>JAFFSR010000360.1:7225000-7557500 GCA_017163975.1 Anastatus disparis | reverse complement strand
GTATTTTTATGTGTGTCTCTGTATGTGTGAATGTGTATGTGTTTATGTGTTTGTGTGTATGTGTTGCAACGTTCCTATCAATTGAATAAAACAAAAATTAATTACTAATAAAAGGAAATAAAAATTTAAATAACGGTAACCATGATAGGAAAATATTCTGAATTTTGATAGGTTATAAAAAAATATTGGATTGTTAAAAAATTCTAGTTTTAATGAAAAACTCATTCTTAGAAACTAATGTCATTTATTAGTCATGAAAAATTTAGTAATTAAAAGATTTTTATTTTCTTAGAATAATTTAAATTTAAACGAAAAGCGCGCCATGCACAAATTCATGCGCGCCAGCTTCGAACACGCGGCGCTTGGGTAGCGAGCGCCGTATCTTGTCCAATTCGGTATGAGTGAGAGAGATAGAGAGAGACGCTACGTGACGGCGTCACTATCGTTTCACACTTGACATTTATCAGCTGTACAATGTATAAAACGAATAAAAATGAATATTAAAACATCATTAACAATAAGAAAATGTAGTTGTAGTACAAAAATGTTAAGTAGAACATATATAATGAGATGTATATGATCGAGGGAGGAAAAATATGTAACATTAGTACGAAATTCAAATGTTAAGTGTAAGACGACCTTTAAAGATTAACAAAAGTCACTAAAGCCTAGTTCTTTTATCTTATTAACAATTTTACATAAATTTAGCATGAATGAGATTAACAAAACTAATAAATAGACTAATTCAATAATAACAATAATAAAATAATGACAATTTCGGGTAAATAAGTAAAATGTATGCATGTTATCTAAGTCACTAGGTAGATGGTGGTAATGAACATGCGCAGTCGATTACATAGGATAATCATGTAAATTGAGTTCTGAGTTATCGTAACCATCTACCTAGATGGCGCAGATAAGTATCAAATAACGACCCATAAAACGGGCTGCACGAGGCGCTCTCGCTCTCTTAATTTTCTCGTACAAAGGAACATTCAGACTAGGAAGTCACGCCCAATACCCGCTGTTAGTATAAGAAGGAAGTGGTTCGCCATCTTCATTAAACACGTGTCGTTTGTGTTTGGTAATCGAGTGTATACGGGAAGTAAAGTGAAAAAAAGAAAAGTTGATTAACTATTTGTTTTATATGTATATCATCTAACCTTAAAATCTTTTGTTTTTTTTCGTTCGCATACTAACAAATATATATATATATATATATATATATATATATATATATATTTTGTAACGCAAAATAGGAGCGTGACTAAGGTTAATCCTGAAAGGCTCCGAGTGGGAACCCATCTTGTAAATGGATGTATATCGACTTGCACTTAAGACTGTTGGCAGGTGTAAAAGGGTGTCTTCAAGGCTGCCCTTTTTCGAGTGCTACGTACTGTACTTGTGCAGTACGTAGTGAATCGGTTATCAAAGCCATAGAATCGGTCTTTTTTCAGTTTCAGATTGCTAAACTAATACCAAGAACATCAGAAGTAATTTTTGTTATTCTTAGAAAAATTTAATAATAAAAATAATCCGAATAAAATCAATGAGAAGAAATAGTGAAAAATTTATAAGATTTCAGTTTAATTAAATTAAATTTTGTTTTAATTTTATCGATTAGCTAATTTAATTTCATTTAATTTTTCTTATTTTAATTCAATAAAGCAAGTTTCTCTTGTTTAATAAATTAATGATTTATGATAAGTAATTAATGCAAAATTTCAATAATAGAGACATTTCGCTTTCGTTTCTTTATTTTCTAATTTTTTTATCAAAATTTAGCATGTAACTGGTAGGCAATAAATGAGTAATTAGAAAAGACGCCGTAAGGCCAAACTCAAAATAAAATTACGTCTCATTTATTTGTCGACCTTCTACACTTGAAATGATTCCTGTGAGTCTAAATAAAAATAATTTATGTTATTTTACTGTTAATTACATGAAATTTATAAAATATCAATAGTAAAAACAGAGAATGTGTCTTGTCTACAAAAAAAGTATTTTGTATAATGTCTAAATAAAAAGAAAAAAAAAAACCTACAATGCGTATGTGTGTATTTGTTTGTGTGTATGTGTATGTGTATATGTGTATGCGTGTGTGTGTGTAGGCGTGTATGAGTAGGCGTGTATGTGTATGTGTGTTTGTGTATGTGTGTACGTGTTTTGTTTATGTGTATGTGTGTATGTATATGTGTATGTTTGTATGTGTGTATGCGTATGTATGTGTATGTGTGAGTATTTGTATGTGTATGTCTGTGTATGTTTATGTATGTGTATGTATATGTATGTGTATGTATGTGTAAGTGTATGTTTGGTATGCGTATGTTCGTTTATGTGTATGTATGTGTATGTTTATGTGTATGTACATGTGTATGTGTATGTTTGTGTATGTGTCTATGTTTATCTATGTGTATGCGTATGTGTAAGTATGTATATGTGTGTATGTGTATGTATATGATCATATCTCCACAATTTTTAATCTTTTGGTGATATGTCATTTTACAGCTGTCACTGGGTAGCGAATGATGCACACTATTTAAACTAGGTTCACACCTTTTGTACAATCTTGTTCCTCTATTTTTTATGTATATAGTGAATGTGCAACCAATGCTCCAGTAGATATTTCTATAAAACGTAAATTTTCACATGGATAAATGTTCGGAAATTTTATCCATGTAAAAATTTTCGTTTTATAGAAATATCTACTGGAGCATTGGTGGCACATTCACCATATACATAAAAAATAGAGGAACAAGATTGTACAAAAGATGTAAACCTAGTTTGAATAGTGTGCATTATTCGCTACCCAGTAACAGCAGTAAAATGACTTTTCAAAAACATTATAAAAAAATTAAAAGTTGTGGAAATATGCTCATATATGTGTACGTGTATGTAGGTGTATGTATGTGTACGTGTATGTGTATGTATGTGTATGTATGTGTATGTATGTGTATGTATGTGTATGAGTATGTCTGTGTATGTGTATGTATGTGTATGTGTATGTTTGTGTATGTGTATGTATGTGTATGTGTATGTATGTGTACCTGTATGTATGTGTTTGTATAAGTATGTGTATGTATGTGTATGCATATGTATGTGTATGTGTATGTGTATGTATGCGTATGTGTACGTATACGTATGTATGTGTATGTGTGTGTATGTGTATGTGTATGTGTATGCATGTGTATGTATGTATTTGTATCTATGTTTATGCGTATGTGTATGTTTGTGTATGTGTATGTATGTGTATGTATGTATTTGTATCTATGTTTATGCGTATGTGTATGTGTGTGTATGTGTGTATGTGTTTAGATATGTATTTTCGTGTGTTTAAATTGCACATGTGTATGTGTATGTATGTGTATGTGTGCTTGTTAAAAGTGCACATGTGTATGTGTATGTATGTTTATGTGTATGTATATGCATGTGTATGTGTGTTGTTAAAGACGCACATGCGTATGTCAATGGATGTATGTGACAATTATGCAAAAGATATAATAAATTTTCCACTTTCTTACAATTTTATAATAATAATATATATACATTGTTTTTCATGCATTATATTGTTCTTCAATAATACTATAATGAAGATGAAATTCGAACTCAAGTACTTATGAATACCTTTCAACAAGTACCTTAATTAATAGCGCTCATATTGAGTTCACGGAATTCACGATTTTTATAAGGTGTAATCCATCCAATTATCAATTTTCAATGATGAATGTAATAAAGGGTATATACAAGTTAATATACTTCTTTATTAACAAATAACGAACACTGCTAAGTGATATGACAACCTTGGAGATTAGGAGGTTGCACTAAGGTATATATACATTAAATAATACGTGGATTTTCAGTTAAAATAATGATTAAAGAAAAGTACTTTATTATGACAAATACACGATTATAGCACGCGTGCTTACGATGGACGTCAGCCGCGTATAACGTACGTGACGCAGTTTTTCAATAGTATAGAATCTATCGGCAAGAGTGAAGCAGATAGTTTTCAACAAAAACGCACGCAAAAAGGGCACAAGCACACAGAAAAAAAAAATTTCAATTGCTTTTGTGTTAATTAACATTAGTAAAAAAAGTTTTTTGTCATTTTAGCAATATTTCAAACCGCTTTTCAGAAGGTTGTTTAAAATTCAAATCCAATCATATCAATTGCATTTAAAAAAGTAGGAAATAATCTAACTTTTCATGGGATGCTCAACTAAAAAAGATGGAGTTACCTTTCTTATAAAATAGCTCAAATATTATATATCATAGAAGCCACCAGCAGTCAAAATTGTATGTGATGAAAAGGATTTTAATGGCAGTTAGCTGTTCAAATGATGGAAAATTTTCTTTATTGAATAATTATTTTTTAACATTTATTCGACGTTTCGCTCTTATTTCCTTCAAGAGCCTCTTCAAGACAATCTAAAACATATATTTATAATTGTTACAATTTGTCACAAATCAACATAAACATTGTACTACCTTTACAACTAAAAACAATGGTTAACCAGCAAATATTTAATAAACTAAGATTTGATAGCTTATAATACACATTTTCATGAATTTTATTTTTATCGAAATTTATTCTTAGTATTGTTTATGTGTATTGATACTTTTTTATTATATAAATAATATAACTAGAAACTTTTTTTTGTCGTAAAATATATACCCAAGAAGGTACTTGTCAATGTTAGTTACCGCACAACGGCGCAAGCTTAGACAAACATTTTTGTATACATTGGTATTTAGTTCAAACCGGTCTGGAAATTCAGGTCGACTTTGTACAAAAAGTGGTGAACATGGTATGAATTTATAAAAAGGTTACAAAAAGACATATTAAAAATAAGGTGTAATTCCTTATTATAATGAAACATGATATTCTAAAATCAAAACAGAATAAAAGATAGAGATTATAATAATAATTTTTTCAATGAAATAATTTTTTTCTTTAAAAGAATTAAAATTATAAGAAAATATATTGAACTTGAAATTTATAGTAATTTTATATATATGGTTAAAAAATCCTGCATTCTGTTACAATTATTATCATTTCTAATTATGTATAGCATTTCTGTGAATAATCGCTTATAATAATTCTTTTCAGAATTCAAAATATTGTTTTCAGTAATATTAAAATCAAAAGTATGACCAGCACTATTAGAGTGCTGGTACTGACCTGATTTATCACGTTTTAATCTGATGTCAGCACTATGCTCCTTAAATCTAATGCTCAATCTGCGCTCAATTTGGCCTATGTATTTTATATCGCAATCCTTATAATGAAGGCAATACACAACACAAGTTAGACTATTATATTGAATCCTATCTTTGCCTAATATATTGTTACAAGACAGCTTATTGATGCTTTTAAATATGATGAGCAGTTTATCTTTTCTTGTGATGGAAATAAAAGGTTTTTCTAGATAGTATGGAATAGTAAAACAACTATATTCTTTAAAGTGATTTCCCCAGGATTCATAGTGTTGATATTTGTATTTTTTAAGTGTTTTAATCTATTGTTTATATGATGGTTTTTGAAGGAGAGAGAATAATTATATTTTATTAAAACTTGTTTTATATAATTAAAATTATTTTTTTGAAATTTTTTGTCAGAAAGTTTGAAACATTTATTAACAAGACTAAAGACAACAGCAAGTTTTTGAGAATTAGAGCAGTGTGATAAATAATTAAGATAGCTATGAGAATGGGTAGGTTTTCTGTACCAGTTGGTGGATAACTGATTATTGTGGAAATGAATAGTTGTATCTAGAAAGTTCATGAAAAAGTTTGTTGGTAGTTTACAAGTAAACTGCAAATGACTGTCATATGATTCGAAAACATTTAAAATCTTATCGATTTTATCACTCTTAACACACAACAAACAGTCATCCACATATCTGTAGTAAAATATGATGTCATCACCACAAACATTCAAACAATGAGATTCCAAATCTTGCATAACAAGATCAGAGATAATAGGACTCATGGGACTACCCATTGCTGAGCCAAAAATTTGACAGTAAACTTTATTGTTAAAGGTGAAATAATTATTTTTTATAATAAATTTTATACATTCCAAAAATTCTGTAGGTGAAAGATTTATTTTATTATGTAAATGGTCCCACCGTTTCTCAATAGATTTTTGCACTGCTTCAAAATAAATGTTATTATATAAGGCAGCAACGTCAAAACTAATAATGGAATGGTCTAGTGGAAGTGTAAATTTATCCAATTTTCCTTCCAGAATGTAACTATTTTTTATTGGATGAGGTGAAGCAGGTAAGTTCTTAGAAACAAAGTTGGAGATAATTTTAGAAATTTTGTAAGTATGACTACCACATGCTGAAATAATAATACGCATAGGTTGATTTTCTTTATGTAATTTAATGAGTCCATACGCACAAGAAAGATTGCATTTACCACTGATAGTGTCGATCCTTTGGCTGAGGTTAAAAGAATTAAGTTTATTTAAATTTCTAATGATAGAATCCATATTAGATTCAAGCTTGGATAACGGATTGGTTGTGATGACCTCATATGATTTTTTGTCATTAAGAGAGGTTTCAACCTCTCTTTCTTGCAGTCAACATCAGAAAAGGAATAATTTAGTTACAGAATTACAGAAAAGATTATTAAATAGTGAAATTGAGGATTGCAATATACATTCTAGTTATCTTGAAGTCACTGTCAATAGGATCACTCATTACATTCTTTTAAATTTTGATAAGTCACTGTTTTCCCAAATTAGTCAATTTTTCTTTTATAGAATTAGATTTATTACTTTCCAATTTGAAGATAGACTTAATAAAAAACTTTCTACCTTATATTATCAAAAATATAACATACACAGAAGTTTTAAAACAGAAATTGATCCTTACAACAATGACACATCTCATTTAGACAAAGTCTTATCTTGTAAATTTTCTTTAGAGAAAAATAGTGTTGTTAATTTAACTAATCACAGTATTCCACAATATGTTAATAACGTTTAACAATTGGGTTCTTCTTTCAATTTTAATTCAAAAATCAATACTTCATTTTCACTGGAAACTATTAAATGCTTAAACTCCCCCATACTTAATGCCGAATTTAAAAGCGACATTTTACACAAGCTTGAATTTTACAAACAAAAAAACTTTAATCATAACTATATAAATAAAGCTTTTGAATTAGACATTACTAAAAGTAATGATTTTTTAAAAAAACAATCAGGAATTAAGAATTCTCAAAGCTGATAAGGGAGGAGCGTTGGTTGTAATTGATTCTAATTCTTATACAGATAAGGTTAAAACCTCTCTTAAGAAGGGGTCGAACTATCTGTCTCTGTCTAATAGCGTTTTTCATTATTTATATAAACACTATCCTTTATAACAAGAAAAAAATAGCAGCCCCCGCTAGATATTAGTATAATTAGTAAATTTTGTAATAATAATCAAATTTTTTACCGCATAGTTTTTGACTAATTAGAGACCTACTATCAATCTAGAATATAACCTATCTTTTTTTGGTAGGTCTCTAATTATTCAAAAACTACGCAGTAAAAAAATTTGGTTGTTATTACAAAATTTACTAATTATACTAATATCTAGCGGGGGCTGCTATTTTTTTCTTGTTATACCGGATAGGGTTTACATAAATGATGAAAAACGCTATTAGACAAAGACAGATAGTTTGGCCCCTTCTTAATGACAAAAAATTATATGAGGTCATCACAACCAATCCGTTACCCAAGCTTGAATCTCATATGGATTCTATCATTAGAAATTTAAATAAACTTAATTCTTTAAATCTGAGTCAAAGGATTGACACTATTAGTGGTAAATGCAATCTTTCTTGTGCGCATAGACTCATTAAATTACATAAAGAAAATCAACCTATGCGTATTATTATTTCAGCATGTGGTAGTCCTACTTACAAAATTTCTAAAATTATCTCCAACTTTTTTTCTAAGAACTTACCTCCTTCACCTCATTCAATAAAAAATAGTTACATTCTGGAAGGAAAATTGGATAAATTTACACTTCCACTAGACCATTCCATTATTAGTTTTGACGTTGTTGCCTTATATAATAACATTTATTTTGAAGCAGTGCAAAAATCTATTGAGAAACGGTGAGACCATTTACATAATAAAATAAATCTTTCACTTACAGAATTTTTGGAATGTATAAAATTTATTATGAAAAATAATTATTTCACCTTTAACAATAAAGTTTACTGTCAAATTTTTGGCTCAGCAATGGGTAGTCCCATGAGCCCTATTATCTCTGATCTTGTTATCCAAGATTTGGAATCTCATTGTTTGAATGTTTGTGGTGATGACATCAAATTTTACTACAGATATGTGGATGACTGTTTGTTGTGTGTTAAGAGTGATAAAATCGATAAGATTTTAAATGTTTTCAATTCATATGACAGTCATTTGCAGTTTACTTGTAAACTACCAACAAACTTTTTCATGAACTTTCTAGATACAACTATTCATTTCCACAATAATCAGTTATCCATAAGGCTGCCAACTTGTAGGGATCAAAAAGCGGGACAATTCAAATGCTCCATCTAATGACCTTTTTTTTAAGCAAACTAATTTTTTATTGACATTAATTAATATTTATTATTTTCTCTATTTAAACTTTACATACTATTTCTTTTGTTAAAAATCATATTTTTCAATGCTGTGTATTTTTTTTAATAATTCCCGTTCCTCTGCTAAAATTTCGGCAAATTCGACGCACGAACCGATATTTAACTTTAATTCTAGTTGAGCACTTAAAGTATCAACTTTTAATGCCGTTTTTTCTGATGTCCATATCAAATTCATTAGTGAAAATATTCGTTCTGTTGGGGCATTAGTGCCTGAAATACTTAATATATATCCTACTAATAATTTGCAATTCTTCAATAGTTTTCCATTCTCAATAAAATATTTAAACACTTTAGTCTATCTTTTGTCAGTTTTAGTATTTTCACCAATCCACCTATCTAAATTTTCTGTCACATATTTGGATACAAATGTTATTTCGTCAAATAATTGATTTTCTTCCAAATTCGTGATTACGTTTTCCATGTAATATATTAAACTTGGTTCAACATCATTCCATTTCATACATTTGTTGTTTAATCGCGTCCAATTAAATTTACCAAAATTAAAATAGTGCTCAGAGTATTTATTCAAATAATCAATTACATTTTTGTAAAAGTTTCGTACATGGCCCATAAAATAATTTTCATTAATTTGCTCATCATTTATCAGAACTTTTAGATCACTTTTTAATAATAATGGCACGTACTCTTCATGTAAACGATTCTCAAATTTTTCTTTTAAATCTAATATAATTATACTTACTTCGGAAAAATTTAACTTCAACTTCATCACAAAAAATTTTTAATTCAGCAGTACGAACAGTGTAAATATAAAAATGTGAATAAATTTTATTAATTATAGTCTCAACATCGATAGGTAACAGATCGCAAGCTGTTTGGGTGGTATTATGTACAATGTGAACTGCATATCCTACACCGACAATGCTTTCATTTAAATTTTTCTTTAATTTAAAAAAAACATTTTCACGTCCTTGACGACGAACTCCTCCGAAGTTTGTATTTGCATTGTCAGCACAGTATGATGTCAGTTTATTTTTAAGACCATGCTGTTCAATAACTCGTATTAAATTAGTCGTTATTATTTCAGCTGTTTCACCAGGTAAATTTATAATGTCTAATATTTTAACCTTTTTCACAATGAAAATAACTAATTAATGTAGAAAATATTTTTGTGTCTTTATGATTCGAAGCATCAGTATATAAACTTACAAAATCTACATCATTTAATTCTTTTTTTAAAATCTCTCGAGAAAATGGCGCGATAACATTCTTTATAATCGCCTCACATTTAGTTTTAGTACACGAAAATTTAGGATCAAAATTTTGTTGAATTAATCTCGAGGTACAATCCATTGAATTAAAACTTTGATTCTGTTGTACCGTATGAAAAGCCTATAAGCCTCCAATCTTCGCAAGCTCTATTTCCTTTTTCCCGAAATTCTCACTACGAAAAAATTTCGTCATTGATGAGCTACCGACAGCTTTAACGGCATTATTGAGCTCTATATCGCCTTTACCATCATGGCGAATTGAAAAAATTGCACTACATATATTGCAACGAACTTGCGATTCATTTTCACCTTTGTGTATAAAAGGAAATTCCTTTGATAAATCTTTGTTTACTTTACAAGTTCGTTTCATTTTTTTCGGCTGTGATGCCATTTCTATAACAAAGAGATAAATAAGAACATTTAAAAGTAATTACCTAAGGTCCAAGTAACAAAAAATTCAATAAAGAAAAATAATATTGTTTTGTTTTAGTTACCTTCATATTTTAAAAATCTGCACTTTCAAAATATTAACAAATATTTTCTGGACAAGAACGTTTGTCAAACTAATCTAAAACCTAGACTATATCAGGTCGCGTTTGGAAATAATATAAAACAAACTCATCTAATATATATATTTGGTGATCACTGAATAAAGAAAGACTAACAAGTGACCGTATTAGAATCAGTCACAGGTTAGATACTTGTAAGATATGAGTATGCAGCATGCGTCCTTGTAGTAACGCACGAGACTTGACAAGAGCCAATCAAAACCAGAGAGGTTGTGTTTGTATGCGCGCGAAATATAAATTATTAATTCAAATAATATCTTAAAATATTGATTTTTTTCTAATTTTATTTGAAAATAATTTTATAAGAAGTTTAAATCGGGACAAAACAGGACGAAACTCTTGAATGCGGGATACTTTGCGGCACAAACTATGAAGCGGGACAAGCATAAAAAAAGTGGGACTGTCCCGCTAGATCCAGGATGGTTGGCCGCCTTAGTTATCCACCAACTGGTATAGAAAACCTAACCATTCTCATTGCTAATTATTTAATCACACTTAATTATTTATCACACTGCCCTAATTCTCAAAAAATTGCTGTTGTCTATAGTCTTGTTGATAAATGTTTCAAACTTTCTGACAAAAAATTAAAAACAAATCATTTTAATTATATAAAACAAGTTTTAATAGAAAATAATTATTAGTCCAGTCATTCTAAGCAAAAAACATCGATTTCATGACTTAATTTATTACAGATATTTGAAGGTGGGAAATCATTGAGGGGGGTTAGTAGATGATAAATAAACAAAAAGATACAGCTAGATTTGCCCTATTTTTTTATAAACAACAATCAAAGTCTGAAAATAACGATGTTTTGCCCTATAATTTTCAAATGACGTTTAAGAGAAAAATGTTATAAATAAAAGTTATAGGCATTAAGAAGACCTAAAATTTCATTATTGGGTACGTGAAAATCGGTCAACAACTTTTCCGGATAATCGCGAAAAACACTCATTTTTACACTGTTTTATAAATGTTAATAACTTTTATAATAATTGCTATAAGTGATTTATAATACATTGCCGGTGAGGCCATTATGGGTCTTTATAAACATAAAAAATTTCAGCCCGATCGGTTTGATAGTTTATGAATAATTGCAATTGTTTATCCCAAAGAAGATTTATTTAAACAATCATAAGACAGAACATTGTGAATTTTCCGACATTTAACAAAGTGGAATGGATTCTTCAAAGTTTAAAGTATAAGTTAAGTCGAAGAAATTAATAATTTTTTTAAAAAATTATTGTTAAACAGTTAATGTAAAATTAGGCTATTTTTTTGCTTATAAATAAATGGAATAACTTTTTGGTTTTTTGTCATACGGACTTCTAATTTGTCTCATTTGATAGCTATTTCAAAAACGCATTTAAAAAAAAAAGTATTTTCTACGATCAATACTAACGGAGATAACATTTTTTTTTCAAAAATTCATATCTCCGTTATTTATAAACATTAAGAGTTGAAATTCTCAGGAAATTTCAATGAAGACTTATATTTTTGAATGCAATAAATAGTTATACAATTAATGCCATGAATATGATTTTCTACATCTTTAAAGTGATAGGTACATCTGCAAGATGGTCTTGGTGAGAGTGGCTTCAGCTTCGTTTTCCGCGCGGCAAGTATTAGGATATCGTTGCCTAGAGCGGGGACCGCGAAAAAAATGCAATATCTCGGCTTCTAGACGACGTAGAACCTTCTTTTTTTTTAATCCGGGGTAACTCGAGAAAATATTGAGAATGGGCTTATTTTCAGCCCCCTGGAAAATTGGGAAAATCTTCAATTATGTAACCATATGAAAATTTTCAACATTAAGAAGGGACCGAACTATCTGTCTTTGTCTAATAGCGTTTTTCATCATTTATATAAACACTATCCGGTATAACAAGAAAAAAATAGCAGCCCCCGCTAGATATTAGTATAATAAGTAAATTTTGTAATAAAAATCAAATTTTTTACCGCATAGTTTTTGACTAATTAGAGACCTACTAGCAATCTAGAATATAACCTATCTTTTTTTGGTAGGTCTCTAATTATTCAAAAACTACGCAGTAAAAAAATTTGTTTGTAATTACAAAATTTACTAATTATACTAATATCTAGCGGGGGCTGTTATTTTTTTCTTGTTATAAAGGATAGCGTTTATATAAATAATGAAAAACGCTATTAGACAGAGACAGATAGTTCGGCTCCTTCTTAATACTTACATTTTCTTATTATTATAATTTCTTGTAGTGTTTTAAAGCTTTTAAATAATATATTTTTAATAATTTAAATATTTATTAATTAATAAAACGGCCTTTTCATTGTAAATAATATTATGTTTTTCAATCAAACATAAAAATGACTGATATTTTATGTTTTCTATATTAATATTCTTTCTATATATATATTATTTTATTTATATTAAATTATTATTTGATATTATTATTATTAAAACATGTATCACAATAAAACTATTATTTTTTAATTAACATTTTTATATTTAAGTATTAGGCAACGATATCCTAATACTTGCCGCGCGGAAAACGAAGCTGAAGTCACTCTCACCAAGACCATCTTGCAGATGTACCTATCACTTTAAAGATGTAGAAAATCATATTCATGGCATTAATTGTATAACTATTTATTGCATTCAAAAATATAAGTCTTCATTGAAATTTCCTGAAAATTTAAACTCTTAATGTTTATAAATAACGGAGATATGAATTTTTGAAAAAAAAAATGTTATCTCCGTTAGTATTGATCGTAGAAAATACTTTTTTTTTTAAATGCGTTTTTGAAATAGCTATCAAATGAGACAAATTAGAAGTCCGTATGACAAAAAACCAAAAAGTTATTCCATTTATTTATAAGCAAAAAAATAGCCTAATTTTACATTAACTGTTTAACAATAATTTTTTAAAAAAATTATTAATTTCTTCGACTTAACTTATACTTTAAACTTTGAAGAATCCATTCCACTTTGTTAAATGTCGGAAAATTCACAATGTTCTGTCTTATGATTGTTTAAATAAATCTTCTTTGGGATAAACAATTGCAATGATTCATTAACTATCAAACCGATCGGGCTGAAATTTTTTATGCTTATAAAGACCAATAATGGCCTCACCGACAATGTATTATAAATCACTTATAGCAATTATTATAAAAGTTATTAACATTTATAAAACAGTTTAAAAATGAGTGTTTTTCGCGATTATCCGGAAAAGTTGTTGACCGATTTTCACGTACCCAATAATGAAATTTTAGGTCTTCTTAATGCCTATAACTTTTATTTATAACATTTTTCTCTAAAACGTCATTTGAAAATTATAGGGCAAAACATCGTTATTTTCAGACTTTGATTGTTGTTTATAAAAAAATAGGGCAAATCTAGCTGTATCTTTTTGTTTATTTATCATCTACTAACCCCCCTCAATGATTTCCCACCTTCAAATATCTGTAATAAATTAAGTCATGAAATTTCGTAGAATGACTGGACTATATCCTCTCTCCTTCATAAACCACCATATAAACAATAGATTTGGTTTTTCAAGGTTTTCTTGAGAATGAAGCAATAAAATTAATTTTTTCTTAATTAAGAAAATATTGCTTTTTTGATACAAGATGTGGCTTTCTCTTCATTTTTTGCTAAAGTTATTAGTTTTTGTAAAAAAAATAATTTCTTTGATTAGAAAAGGACAGAGATACGTGATCTCCTGTTAATCTTGTTTGAAAAGTCTAAAATATTGTTATAAAGCGAAAAATGCGATGCAACGTAGGACCGATGTAAACATGCGTGTGCCTTCCTTTAGTGCAACGGAGAGAGCGATACTAAAGAATGATTTATACTGTTATGTTTACGTCGGCTCTACCTTGCGCATTTTTCGCTTTATAACAATTTTTTAGACTTTTCAAACAAGATTAATATTAATAATTATTCTACATATATATGGCTAGAGGAAATGACAACATTAAAAGTATATTGCCGTCTCAGAAAATTGTAAATAGCTGTATAAAAAATATTTAATGGATTTCTCTCACCTGACCGCAGCGCCACCCTATATGTAGCGGCGAAATAGACCCAACCGCCTCACAGTGGCGAAATCCGAGAGAAAAGTGATCATTCCAATCTGTAGACAATACCATTAAAGATAGCGAAAAATACCTTTGACAGAATTGTTCGTTAGAAAATTTCCTTTCGATTTGTCAGAGTCGATTTTTTATTTTCGACCACAGAAATTTTTTTAATTACTCCAAAACTATGAACATGTAGATTATTACTGTAAATGACTATAAAGTCCTAAGAAAAAATTTTTTTTTATTTAATTAAATAAAAATTTTGTATAATTATATATAAATATATATATATATATGTGTATATATATATATATATATATATATATATATATATATATATATATGCATACAAACATATATATATATATATATATATATATATATATATATATATATATATATATATATATATATATATATATATATATATATACTATATATATATACTAGGGGTACCTCCTGCTCACACTGCTCGCCAAATCCCTTGCTAACTTATTTTTTTAAGTAAAAAATTTTATTTTCTAAACATATTTTTCTCTATAGAACCTTAACGATTCATCTGTGATAATTTTAATTATATTATCTTTAATAAGATTATGATTATTGATTTTAAATTTTTTTGTTGAAAATACATCGTTTATGCCCCATTAGCGACGTTTCTACTAATTGTAAGAGTTTATCTTTTTAAAAAAATGATATTTTCATAAATTCCTTTGTCCTCTTTATTTTTTGTCCATACTAAACATAAATATAATGTTAGTGAAACACTTCTTCTCTGCCTTTTAATTTTTGGGCTGGAGATCAACATATATAAATATATGGCTGCATTAAAAGTATTATTTTCAATATTGATAGTTGAATGTTTATTTTTTTTTTTAATTATGATTAAAATAAAATAATAAACACTGTAAATTATGTCTAAAATTACTTAATAAAAGTATAAGTTTTACTTATAATTAGATATAAAGAATAAGACAAAAGAAGAGATGAAGATTTCACCAGATGAAGATTCCAAAATTGATTTGTGTTCATTTGAAAAATATGGAACTTTAAATGTATCCAAAAAGTGATCCCTGATAAAAGGATCATTCATCAAGTATTATTAGTATTCGCAAAAAATTAGAAGCAATCTCATTTGTTGATAAGCTAATGTAATCTCGTTTTACATGGAACACAGTAAGAAAAGTTATCCCATTAGCCAATTATTCCAAACTTATAAGCGAAACTGATTGATGTATTTATCAATATAGAATAGATATAGTTCCTGATTCTAGAGAAGATAACATTGTTCATCTCGAGGTGTATTTATCAATATAGAATAAATATAGTTCATGATTCTGGAGAAGATAAAATTGTTCGTCGCAAGGTTTTATTACGTAGTCATAAAGACACACTATGATTTTATATTTCCGATGGCAGTGTGCTATATACAAGTAATCGTTTACTTCAGATGCGTATTATTTAAAAACGTTTTAAATATCGTTAAGATAATAGAATTAAAATAATTTCCAAAGTCTAATTTTTAAATTTTACTTAAAGTGAAGGTTAATAATACAATCAATAAAAAAAAAGTTGCAAATAATTAATAACGTAGCTCAGGAGAAGAGCTTTCGAACGATTGATTTTTAAATTTAGATCACGTTATCACAGAATTTCGAAAACATTATATTAATTTGAATGAAATAAGTATTCATTTTAAAGGAGTAGGAGAAGGATTAATTCTATTTGTTCATGACTAAAAGTTAAATAAGTGAAAAAGACGCTTATGATAATAAATTTATGATGTAAAAATGCATTCAAATTAGCATTGATCATAGTAAAAATATGTATCAAGATAAGCATTTAAAATAATTACATTGTAAAATATTAGTGCAATTACGTAGCACTGTAATCCAACAAAACTTGAAAAATTGTTTACTTACGTGTCCTAAATGTTAATTTATCTGATCATTTAGCTTAACTCTGATAAACTGAGGAAATTCTATGAAAAACATCTTTTAGAATTGTTATCTAAAAAACGAACATTTATTAATTAAATTCATAAAAATATATAATAATTGAGTATTGTTTTTAAAAAAATATACTATTTCATAAAGAAATTTCGATTTAAATTCCATGTAATTTCTTTTTTTCTTATCTTCTAGAATTTCTCTTTAGTTATGTTAAATATAATATCCTTGTTCATTATTCAATCAATTCAACTATATTAATGATAAACTTAAAAAATTCATAGTTCATAATATTTCTACTTTTATGAATATAATAATTCTATTAAAATTTTATAATACATATTATATTATTTTATTTTCAAAATAAACAATAAATTAATATTAAAATAAAGTTTATATTTGAAAAATATAATTTAAAAAAAAATAAATTTTAGCTTGAAATTTGTATTATTCCCACACTAACCGTGAGGTAAATAGTAAAAGAACGCTTTTTTTTATATAATATCCCCAATTTTTTATCATAAAAAACAAAATTTTTTAAAATAATTATAGTATATTGAAAATTCATTTTTTAAATAAAGGAGTTTTCCAACGCTCCATTGGAAATGTCCCTTTGAGATCGACGTCCGAGACTCATATTATTAAAAGTACACATAAAAACAAAGCGATTCCAAAAAAATCGATCTTCTGAGGTGACGGGAATATATAAAAAAAAGTAAAGTGGAATTTTCGATCCCCTAAACTTATAAATCAACTGAATAATAAGAAAAATTCATAGCTTGTACTACTTTTTGATTACTTTTCAGATAAATTTAGAAAGTTTATTTCAGTATGCGTCTGTAAAAATTATTTCTGAACCAATGCCATGACAATTAAGGCAGTAATAAAAAATAATTAAGTCCATTTTCTCTGAGCTTAATATCTTTTTCATCTTATAAAAAAATTATTCTCCTACTTAGCACCACTTTTGAATAAAAAATAAAATATTAAAATAAAGTTTATATTATAAACTAGCTACCTGAAAAAATTGAGACCAGTGCCATTCATAATTTTAGTAATAATAATAGAATAATGCAACGTTTTTTTATTTTCAAAAACTGTTTATTATTTCGCAAGATTGTAATAGTAGAAAAACTTTTTAAATAATTTTCTTAAGGCGTTTAAAAGGTAAAGTAGCATAGTTTCGAAAAACGACAAAATTGAACTAGTGCCATAAGTCGTTATTTATTTTTAAAATAATTTGAAAATAATTGAATAATCATGCTGATATAGAATAAAAATACGTTATTCTGTGACGTTGATTTAGAATGCATTTAAATTAATATATTTTAATGTAAACATTAAAGCAAGCTCATGATTTTTATCAAAAAGGAGTGCCTAATATGATTTTTCAACGGAAGCTCGTGGAAAAATAATCATATTGCAAGAAACCCATCCCTCAAGAGCTTTATGTTACTTAATGGAGTTGGCACTGCTTTTAATGATAAATCAAATTACCATTCGAAAAACAAGCCAAAATATTTTCAAATGACGAGTCGAATAAATCAATGCAAAAAAAACGTGCCATTTTTTTGGTTTGAAAAATGACGATTTTCAAATAGTCATATCTCCGCCAAAAATAGGCCAATCAAAGTGTTCCAAAATGGAAAATAAAGGGTTTAGCTTCTTTTTTCAAATTTTGTAAAAAATTTTTAGTTGTGTATTTTCGCGCATGCACTAAGACAAGATAAGTGGAAAGTTGATTGATAGTTGATTTTTATCAGCTTCTAGGCTATTTCGGCCATTCCACAATTTCAGTCCATCGATGATCCTCATGAATCCCTCGATGATTTTTATTTTCACATCTATTTTATCTAAATTTTTTCCATTCTAACTTTATTACAAATCTTCATCGCCCAGTGGGACTTTTAAACATCTTCATCGCCCAGTGAGACTTTTATACATCTTTATCGCCCGGTCGGACTTTTAACAACACACTCATTTAGCCCCGAGAAGCTTTCTATAAGCGTTATCGTGGTCTCCTTGTTCTTTTCCCCGGAGAAAAATCAGAAAAAGTTTTTCCAAAATTTTCCCGAGGAATCGAAGCCCGGTCCACTAGAGCGCGAACCAAGAGCCTTAGCCCCTGCGCTACCGCCGCTCTAAGTGGAAAGTTATTTTTCAATCTAAAAAGCGCCATCTTTGAGCGATGCTACCAACTTTGGATGGATCAAACAAATAGTTCTGATTACAGAATCTTAAAATTTAGGTTTTTTAAGCAATTTCTTTCTTTGAGCATATCCTTTCGAGCATCAGGTGCAGAACTACGAGCAAATGAAAACAGTGCATTTTTTTTTGTTTTTCGCGAGATTTCTAGGCTAATAATATGAAAAAAAAACCAATATAAGGTCAAATGAAAATCAACCTTCAGGAAATTTAAATGGATCCCTGCTTACCTTCTCATAGTAGCTTAATCTAAATTCAGGATCTGTTTGACCTCATCACGTCTGACTCTTGGACTTTAAAGGTCAGTCATGTTCACATAGCTTTGATTTCGCTTTCTGCAATCCGTTATCGAGTTCACCGTCGACATTGACGTCATCTGATGTGCACGACGGGGAGGTTGCTCGATCGGACTTTGCACATCATGTTGGCCCTGAAAAGGTTCTTCAAATTTGTTGGTATACTGGTCGTATAAATGCCTATAGGCATATACACCGTTTTCTCGATGTTCAAAGATAACTCGTTAAAAGCGAGCCAAACCGAAATCTTGTTCGAATATATATTTATATTTTCTTCTACTTCAGTCCAGTTCTTCCTTTCAACTATAATCACAGTATCATCTGCATACGATAATACCACATCATCCTCTACTTGTTGGAGCATGTCACTGACATACAATACAAAATGTAGGGGACCCAGAATTATTCCTTGAGGTACTCCATTTGCCACTGTCCTATTTTCACTGAAGGCATTTTGTATTCGCACTCTTTGCTGTTTATTGTTTAAGTACTCAGCTAGAGGTGCATTTGCAGAACCTCTTATTTCGTAGTTATTTAATTTATCCAAAAGCAAACTGATCGACTGTATAAAACGCTTTTGCCAAATCAAGAAAAGCGACAGCAATCTGTTGACCTTTGTCAAGTTTTTTATATATTATATCTGTTAGATATTGCAGCGCATCGTTGGTATCCTTATTCTTAACAAGCTCATATTGATTTTTTACTACTATTCTACTATTATTATTAAAGTCTAATTATCCTATTATGGATAATTTTTTCAAATATTTTTCCTATATTTGAAATTAGAGGGATAAGTTGATAAATTTTTGCACTATTTTTTTGATTTATATACTGGTATTATTTCTGCACGCTTAAGGGCATTCGGCCATATTGATTTTTCAATGCATAATTGAAAAATATGTACTGAGATCGCATTAGAGTGTTTCGCATTAAGGTGAGCATCGTCTCAATTAGTAGCAAGAGGGAATATTAAAAGAACCGTACGCGTCTTCACGAACGCGCACGTATACGCCCATGTTAGCAACACATACGTGCGGGCTCAGTGATAAACGTACAATCTCGTATATTAAACATATAAGTTCGATTGTACATGTATCCCTCTCTCTTGTAGCGTTAACAAGGAAGAGGGACTGCGAGAGATGGGAGATGATACTAGCGGTAAAGCAGCGCCGAGAAACCGATGTATTTTGTGAAATTGATGATGAGAGCTAAGGCACTCTTGTGTCGACGCTCTTCTAATAAAGTCTTTTAAAAATTATTGCGAGTCAATTTAAATCTAACTTCTTATACAAGTTCAAAGGACAGCGAAAGAGCACAAATTATGTGCTCCGTACGTGTGTGAACTTAGATAAGATTATTATTAAATATACGCGTGTAAAGTCCGCGGTTTTACTTAATAAATCTTAGTGATTTAATATATTAATTATGTGTGTGAAGTGTTATGTTGTACCTTCACCAATTAAATTATAAAGTGTAATAGCCGAAAAGGCAAAATTCATAAACCTTGGATTTACGTGCTGATCGCAAAGTCTTTGACTTGGTTCATGCACGTATCTGCAAGTGTACACACAAATACGCTTTGTAAATTCACGCGCTACTTGTCGATACGAGAGGCATAAAATGATGACTTCTCTTGATACCTGCATCCTCATTTCCCTATCAAATGACATAAAATTAAAGAGTTAGATTAAGCATAAGGACCCGAATCTGGCAAGCAAGACGTCTTGTCAGTGTACGGTCTAGCGAGATCCAACCCTCTCACAACAAATAGATAAACAAAAAAAAATAACGAGTTTGTACGTGGAGTGGTTAAGCACACGTTAAGCTCGGAATTTTAAGATATTCGGCATCCATCTTGTCGTACTTAAACGCACGATTAACGTTAAACACGTAATAATCGTTTTTGAGAGTATGTTAAGATGTGATGTCGCAGTGTATGGTGTTTTCGATCTCCATACATTAAATAAAGTGCGTTATAAACGAATACAACGTCATAGTACCACAAGTTTGGAAATGTTATTTGCTATATTTTTTATAAAATTAGAGTTTATGTTGTCAACACCACCTTTTTCGATTTTATATTTTCTATGACCTTTTTGATTTCATTTGTATTAGTAGGTATAATGTACAATAAATTAGAATTCATCTGTAGTATTTTTCTAGAATCAGCAATTGGTTCTAGAAACGAGGTAACAATAAAAAAATTAAAGCCCTTTTATGTTTACGGCTCTAGTCCCAAAGTTATGGTAAAAACCCTTTTTACTGTTTCTACAATGGGAACAGACATAGTACTAACTGAAGAGAGGTAAAATGAACCTTCTAATGCTTAATTTCAGAAAAATAAATCGTAAAGTAATTTACGGTTTAAGAGGCGATCGGAACCAGATCGGTGACTTCGTTCAATGCTTACAATAAATGCTTATAATGATTTATTTATTCATTTGCACGGCAAAAATATAGTCATTTCCTCTAACCATATATAAAAAGAATAATTTGAAACAGTTTCAGTGACAAAAAATTATAAAATATTGTCATAAAGCGAAAAATGCTATCCAACAGTCGATGGTGCTGTTATTTGCATGCGATAAATTTCAATTTAGCATTTTTCGCTTCATGATAATATTTTATATTTTTTTGTTGCTGTAACCGTTTCAAATTATTCATTATAATTATGGTTAGAAGAAATGACTACATTTTCGCCGTGCAAATGAATAAATAAATCATTATAAGCATTTATAGTAAGCACTGAACTAAGTCACCGATTTGGTTCCGACCCATTGAAAGATAATTTCTTCCAACATTTTATTATATTCTTAAACTTTGTATTTCCGCCAAAACTCTGATAATTTACTATTTTGTCGTTTTGACGCTTTGTAAAAAAAACATTGATATTAGATGATTCGTTATATATCATATATTAAAAATTATCAATGACAACAAAAGACACTTTTAAACTCAAAAAAAACTTCGAAACGTAATTTTTATTCGAGCTAACTGATAAATTAACAATTTAGTATTATTTATGATATAAATTTAATATGAAAAATGATTTGAGCAATTAGTAGATTTGTTCTATGATATTTATTAAAAAATGTCAGTATTATTATAAATGTAGTTGTATTATATGGTACTAAGAAAAATTAATTAAAAATTACCTCTGTTTAGCTTTGCGTTCTAATAAAGGATTGTTAGAATTTACTATTTCCTTTTTTAATTTCACTTTAAAAAACATAAAATGTTTATTTCAAATAGGTACAATTGACCTTACTTAAACACAATAATTGGCGCATAGTAACTAAAATTTTATCAGCAAATGACGTGCAATAAATCGGTCAAGATAACATTAATACCTTAATGGAACTTCTATATTTAAATTATGACTTCTTAATTAATCAGAAGTATATTCCGGCTTTATATGGATTTTTTTTCAACATTTATATGGAGTAACTTTCATTAACAAGGAAAAAAGAAACAAATTCATTAAAAAAAAAAAAAAAAAATTAAATGCCTTACTTAATGCTTTGAAATCTGTCTTTGATAGATACGCCTGTAATACCCCTCTTACCCTAACTAAGTTGAAGGAAATTACAAAAGAAAATCATGGAACGTTTTTTTTTGCTCACAATGTTTCAAGATTTTATTCTTTTTAGAATCTACATAACATGGTGTTTGGAGTAAAATTAATCCAGCAAACATTAGCTTTAACCAATCGTCTTACTAAATTAGAATCTAATTCGCCATTGAAATAAAATTTTAAAATCTCAGAAAATCTTAAAATTTAAATATGGTTGTTAATGAGAAGTTTCATTCTCTTGCAAAATATGTTTATTCAATTTCTCATGAACCACATCGAAAACACTTTACACGTAATACCCTCGAATTTGAATTGTCCCAAACAGGAAATTTTATCTTTGATTTTTGATTTTTCTTTCGTTTTCTGCGTATACCACGCCTAAATTACCACTTCGGTACTTTTTCAGAGCGAGACAGAGAGAAACGTTTCTGATATGCCCTAGCTTTCCTATTACAATTATTATTACAAAATAGGGCTACTTATCTTTAGATTGTTGTACATTTTTGTTGGTCGGCCCAGCAGCATTGCCGACATTCCCGGGTGTTCTCCTGGCTCCTCTTTTCCCCTCCATGTATTTATATTATCTGTCACTGACTAAGTGAATGCCAAATCAAATTCTCGAAATATACGAAAACACCGAAATCAAGAAAAAAAAAACAAAAAAAAAACAAAACTATCACTTTCCAATTGATGAAATTTACATCTTAGATTATAGAAACGACTATTGGCTTGCTCACGCGGAACTGTCTCTTCCCGTGCATTTTTTAACGCGACGCACTTCAAACTTTTTTATTTAGGGAGAGGGAAAGAGTAGCGAGAACAGAGATGACAAGCGTTCTCACTCTCTCTCTCGCTCCTGTCTTTAGTTAACTTATCTGAAGCCGACTTTTCACTTGCCTCCACTCCGCTATCTCAATATAGCGAGAAGGGAAGGAGGAATGTGGAAGCTCTAGCCGACCGATCGGAAGATGGAAAATGCCGTTGAAATAATTTTTTTTAAATTGAAAATTCACCACGATTTGTCTGAAATTGAGGGAAATTTGTCTCGTAAGCTTGACTCAGGGCGCTCTTGGACACTCTCGATCGTTTTCAGAATGTTGAGAGCAGCGTAATAAGTATTAGTAATGGCTTGCGAGGCATCTTAGATAAGCTTTACAATCGGGACAAAATAATAAAGAATTTTGAGGCAGTGCAGACAAGGCTGCTTGATGAAAATAAAAAACTAAAGGGGATAGTCAGTAGTCTGGAGAATAGTTTGTCCACTCTGATTAAGAATTATGATAAGATTGTTTTAAATTTAAATAATAAAATAAATAGTCTTCAATCTACGATGCAAGCTGAATTTAATGGAGTGGACAAAAATTTTTCAGAACTTGGGATGGGGTTAGCATGCGTGGTGCAGACCGTCTCTGATCTTAGTGTGCAGATGCGTGTAGAAAAGAGAAAAGGGGTGCACTGCGAGCGGGCTTTTTGAATGTGACTTCTTTAAGGATTCACATTGAAAAGGTGCATGACCTCCTATGTGGCGGTCGCTCTTTTGATCTGTTTGGAGTGACTGAGACCTGGCTGGGGCCAACTGTCTGGGACGACGTCATTCAGATTGAGGAATATAAAGTTTTGAGACAGGATAGAAACCTTTATGAAGGAGGAGTTGCCCTTTACGTTAAAGATAACCTGAAATGTGAGATATTTGCTTTTTTAAATACTACAACTTTAATTACCAATGGTAAGCCTGAAGTGCCTGAATATGTTTTCTGTTCTGTTAAAGCAGGTGACTCTGAATCTGTGTTGGTTTCCGTCATTTACCGCCCACCTGTCATTTCTTTTACAAAAGACTCTGATCTAATTGATACATTGTAACGTTTGGCTTTTCTGGTGACTGCCGTAGACAACTCGTTGACGTCGGTGGCATCAGACTTTCACTTTTTACCTGAGGGTTGATGCTGGAAGATGGTCGGTCGGAGGTTCGAATAAGCCAAAGTTCAAACTTATAAGCTAAATTGAAATTACTGAATTTTAATAAAAATAAAAATGAGTTCAAGAATGAAAAGTTAACTGTAATAAAAGAAATAAAAATTTAACTGTAATTAATATTAAAGGAAAAAGAAATTTACTATTGCGTTTAAATAACAATTAAATTGATGAAATAACAAATCGTAAAACTAAAGCGGTATATGACGGGGCGGATTTACAGGACGGGTTTAGCGGAACTGGTAAATGAGTATGAGTCGTGCATTTTATATTTTTCACAATAAATGTTCTTTGCGTTTATTGAGTTGATCTTAAAACTAATACAAGGTTGATCAATTAAATGATAATCTCGGGAAAATTGGCCGGAAACGGCGGTACGCAAAAATATGAATAATCAAAATAATACAAAAATTAAATCATATCTTTTAGGCGGTCGGTATTAGTTTTACCGGTAATGCAGTTTAACAAAATTATACTTAACAATAAATTCCGAACGGTATCGGTTACAAACTAAAAGGAAAGATATACTATTTACAGGTTACGAGATATAATTGATCTCTTTCTGGCGGTCGGTATTTATTTTTACCGATGGCGCGGTTTTTAACAATCTTATTATTAATAAATTCCGAACGGTATCGGTTACAAACTAGCGTAAAAAGGAAAATAAACTATTTACAGGCTACAATATTATCGACGGTTAGCACGGTTGGAATCTGCTTTACCGGCGGCGGATAATATGAGCGGTGTCTCCGTGACATTCGGTACAGGCATAAGGTACAGGCTGGTGTCAGAGGGAGACAGGAAAGGTTACCTCCAAGTCTTAAAGTAGACATGGAGGGGATGTGCTAGTCGTGCATACTCGCATCGACTAGCGGAGGATCTACCCCGACCGAGAAGGTGGTGGTAGTTGTCAGGATTCAGTGTCGGGCAATCCCACCCTTACACTGACGGAGAGGTTGGAGGCTAACGTAGGGCAATCCCACCCTTACGTAGCTTAAGACAGGAATACGGGTGAAGGTAACTCCCACTGTGTCGAGCAATCCCACTCTTACACAATGGAAGGGGAGACGAGTCCAAAGGCTGGCTCGGCGGCTTGCTTATATATGCTATGGAGCTTGCTATTCCCGTTGCGGGAGTAGCGCCTCGTAGCGGCTAAGTATATGAACTATGTCTAGCGCGATTTTTGAATCGTCGCAACATTAATAAGTTTGACTCCCAATTTTTCATTTAAAATTATAATGGGAGATCTGAATGACGATCTCTTACGAGGAAGTAGTGATGCGAAGTTTATTGATAAGCTGTCCGTTGAGCTTTCGCTTCAGTTGGTCCAGCATGGTGCCATGCATATAACTCCATCGTCTCGTACATAGATAGACCTGATTTTTGTGGATGACAATGACATCATCCTTGACGCACGTAACGATCCTGCGAACTTTCATAGTCGGCACAACTTAATTGATGTTTCAATAGCCTAAAATGTATGCTATTTAGTGCTAAAATTGATTAGGTATCGAAATTTTAAGAATATTAGTGGGGAATTATTATAAGAGAAATTAGCTGGCTATGATTGGTCCAAATTGATAACTAATAAAGTTGATCCAGAGTCTGCACTTAACTGTATTTGCGATAATCTGACTGCTGCTATTAAAAATTTAGTACTAATGAAAATATTTAAATGTACAAAAAAGAAACCACCATGGATGGATGGAGAGTTGTCGCAAATGTGGCGCAAGAGAGATGCCACATATAGACGATACAAACGGACAAATGACAGTGAATATCTCTCTGAATTTCCATAGTAACGTAAAGCAGTGAACGAACATACTGAACGTGCAAGAACTAAATATTACCATAACAGACTGTTTGAGGCTCTTGCAAACGGTAATGAAAGGAGTTGAGAGAGCTAAGACTCTTATCTGGACCACAAGGGGATCTGAATGGATTTGCTTTAGATGAGCTTAATGCGCACTTTACTGGGTCGTCGGTTTCGCTGCATGATAACGGTGAGGAACGCAAAAAGTTTCTCTTTGAATGCAGCGAAAACGATTTCGCTTTTAAACCAATCAATGTTAACGATGTTATTCTTGCAGTTTCTCGCTTTTCATCGCAGGCTTGTGGTGAGGATGGCATTCCGCAAAGCGTGATACTTAAAGAATTATCGTTTATTGCTGAATATCTTGTTACTCTGTTCAACTCCTCTTTTGCTCGGGAGGTCTTCCCTGGCCTTTAGAAGCAGGCGCGTATTGTGCCATTAAAGAAGTTCTCTGCACCAAAGTCGCCTAAGGATTTCAGGCCTATTCCTATTCTATGTTTCCTTTCAAAGGTACTTGAGAAGATCGCTCATGACCAATTGCACGAGTACATTACTGCAAATAAATTACTTGACCCAATGCAGACTGCCTTCAGAAAGCATAACTCAACGCAGACAGCTATTCTTAAATTAACCGATGATATAAGATCGAGTCTAGATAAGAACTCGTAATGGTACTTTTGCTTTTTGATTTAAGTAAGGCATTTGACATGATCTCTCCTTCCAAGTTACTTGCTAGGCTTTAATTGATAGTGCTTTCCAGGTCCGCTCTCTTGTAGATTAACTCTTATATATCAGGAAGGAAACAAATGGTTTCCGCGCATTTACATAAGGAATCGAGTTGGCTGACAATCAGCCTAGGAGTTCCACAGGGTTCGGTATTGGGACCTCTGTTGTTTCGTCTTTATATTAATGACGTACGTGACGCTCTCGACTCTGGTTGCGTCGAGCATCTACTCTACGCAGACGACTTGCAAATTTACACGCAAGTGCCTCGCGAGAATGTGGAAGAGGGTATTCTAATCTTAGAGAGGGCGGTTAATTCGGTGTCGGAGTGGGCTGCTGGTGTTTTTCTCACTTTCAATTCTAATAAAAATAAGGCGATTGTCTTTGACAATAGTCGTTTTGTTAACTCTTTTTATGCTGGAAGGTCATGGTCGATCGATCTTGAGGGAGGCATTGGTATACCCATCTCTGACTCCGTAATGAGTCTTGGTGTTGTGCTTGACCCTAAACTTTCTTAGAAATCGCACATTAATATGATTGCAAAAAAGTTTAATAGAGTTTCATATGCCCTGCGGTTTTTCCGTCAGTACACCACGGAAACTCTGCATAAACAGCTCGCAACCACCCTGCTGTTCCCACATCTTGATTATTGTTCAGTGGTTTTGTTTGATGCTTCTCAGGGGTTAAGAAGACAAATACAGAGATTACAAAATTCATGTGTGAGATATGTAATGGGTTTGAGAATGGATGCGTACTGATTCGAGGAGACAGTATTTTTTGGCTCTACTTATGTTCAAAATCGTGCGCATGAATACTCCAAAGCATCTAGTGAGTTTCTTCACTAAATGTATACCCAGGATGGCTGCTAGGGGAGACAAAAAGGATATAGCAGTGCCCTTTATGCACACTGAGACTGGAAGGAATTTCTTCCAAGTTCAAGGTGTGCATTTTTGGAATTCCCTACCTGCTGAAATTGAGTATCTTCTATCTCTCAGCAGGTTTAATACGGCAGTGATGGAGTACTTGCTTGACCTTGAATAATATATACTCTTTTTATGTTAATTTATTATGTGTAGTCCCGTACATAGCTTTAAGATGTGCTTGTATTTATGGTATGGTTGATGAGCGCATGGTTGAGAGTGAATATGTTACTTTTTACTTTTAGATTTGACTCGTTTGATTTTCATTCTATTTTATTTCATTATTTTTTATCATATTTTATTTAAACTTTTATTGTTTTGACTGATAGATATTAAATTGACAGATATGTTTATTTTTATTTTTATTAATGTTTATGTGTGTATTTTATTATTGTGATGATCTGTGATATCACTCTGAAAAGTGACTTACTTATATAGTATTATTAGTTTTAGGAAATCGACTGTAATATCATGAGTGCAATATTTACACGTAACGTTACTGTATTATCTTTTTTGTATTTTATTATGTATTATGTATTATTTTTCATATTACACACTTTTTGTAAACTGTTACAAAATAAATATAAATCTATCTGACGAGGATGTCGAATAAGGTATGAACTTATTATTAAGATACTTTATTAAAAGCTACAGATCAACACAGGAGTTACAAAGTTAAATATACATAAGAGCGAGTAGCGGTGCGTAATAACAAACAGGCAAAAAGTCTTCTTAACACGTATCGACCTTTTTTTATATACTAGCTGTAAAGCCTTACAAAATATACACCAGAGTGCATCGCTTTCTTACAGGTTATGAGATATGCGTTGTTCAGCTTCAGAAGAGCTGTTGTTTACGTTTTGATTTTGCGTCTCGTCTGCGGCCCTATCTTCCGATAAACTATGTTCAATAGAGTTATTTTCTGCGTCGTGGAAACTTTCGTTAGTTTCATCTAATATATCATTTTGTTCTAAATTAATTTGCTCGTTTTCAATTAAATAAGGGGCTATATTTTCATTTACATTCACATTTTCATATAAATATTCATTTTCTTTGTCAATTAAATTTTTATTTTCATTTCCATATAAATTTTCATTTTTTAAAAATTTAAAAGAACAAAATTCAAAGTCTTCTAATTCACTTTCTATATTTGTTTTAACATTTAATTCATTTTTGAAAAATCAATCTCTATGCGTTTCAACTTTGTTTGATTCGGGTATAAAGACTCTATAACCCTTTACATTACCATCGTAACCGACAAAAATTCCTATCTTTGCTTTAGCGTCCCATTTCTTTCGATTTACTTTCGGTACATGAGCAACTACTTCCGAATTAAAAACTTTAAAAGGTTTATTTACACTGGCTTCACCGTGCTATAATTTAAAAGCAGATTTATCAGAAAAACGACCTGTTCGCGTTCTGTTTAAGACATACGCAGCCGTATTCAAAGCTTCTGCCCAAAGAGATTTTTGTGAATTTTTGGCTAACAACATTGTTCTTGCTAATTCAACTAGAGTACGGTTTTCCCACTCCGCTCTGCCGTTCTGTTGAGGTGCGTATGTTACCGACCGCTGATGTTTTATACCGTTTGCGAAGAGTATGGTAGATATTTCTTTATTTAAATACTCTAACCCATTATCCGTATGCAATACATTTATTTTCTTTCCTGTTTCCTTTTTAAATCTTTGTATGTAATTTTTAAAGCGATTTGTAACTTCACTTTTAGCTTTAAGAAAATATAATTTTACATATTTTGAAAAATCATCTTTAAGAACTAATACGTATCTAGAACCTCCAATAGAATCTACCTCCATCGGACCGCATAAATCCGAATGTATCATATCACCGACATAACTCGTACGACTTTCGCTAATTGAAAACGGTTATCGATGCATTTTTTCGAGGATACATGAATCGCAAGCTATTTCAACATTTACAAATTTAATATCATTTTCTTTCATAAAAATTTTAACATCTTTAAAATTAGTATGCGCGAGACGTTCATGCCATAATCGCAATACATTTTCCCGTAACGAATTTATACATTTTTCATCATTTTTAACTTTTTCATCAGATACAAAAGCATTATTATTATTTTCATTTTTAATTTTAAATTTCATTATGAACATTGTATCATTTTCGGCTTTTTCTTTGCATGCAACTATTTTATTATTTTTATAAAAGAAGGATTTAGAATTATCGGACTGTAATTTCATACCTTTAGAAAGCGTTGCTCCTATCGAAAACAAATTAAATTTTAAATCGTGTACATATAAAACATCCGACAAAAACTTTTTATTCCAATTATTACCGTCATACGCATGTAAGTCTATACAACCTTTACCTTCCGCGTATACGAGTCTTCAATCGCCTAGTGGTATTGGTACAGGATCGATATCTTTATATTCAGAGAACCAGCCTCGTTGATTCGTCATATGTTGCGATGCTCCTGAATCTAGCAGCCATGAAGTCGATCGCTCGTTGTCGAAACTTGCAGAAAGAATATTTTTGCTTATCAACGTTTTATTATTATTGGAATTTTGTTGTGGCTTTTGTATTGAGCGAAATTCGATCGATGTTGATTTCCTTGAAAACTCCAACAGTCTTTGCGCTTATGTCTCGCGCTTACCACAATTCCAGCAATTGATTTGTTTTGAATCTACAGCATAATCGTCAGGAGGGCGCTCTTTCTCAGAATTTTGTCGTGGCTTCTCTCTAAACTGGATATTATTTTTGAAGTCAAATTTCTTATATGAAATTCCATTACTTTTAACTACAAAGACTCCACTTTCAGAATCTTCTATAGAGTTTTTCTGAAGTTCAAACGTGTTTTTTTCAATCAATAATCGCGAAGTCAAATTTTCTAGCGTTCTATCCACTTCTGCTGTCGAATCCCAAGCTGACTTTAAGTGATTGTATGCATGCGGAATTGTCATCAAAATTTTAACCATGACCATGCTTTCAGAAATTTGTTTGCCTACAGCCTTTAATTTATGATATAAATCTTCGATTTTCGATATATGAGTTGCTATATCGTCTTGTCGGTCTTTTTCAACATTATACCATTTTTGTTGTAAAACATGAACTTTTATTTCATTTTTAGTTTCATAAACACTTAATAATTTGTCCCACATGTCTTTAGCCGTTTCACAGCTCATAATAAACCACATAGGTTTTCTTTCAACCGTTGTTACTATCAATTTTCATGCCATTGCATCTTTCTTTAAAAATGTGGCCAACATTGCTTCATATGCAGTTATTTCAGCTCCAATTCATTCGTTCCAATTTTCAATGTCTTTTAATTTTGCAAATTTGGACGTTTCACTTTCCATGTTTTGCATCTTTCTCGAAAATATTATTTTGCACTATGGCGGGCAGTAAAATCGGAAGAAACTAATATTAAACTTATACAACAAAATCGCGACACTCTTGGCTTTACGATCTGAGATCTGGGCCCACAACCTGATGAGGATGTCGAATAAGGTTTGAACTTATTATTAAGATACTTTATTAGAAGCTACAGTAATAACGAACAGTCCTCTTAACACGTAGCGACGTTTCTTTATATACTAGCTGTAAAGCCTTACGAAATATACACCAGAGTGCGTCACTTTCTTACAGGTTATGAGATATGCGTTTACACTCATATGAACAAATACACAATTTCTATATTCTTAACACTATCTATCTATCTACTAAGATACGCCGTATTAAAAACTAAATATCTCATCATTTGCTATTAAATAAAAAATAATATTCAATCAATTATTAACATATTAAACAAATACAACATTTTAAATTAATCAGAACTTTTTTTATAAATTTTAATAATAACCGATAAATTTTAAATAATAATTCAATTTTCTTTTGATGAATAATCTGATAGAAATAATAACACAGGCCCACAAAATGAAAAAAAATGTCTGAACTTTTGACCGGACATACATATTCCCATGTATTTTTCGACGCTGAATCCGAATCTGTAATAAAAATATAGGGTTTTCCTACCTTTTCTCAGAGTTTTATTGAAAAAACCTCATTTTTTACGGTTTTTTTGCGGTTTTTCGAGTCTAGAAAAAACAAATCATGAGATACGGTTAATTGGACTTCAAAATCGAATTCTACGGGAAAAAATACACGGGAAACCATACCTTCAAATTTTTTTAACGCGATTCTAGTCCTCTGTATGGGGCTGAAAAGATGAGGGAATCGGTAAAAGTCGAAATTTTGCCTAAAATGGATTTAAACAATATTAAAATTTAATCATGCGTCTTTTGAAGAGTCGATAAACATTGGAAATACTATCCTGGGGGTTTTTCAGATTGCTGATCATGAATTTGAAGTCAGATTGTGTAAAAACTACTTCTAGAGGGCGGTGAGAAGAACTGTATATGGTAAATTTATCGATTTTTTAAAAATTTTACGTCTGAAATACTAATTTTAGAGTCTTTCACAGCATTGACTGTAAATTCAAGATATTAACTTAGCCTATTGTGTACGTTAAACTTAACATTTTGTCTATGTTTGTCTCTCTCTCTCTCTCTCTTCCGATGTTTTTTTAAATTGGCTTACGCTTACGTACACGTTTCTCTTCGAATGACCGATGTAGTGGATTTCTGACACGTTTTTGTCCTTTTTCGCAGCTGTTTCTCTTTTTATCATCCAGCAGTAATCTGCTAACATGTTGATACCCCAGTTTCCTTGAAATCTACGTTCAAACTCCTTTAAATCTTGGTGAAATCGTTCACCATGCTCTTCACTAAAGTCTCCGTTATTTTCAGGAAACTGATCAACGTGTGAATCAAGAAAATGAAGTTTTAAGTTCATTAGACAACCCAATTTTTCAAAATTATGTACCATTCTTTTCACAATAGCTTTATAATTCGTGTCTTTGGCATTACCCAAAAATTTCGTCGATACCTCTTTAAAACTTAACCATGCTGCCTTTTCAACATCAGTCATGCTTTGTTCAAAGTTTTCGTCTCTAAATAAAGTTCGGATTTCAGGACCATCAAAAATACCTTCATTTAATTTAGCATCAGATTTATGGGGAAATACTTTGCTTATATATTGGAAGCATTGACCGTCCTTGTCCAAAGCTTTAACTAATTGCTTTATCAATCCAAGCTTTATATGCAGAGGCGGTATCAAAATTTTCGAAGGATTAACGAGTGGATCTTTTATAACATTCTGTTTTCCAGGTTCAAACGATTCTCTTGATGGCCAAATTTTCTTTTTATAGTGTTTTTCTCTATCTCTGCTATCAAACATGCATAAATAACATGGGTACTTCGTAAATCCAGATTGTTGTCCAAGTATCATAGATAAAATCTTTAAATCGCCACATATTTGCCATTTATGTTCTCTATATTTTATTTTCGTTAAAAGTAGTTCAAGATTGGAATACTCTTCTTTAAGTACTGTTGAATGTGCTAATGGTATAGGAGCATATTTATTTGTGATATTGAGGAGTACTGCTTTAAGGCTGCGCTTTGATGAATCAATGAATAGTCGCCAATTTTCAGGTTTGTATATGTTGGGTTTCAATTCATCAATAAGACCTTTCACGTCCGTGCAATAAACCATATTAGAATCATTCTTGAAATAATTTCTAAAGCGCTCTTCTCGATTACGATATGCACATACTTTAGTACCCTTTGTCAACATATTTCGTCTCTTAAACTCTGAAGCCATAAACTCTGATTGTTCCTTAGATAAACCACTCTTTCTAAATAAATCGTTCAGACTTTTTTGATCAAACTTTTCAACAGTTCGTTCTTCACCCTTAGGAATATACTCTTCATCACTATCCAGAGAATGTTCTTCAGGTGAACTTAGATCTTCTTCATTTGATGAGCTTCCGTCTGCGGCAATCAGATTTTTAGTTGTTTCATCTGTCGAGTTTTCATCTACATTTAGATTCCCTAAGCCTGTTGTAAAACTATCTCTCGAATCTTTATTTTCAAAAATATCTATAAAATTCTTAGATGGAAATTCTATACAAGAAGTATTAGGATATACTATTCCTTTTTTCTGTATCTTGTCTAAACCTTGTATCTTTATTAAACAAAAATAGCAATCATTTTCATCTTTTGGTTCCTTCCACTTTGTAGGTATAGTAAATTTTAATTTGGACCTAGCCTGACTGGTGTTGTATCGATTCATCATGGCATAACATGAAGCACATATATAATGAGGAACCCAAATTTTATCCTGTTGAGAAATCTCAATATCAAAACATTTTTGATAGATAAAATTAATATTATCTGTGATTTTTCTTTTGTTTCGTTGTCCAATATATTCTGAACATACATAACAGAAATTATCTTGAGATCCATTACACGTATGGTTAAAACTGTTATTGGATGTACCAGCGCAGTTTAAAGAAGGTTGAAAATTTGAATTAGCCATATTGTTGAATTAAACCCCACACACTAGGAATCCTGTTCCGATCGCAGGTGAGTCCGCCGTCCTAGGGGTGATAACTCTCATACCTCCCCAGGCCTAAGTATGAGAGCTTTCCGACTTTAACGAGGACAATGTCAACTCGTCGTCGGACACACTACGGCATCATTCTCACATCCTAGTGCTCCCCTGCAGGACAGCGCGCCTTCGCTGGGTTCGTTACTGCAAAGTATTGAGTACACCGAATCATTCTACACATCCCATTTTCAGGGCAGTTGTCATCGTGACCAATACTTCGCAGCAGCAGGTTTTTTTTAGGTACCCTTATAGAGTACTGATATATATATATATATATATATATATATATATATATATATATATATATATAAGCTTTGGAAAAAGATCATAAGTCCCATTCGTTTATAAACAATGCTTTAAGATCAATAACAGTGTTCAACAGTGATTAACTGAACGGAGCTTTAAAATGAAACCGAATTCATTTCTAAACAACAGTACCCAGTTTTACAACAGAATAAGTATAAATAAAAAATTGACAGATCAAATTGTCTCTGACACAAACACACCAAATGAAGAAGATCTAAGTTCACCTGAAGAACATTCTCTGGATAGTGATGAAGAGTATATTCCTAAGGGTGAAGAACGAACTGTTGAAAAGTTTGATCAAAAAAGTCTGAACGATTTATTTAGAAAGAGTGGTTTATCTAAGGAACAATCAGAGTTTATGGCTTCAGAGTTTAAGAGACGAAATATGTTGACAAAGGGTACTAAAGTATGTGCATATCGTAATCGAGAAGAGCGCTTTAGAAATTATTTCAAGAATGATTCTAATATGGTTTATTGCACGGACGTGAAAGGTCTTATTGATGAATTGAAACCCAACATATACAAACCTGAAAATTGGCGACTATTCATTGATTCATCAAAGCGCAGCCTTAAAGCAGTACTCCTCAATATCACAAATAAATATGCTCCTATACCATTAGCACATTCAACAGTACTTAAAGAAGAGTATTCCAATCTTGAACTACTTTTAACGAAAATAAAATATAGAGAACATAAATGGCAAATATGTGGCGATTTAAAGATTTTATCTATGATACTTGGACAACAATCTGGATTTACGAAGTACCCATGTTATTTATGCATGTTTGATAGCAGAGATAGAGAAAAACACTATAAAAAGAAAATTTGGCCATCAAGAGAATCGTTTGAACCTGGAAAACAGAATGTTATAAAAGATCCACTCGTTAATCCTTCGAAAATTTTGATACCGCCTCTGCATATAAAGCTTGGATTGATAAAGCAATTAGTTAAAGCTTTGGACAAGGACGGTCAATGCTTCCAATATATAAGCAAAGTATTTCCCCATAAATCTGATGCTAAATTAAATGAAGGTATTTTTGATGGTCCTGAAATCCGAACTTTATTTAGAGACGAAAACTTTGAACAAAGCATGACTGATGTTGAAAAGGCAGCATGGTTAAGTTTTAAAGAGGTATCGACGAAATTTTTGGGTAATGCCAAAGACACGAATTATAAAGCTATTGTGAAAAGAATGGTACGTAATTTTGAAAAATTGGGTTGTCTAATGAACTTAAAACTTCATTTTCTTGATTCACACGTTGATCAGTTTCCTGAAAATAACGGAGACTTTAGTGAAGAGCATGGTGAACGATTTCACCAAGATTTAAAGGAGTTTGAACGTAGATTTCAAGGAAACTGGGGTATCAACATGTTAGCAGATTACTGCTGGATGATAAAAAGAGAAACAGCTGCGAAAAAGGACAAAAACGTGTCAGAAATCCACTACATCGGTCATTCGAAGAGAAACGTGTACGTAAGCGTAAGCCAATTTAAAAAAAACATCGGAAGAGAGAGAGAGAGAGAGAGAAACATAGACAAAATGTTAAGTTTAACGTACACAATAGGCTAAGTTAATATCTTGAATTTACAGTCAATGCTGTGAAAGACTCTAAAATTAGTATTTCAGACGTAAAATTTTTAAAAAATCGATAAATTTACCATATACAGTTCTTCTCACCGCCCTCTAGAAGTAGTTTTTACACAATCTGACTTCAAATTCATGATCAGCAATCTGAAAAACCCCAGGATAGTATTTCCAATGTTTATCGACTCTTCAAAAGACGCATGATTAAATTTTAATATTGTTTAAATCCATTTTAGGCAAAATTTCGACTTTTACCGATTCCCTCATCTTTTCAGCCCCATACAGAGGACTAGAATCGCGTTAAAAAAATTTGAAGGTATGGTTTCCCGTGTATTTTTTCCCGTAGAATTCGATTTTGAAGTCCAATTAACCGTATCTCATGATTTGTTTTTTCTAGACTCGAAAAACCGCAAAAAAACCGTAAAAAATGAGGTTTTTTCAATAAAACTCTGAGAAAAGGTAGGAAAACCCTATATTTTTATTACAGATTCGGATTCAGCGTCGAAAAATACATGGGAATATGTATGTCCGGTCAAAAGTTCAGACATTTTTTTTCATTTTGTGGGCCTGTGTAATCGATTCAGTTTTATTTTTAGATTCGGTTAATAGATTTAATGCATTAAAATGAATTTTTAATAATTTTGTTTTGTTAAATTTCAACTAGTAAAGTCAAAATAGAAAATAATGTAATCTTCTCACCTTATTTTGACAAAATTTACAAATCGTTTTACATAAAATAAAAAAATAATCAGTGAATGATTGTAATTTATTTTACATAAATAAAGAATCAAAAAATTCTGGAATATTTTATTTTAAAAAAATAGCTAATAATTACGATCTAGAGGCTTACGAGGTCGCTAAAACCTTAATACCCACATACGACGCTATAAACATGCGTGTTCATAACTATCTATGGGAATGTGAACACGCATTATCTGTTATCAATCTAAAATTTGAAGAAAACTCTATAAAAATTATTAAAAGCAAAGTATTAAACTTTAACAAGAAGTATTTGTGAATTTTAAAGAATTTAAATATTTAATTGTATTATATTTTAGAACGCCAGAAAAAAGTTTACAATTAATGGCAAAATAGGTTTACATAGTTCAAAGTAATAGACGGTAATAGAATACGTTAACCGATTCAAAATTTATATTTCATAAAAAATGCGTTGAATGATGCTGTACAAAACTTTATCAAATGCAACGCAGTCGACGCTTTTATTAAGGGTCTCAAACCTGAAATTGAAATAAAACTCCGGAAAAATTACCCTAATCTGCATGTATGCTCGATGGACGCTATTGAAATCAAGAAATTCGGCCATCTCGAACATCAAAAGCCGTGCAATGATACAAACATTCAAAATTTACTATCAGGAGATCAAGACAAAACTATTTTAGACAGTAATTTAATCAACGTGGATAAAATAAACATTAAAGTTACAGAGACTGATGTACAGAACGTAGACTGAAATCCTAAACCTACAAAAATAAAAGAATTAAAACTAGAAACTGATATTTTCAATGATGATACATGGGCAGTTCCAACACCCTTACATCTCAGTTCTGATTTGGATACTAATCTCAAGTCGTACACCAATAAAGATATGTTGCCATCTTATGTGCATCCAAATCTCAGCTCAGATTTTGAAATTATATCAAAACTCTATATAAATGACAATAAAATTAATAATTTCTTGATGTTTGCAATGAAATTTTATAAAGGCTTGATATTAGAAATAAGTTCAGTATTTTCAAACAATATTCTCAACAATAACTTGACTAGACTTTTATCAAACAAATTTGATAATAACGACCCTCTGAACAGCAAGAAAAAATTCCGATTTCTTAATTTTAATAACCAAATATTTGACTAGCGAATGTAGCTCTTTCATAATATAGCACGAATCAATCAAGGTCAAATTACATCATCTCAATTGAACCCTGATTTTAGAATTATTTTGATTTGACAGAAAAACCTTTTTTTTCTCCTTTGCATGATATTATAACATATTTTTATCTTTAATTAACGAAAAAAATATTCAACAAAATTTTACAAAAAAAACATTTATTTACTGTTTTATTTTCCTTAAATAATTATTATAAAATTACAATTGTGATGATCTGGGTTTCTAGGTGAAGGGGTGCCGGGCGCTTCAGCTATATTCTTAAATTAAGAGGCGGTTGGAACCAAATCGGTGACTTGCGGTATATATCAAGTCAGCATTTTTCGCTTTACGATAATATTTTGTATATTTTTATGGCTTAAACTATTTCAAATTATTCTTTATATACATGACTAGAGGAAATGACTATATTTTTACCATATGAATAAGTAAATAAATTATTATAAACATTTATTACAAATATCAAACTGACTTGACATATACCGTATGCAAAAAACTGTCGTGTCAATTGTTAGGTGGCATTTTTCGCTTTATGACAATATTTTGTATATTTTTGTAGCTTTAACTATTTTAAATTATTCTTTATATACATGACTAGAGGAAATGACTATATTTTTACCATATCAATAAATGAATAAATTATTATAAGCATTTATTACAAGCACCGAACTAAGTCACCGATTTGGTTCCGACCGCCTCTTAATAGACTTATCATAATTCATCATATTAACATATAAAAATGGTAATTAGCCAGCTAGAAAACGAAAATAACAAATGCTCTTAATTTTACATAATTTAGCCTTTAAACACGTTTTAACACTGATTTTACAACAAATTCAAAAACACATATTAATTCGTTAATGCACATGCGCTGTATCAGAAATACATTAAAAGTCTCAAATCGTGTTTGCGAATAGCTTCCTGACTAGGAGCAATCCCGTAGTGCAGGGCGCAATTGTCGACTGCTGGGATGAACTCGTTTTACGATCACGTGCAATCACGCATATCGCAACCCGAGCCTAACCCAGTACAATACGCATGTTCTCGACCTAGACCGTCATATGACCACGAGCAATCCCGTGGACCACATGACTGTCATCGACGACAACGACAGATAGGATAAATGTCTAGCTTGTATTATGTATAAGCCATCCCATGTATTATGATCCAACGGTCGACTTTTACTGTACCACTTACCCTAGAATAACGCGCAATTACATATACTATAGGATCAGCTTAACAGTTTCACCAAATATAGATCTCAGTCGTAATTACTCATCACCGCGAGCAATCCCATGACAGTAAAAGATCCCGACCCCAAGTATTAATTCCTTATAATACTACGTGCAATCAAGTAGTTATTATCAAAAAAGAACACCTCAAGACCTCGAAGCAGGACTGACTCTCTCTGGGTTGCGACGCGACTTATTATGTGGTCCGTTATTCCATTATGTTCCAAAGAAACAAAAATAGAACGGGAACGGAACAGAATGATAATGAAATTAAAACGAAACGGACATAGAACGGAAACGCAACGTAAACGAACCAAACTCCAACCTTAATCTAAGAAACATCTTATAGTCTATGGTTAAACTACTTAGTACTTAGAATCTATACATACACTATAACTTATGACTAATATTTACATTATGAATATAATTTAACAATCTATATATACATATGTTTGTATCAGAACATATTCTGCAACAGAATTGATAGTTTGTTTTACCTGTAAATACTTATACATTATATATAACCTTTTTTCCTCCTTAAGGCTCATATCTTTCTTTTCGTTACTACACATCCAGTAAATAGTAGATTTTCTTACTAGGAGAGAAAATGAAACTTTCGCACGTACATGTCATAACTCGAGGCTGACGCCTCGACCGTCATAAATACGTACGTGCGGGCGTTTCATTTATTCTTCATGTAAGGAATAATGCTTTTCTCTATCGGGTGTTATATTTACTCTTTATGTAAGAAATAATGCTTTTCTATATTCAAATAATGATTTCCTCTATCTAAGCGAAACTACGTTACATTGAATAACAATTAATTATTCGCTTTTTCTTGTTTTTGCGCGGGTATGTGTTGTTCATTGCTGCCACCCAGCATTTGCTGCGCGAGCGAACACATGCACAACCCTAAATAATGAGAGAAAGAAATAATTAATGCTAGAAAAAAGTGTGTGTGAGAGAAGAACAACATACACAAGCCTCTTTTTTTCACGAATGAGAGGGAGAGAGAGAGAGGGAAACACATAAAACACACGCACAAGCCTCTTTTATACACTATTTATTAGTTAAAATGAGAAAAAAGAGTGTTTATACTTTTTATAACACTACACTATTTATAAGGTAAGATTCCAAAGTTTTTACTATCATATTTTATTAGAATACAATTGGTTCAAATTTATAAACGCAACGTAATACGTAGTATCGTCTGTCTTTTTTTTGAGAAAGACAAAGACAGAATACAATTGTTGAATTCATAAACACGAACTTACGTCTTTTAGCAACAGTTTGGGTTAGGTTAAATCTATGTTTCTTCTCGAGAGATATTCGCACGTTAGGTACAGAAGGCGTAAACAGGAGGCGTGTGAGTCGTTTCGACTGTAGCTAAAAGTATTACTTTTTCTAGCATAAAGGAACGACGGAGCTGCGTAGTTTTGTCTAAAGCATAGAGAAAATCACTTTTTTTTTACCTTTATCAGTAACAAAATAATATTCTAAGTTTTGAATTCTTTAATTTTAAATGTTAAAATCATTGCATAAATTCTTCATGATTTTTCTTAAACCTTCACCTGTTTCATCTATAATAACTCCTAATATTTTCACTAACATATTGTAACCTGTGTTAAATTCCCTACCCCTGGAAACGATGGCACAAAGTGCACATATAAAAGAATATAAGGATAAAAGGCAAAGGTACTTAACTCAGACCTGTTTGTGGTACGAATGTCATGTCATACTCACTCCGGGATCTCTTTATATAAAGTCTTAGTTGTTAGTAAATGATTATCTTCTTATAGGCCCAAAAACTCTCAAGACTTTCAGTCTTGTTGAGAGCACAATTCAATTAAATTTACTAGTTAGATTTATGTAGACACATCAATAAACACTTTACACTATTTAATGCATAATGTTAAGCAATAGTTGATGAAGTTATTTAAACTCTACTTTATTTTATCTTCAACTATAAATTTTAATATCAAGTTTTCTATAACATTTACGAAAAAAATATACGTAAATGTTAATATAAAAATGACTCGCGATTTCTACTACCGGTACAGAGTTGGGATTCTATACCCACCTCCTTGTGGACCTGTAGAAATTCGCGAAAGGAAATAACTCTTGACACGTAAACACATTCTAATTTAGACTTTATTATTAGAGAGATGGCCAAAGAGTGCCGTACAATGATTCGATATGCTTGAGCGTCGATCGAGCCACCGCGGCCGCAGTTATCCCCTACCACTAAGTAGAAGGGATATATTTATATATTTTATATGATACTATTACAGGTGCGCTTGGATGTGTGCTGGGCATACGTAACCTTATAGGCGTGTATCAGCACACATAGAAGTGCGTACATGTATTATATTAATTTCTACCTTATGTGTCGGTATAGTTTCTAACTGCTATGTCGCGCCGACGCACAAGATAGAAAAAGAGGGTATTTTAATTCAATTATCTATCTTTTTAACGCAATGATTTGAATCTGAGAGAGAATAAGTTCATTATTGATTCTCTTTTATTTTATTCTAATTTATAACTTATTTTCTCTCAAATTCTTTTACTTTTCTTCGAATTCTTTTTACTTTTTTACGTTTTATTTAAGTAAGGTTACAATATAATATAATTTCTTTGTTCTTTCTTAATTTGTTCTGTAACACAATATGAACTAATCTAATAATTTTCAGGAGGTAAAAAAATCTAATGGTCATCTCTGTTCAGATTAAACTTTATTATTCAAGTCGACGTTTCGCTCTTAATTAAGAGCCTCTTCAGGAAAATAATAATAATTTTAATGCATAAAATTAAAAATATATCTGTATTACGTAAAGTAACATAAGTTTTTATTGTAGCTGTAGTAATGTCCATTTTTTATTAGTTAATGCGAAATAGCACTCTTCAAAGCATTCACTTTGTAATTTCTTGTAAAAATATATATTTGGATTATTACAAGACAAGCCCGTGATGCTAATGTAAAACTCAGCAGAATGTATAAGAGAGTTTTTTTTAAAATGGTATATTTTTAACAGCCAAGGTATAGAAAAGTACTGATCATAAAATTTGGTGAAACATGGTAATTATACTGCAACTATGTTAAAGATTCAAGTGATGCTAACTAGAAATGTATAGGCATATAAAAATTTATAAATTAAATAATAAATAATAATAATACAATAATACTATTTCTTTTCTTACGTATATTTTTTTGTTAATATAATAAAATAAATAATTCACAAAAATTTACTTAAATTAAATAAATAATGAAATAGCGTTTAATGTGTTAATCAAATTATAGTAAAAACCAAGATCACTCGATTAAATGAATAAAAATATTGTCAACAATTGTATGTTTTTTAAAAAATCAAACTTTTTAGTATTTTTATATCAACCAAAAACATACTTATAAGAAACTTTATATCTACAAAAGAAAATTAATCTAGTTAAGTGAAAACTATGTGAACCCCAAGCTTAAGATCAAAACAGAGTGTCACCTTTATTTTCAAATATTCGTCATTTACTAATAAGCACTATAAACTTGATTCAGTTATTTTAAAAGTGTAAAACTTTTATGATTCACTTAAAAACAATTTTAATGTAAAACGCAGACGACAGCATTCTTTTCTTAATTTTAAGCACCCATATTTTCGGCCTTGATGCATTTATTTTATTTTAACTGACTATTGATGTTTCTTTTTAATATCTATTCTATTTTATTTTTATTTTCTTTTATCAGATGAAACATTAAATACATATCAGAATATATGCGTGGATAAATAAATAGTTATTTAGACAGATTAAAGAAATATTATGAATTAAAACAACCTAATTCTCAACTCTATTTTTTATTCTACATACTTATTTTCATTAACAAATAATAAAAATATATAGCCTGCTTCCCAACAGCGATGGATAAATAGAAAAAAGAGAGAAAAAGGAGAAAAAGATAACACTGATTCCACCTACACGTTACCACAGAATGAGTTGAAATCTCCGCCTAAAACCTTAGGTATAAAAACAATAAAAAACTTCTTGCTCTTCAGTACGCATTAAAAAGCGGCTCAGGACTGTAATTTTCGAACTCAGTTCTTCAAGTTTCTTTGAATTTTTTTTTCTACAAGTTTTACAAATTTTCAACTTACAATCCCGTGACTAGTTGCCTCCAATTTTACAAGCTCTTCAAGTTTCATGAGATTTTCATCTACAATTTTCTACAAATTTTAAGGTTCTACAGAGGATATCAGCTGTAGATTGGTGATTTTCTCTCAACACATATCTACTCTCTCTCTCTCTTTCTTTCTTTCTCCTGGATAGCAACTGATGTATTTGTAAGTGCTTTGTGTTTGCCGCTTATTTTATCCGGTCTTCGTACGCCTGCAGCTTTCGAGAAGTATCTGCATTGTTAAGTGAAGTTCTGTGCACTTTTTAAGTGTTTTTCTATTGTTTCTGGTGCAGTGATGAGGCATATTTTCTTAATCACAGAGTGGCGAGGGTTTCCACTAAACAGGAGGTTAGGGCAGTTATTCTTGTTGGCGCGAGAGACGAGATGGCGCCTGCGCGCTTGTATATTGGCGGTGCCTCTTTATTTTTAGGCTTTTCTACAGTTGTGCAGCGCGTGTTTTTTTGCATGCGCTCACGCGTGTAAGTGAACTTTTTAATACCGCTTTTAAATTAAGCCGTTAAATTTGAAATGTTCATACCACCTATTTATATTTGACTAATGTTTTGCTGGATATCAATCGTAGATTGAGGTTTTGTTACCTGGACTGGGCTGACATTGCAGACGTGTCAACTTATGTATTTGCCACAAATGGCCTATGCATGAGCCGGTTGCTGCTTGACTTGTTGAGGGCCTTAACGTTCCCGTACAATACGCCTCTTCCATTGGTGCGTGCTCTTGGCGGTACGTATATTTCTTGTATATATAATCACTGCTATGTCTGTAGTTTTTGTATGTGTTAATTTTCGCATAATATATTTTTGAAGTTACATCTACCAAAAACAAAATATTGTCGACGGTGCTGCCGTATTTGGTGTCAGAAGTGACAGCACCCCCCATTTTTTGTAGAGGAGTGATTGGCAGATTACACGCTCGTGCGAACTTCACAGTGGCCAAGGCAGTTTCCTACATTATCTACCATAATTGCTATCTACCTGCTAACATCAATATTCGCTGCTTATGGCTTATGCAGTTATGTTTACTGCTTGATTTGCTAAAGGCTTTAATGTTTCCGTGCTGTGCGCATTTTACATTAATGCATGCTCACGGTGTTACGTATATTTCTTGTATATATCATTAATTTTATTTTTGTAGTTTATGCAAGTTCTGATTTTTCACGTATTGCATTTTGAGGTTACATCTGCTGAAAGTTGAGAGCTATTTACTGTACTATCGTATTTGAGGTTGGAAGCGACTGCAGCGCCACTTTCTACGTGAGTGATATAGTTTGCTCGCTATGCAGCTCTATTTTTCATATGAGTTGCTGTCTTAATCATTGGTTTGTTTAATTAACTTGTATCGTCTGTGGCAGCTGTATAAATATCTCGGTGCGTAGTGGAACAGGCTTGCAAAGGCCTACTGTATAGTCGGCGAATGATAGTACTGTCGTTGCTGCTTTTTTATACGTTGACTCTCCGTCTAAGGCACTGCCATCTATTTTCTCGACCAACCAGACTTCGACAAAGCGTGTGGCTTCTCTTCTTCCTCCTTCTTCGGAGCCGCTGCTGAGCCGACGCCGTACTGACGTGTCAACACGCTAGTTTCTTAAACTGTTTCACCTAAGGTGGGAATCTCTCTCTCTCCCAAGTCGTCGTCTGCTTGTTCTTTTTCAAACGTGGCTCTTACTTTCGACAATATGTCCAACCTTACCGAAGTTCTAGAGGCGTTGAAACAACAACAATAAAAACTAAATACCCAACAAACGGCAATACTCAAGAGACAGACTGATAAACATTATGAGGAGATCAAGAAAGATTAATTTTTATTTTGCTAGGTGTAGCGTGATCTCCGTACATTATTTTAGCAGCATGAGGTTGGGATCAATGCTACCAAGTCTGACTTAGCTCGTCTTCATGGCGCTGTTCAGACGCATCAGTGTGAGGTACTTATCTCAGGCATTCCTTTGTCAGTCAACATTTTCGATCGTAATGTTCAAAGCACAATCTTTAGTGCCATAGGTTTTTATTTCAATCAGGCATTTGTTGTCAGCACCCACCAGTGGTCGCCACCGGCTAAACCTGATATAGATGTTGACCAAATATCTACTTCGACTAATGTAAATAATTCTTCTTATTTTAATGTGCTGTCTCATAAGTTCGTTTTTAAATGTATTTCTGCCACCGTCAGAGGCTCAATTATGGCTGCAGCTGCAAAGTTGCGCTTTTATTCTTATTTTCTACTCTTCAGTGCGGGGGAGGAAAATGATAAAGTGTTTCTGAGAGCTTTATGGCCTAAGGAGACTTGTGAACTGCTCAAGTCTGCTCATAAGATTTCTCGCAAGAAAAAGTTTCGTCATCCACTTGGTAGGCCACTGACAGTCTTTATGAAGACTTCTGCTAAGGCGAAACCTCGTGCTATCCGTACTGAAGCTGATCTGGCTATTTTTAATGATTTTCAAATAAACTGACGGTGATAGTGGTTTTAATGCTGTAATCACTGCTCCTGCACTAACAAAGCGCAAGGACAATGTACTTGTTACTCATATAAATGTAAGTAGATTGAAGTCGCTTTTTAACCTAATTGAGACCCAGTGTCTCGGAAAAGGTTATGATCTTTTAGCTCTGTCTGGAACTTTTTTGTCGGGACATGATGGTGATGTCATTTTAACTATTTCTGGTTATAATCTTTTTCGATTAGACAGAGTTGGAAAAGAAGGCGGTAGTGTAACATTGTGTGGCTTACATTCGCGAGGAGTATAAGGTTACAGTCCTACATCATTCTGAACCTACTTTTAATGACGAGCCTGAGTATTTACTGCTTGATGTTAAAGCTTTTAATAAGAGGCTTCTCTTTGCCGTAGTTTATGCCCGTCCTAAGGCTACTTACTGTGCTGATTTCTTTAATATACTGTCTAAATTTGCTTATAACCAATAATGCCTCACCGTTTCTTAGGAGCAACATCGAGTCACTTTCCCTTCACATAGTTACTTCGGAACCGACACATCGTGTCATTTCCGAAAGTCTTACCTCACACACTTGGCTCGATTTATTCATTGTTAGTGATGCTGATTCGGTCGTGTCTTATTCTAAATCTGAAGTGCCATTTATAGCAGGTCACAACTTGATTGAGCTGCAATTCAAGGTTTCCAGACTTTTTAACTCTTCAAGAAAGTATTATGCTCATAGGCTAGGTTCTGTGAATACTGGTCCTCTTAATGCTTTCCTTGCAAATTCTTTTAAGGCTAGCTTACATAAAACTAATTTTTTTATACATAGTAACGTAAGTAATTCTTTGTTGTCCTCTTCTTCTTTTGTTGATCCTAACATAACTAGTTTATGATCTAACCTTGATGAGCAGGTTAATGCTTTCTCTACAGCTGTTATTGATGCCTTTGACACGTACGTGTCTCTTAATCTAAATGTTATTCGTCCTCGTAATAAGTCCTAGGTTTCTCACGATATCAGGTTAATGATGAAGATCGAGCTTATCGCTGTGCTGCAAAAACCGGCTATAGCGAGGACATTAAAGAGATATAGGCCTTTGAGAAGCGAAGTCTCAAACAGTCTTAACACTACTGAGGTCAATTATATTTCGACTTATAAGGAGAGTGCATTGCGTTTGGGCCTCGGATTTTCTCCTAACTTTAGTATATTTTTTCTTACGTAAAATCATGAAAAAAGCCGCATTCATTCGGTCCAACGCTCGAATTTTTCTGAGTTATGAGCAATTTTGTCTGTTTTGTGAAAAAAATTGCTTTATAGTTTTACAGTTCTCGATATACTTATTCTATAAGGTTTTTAATAATTGCATTTTAAAGTTGAGATTAAAACCTATCAATTATAAAAAAACGTGTCCAAAAATCTCAAGTTGTTCAAAAGTTATGAAGGGATGAAAATTAAAATGAAATTCAGACTCAAATACAGCATTAACTTTCTATGCATATTTTTAACTAAATATTCGCCCTATTTTCATTCCCTTATAACTTGTAAACAGCTTGAGATTTTCGGACACTTTTTTTTTAATCGATAGGTTTTAATCTCAACTTTGATATACAATCAGTAAAAATCTTACAGAATAAGTAGCTCAAAACTATCAACTGTAAAACTATAAAGCAAATGTAAATTTTTTAACAAAACAGACAAAACTGCTCATAACTCGGAAAAATTCGAGCGTTAGACCGAATGGACGCAGTATTTTTCATGATTTTATGTAAGAAAAAATATCCCAAAGTTAGAAGAAAATCCGAGACCCAAATGCAATGCACTCTCCTTTTTAGTTGAATGCTGCCACTGGTCGCAGAGGAATGTGCTCCTCACTGCACAAGCTGGGTTTGGCTAGGAAGGCACTGCCTTCACCTCTTCAGTACCTTTCCTCAAGGACTTTGCTGAAGCATCATTCATCTGTTGCTAGCGACTGTCCTCCATTGACCCACAGAGATGTTGATGAGATACTGAGCATGCCTCTGTCTGACTCTCAGCCGATCTTTGATTTTCGTGTGGTAGAAGCTACCAAGGTTAGCAGCTTTATCATGTCTGCATCTTCCAAGTCTTTGGGGTGCGATGACATCTCCGTAGATATGCTTGAGCTTGACATCCTCTCTATTTCTGAACCAGTGACAGCGCTTGTGAATGGCTTGCTTATTTATTCATACTTTCCAACTGAATAGAAAAGAGCTTTTACTTTGCCTTCGGCAAAATCTAAATAGGTTTCTGCACCAAATCAAATCCGACCTATTGCTAGACTTTGTGAGATTTCCAAAGTTCTTGAAAAAGTTGTTTACGAACAATTCTCGCAATTTCTTGAGATAAATAATCTTTTAAATGAGCACCAGTCTGGGTTCAGGCCAGGACATAATAGTCAATCAGCTCTTCCCAATTATGTGGAGAATATTAGGTTGGTCATCGATACAAGAAAAGTCACGGCTCTTCTTCTTTTTGACTCCTTCAAGGCTTTTGATAATGTACCTCATAGACTGCTTCTCCCTAAGCTGCGTAGTTTTGATTGCTCTGATAATGTCATAAAATGATTTGCCTCTTATCTTCAAGGTAGATCGCAGTCTATCGAGGAGCCGGATCGAAATGCTACTCAGTTTTGGATGAGTGTTAATTCTAATGTTCCACAGAGCAGTGTCTTAGGCCCATTATTATTCTCTTTATTTATCAATGATCTGTCCATAATTCAAAAGTATTCAAAATACATGTTGTATACGGATGATTTGCAAATTCATCGATCATTTTTCGCTGGTGATAAAGAAGAAATTTCAGCTATCAATTATGATGTCAAGGCCATTATCAAATGAACTTCAGTCAATGGTCTCAAACTTAATGCCCTTGAAACTTAGGTCATCATTCTTGGTAGTGAGCAGTTCATATGTAGGCTTAATTCTTCTTAAGTTTCACCCATTGTAATAAATGATCAGCATATTCCTTTCTCTAAGGAAGTCAAAAGCTTAAGTTTATGGTTAGATCAGACTCTTAACTGGGAGAGACAGGTAAATGCTATTGTCGGTACAGTGCATGGAGTGATTCATTCGCTAAGGTTTTACAGGCACTCACTTTTAAAGAAGCTCAAGAAAGACCTTGTTAAATCGCTGATATTTAACATTGGCTCTAGCATTCGCTCTTTGAATCGTTGGTCACCTAGAGTTCTTCTCTGTCTGTTCGTACGAGTGCCTTGCAGAATTCGTAAATGCACCTCGCTACTGATTACATAAATGAACTAAGTTCTGCAACTGTCACTTCAATTTCCTTTGAATTGAGTTCTAGTAGAACATTCAAAAAGCACACATTCAACTGGTTACTCGATGGTAAGCGCGGGAATTGGCGTAGCGAGACAGCTCCTCTGGGCTGATGAGCCCTAGTTGCTGTGAGATCACCAGCTGGCATGTGCAATTTAATTTTCATCAGCATGCTTGCATTATTCATTTAAACAATTTTAAACTTTTGCTTACTTTTATTTCTATAGCAATTTAAATTAAGCTTAATTTTTTCATTTAATACTTAATCGATTAGTCATAACTATGAACAATGTTATTTTCATTGTTATTCACTGGTATTCTATTTTGAGATTACTGTCTTTTCATTTAAATCACACTAGTTTATTTTATGTTGATTCTTTGTATTTTTTATGTGCTTGTTGAGTCATACGAGGTGCAATCCCATGATTAATAAAATTTTTGTCAAATCAAATCAAATCAAATCTCTTTGGTAAAGGTAAGGAAAAGTTTTTTAATAAATTTAAAAATTAAAATATATATATATATATTTTTTTTTAATTATTAATTATCTTTATTTTATTTTATTTTAATTTTAAATTTTATTGAAAAAAAATTATTAATAATCCATTTATTTTTTTTTATAAATCATTCATACAAATTTTCATTCTTTCGATTATTATTATTGACTTAGTTTTTTTAATTTTTTATATACAAATTATATCGAAATTATTCTTTCAATTCTCTTTTATATTGTTCTACATATATATATATATATATATATATATATATATATATATATATATATATATATATATATATGAAAGTTTTTAATAATTCATTTTATTCTAATAAATCATTTATACAAATTTTTCATTTCTTATTATTTAACATTTTCCTTTGTAACGGCCATGGGGATCAGGTGGCCGCACTAATGTGAATAACTGTATATATATATATATGGTAAAAAAATGTGTTGAAAGAGTGTAAATATTCTGTGATTACTTAATTTATTAAAACAGATAACTATACATTAGGTATTGGAAAAAGAGCGCCAGTCAAAAAGAGCGTAATACGGTCACGACTCCGTAAACTATTCTAAATATTCTCGCGACGGGGTGAAAAATAGACCCACACAAAACAGAGAAAGTAATTATAACGCATACAACGAGAACGAAAGGGACGTCTAGCTTTAACGGAAGCCAAAAAAAGAACACACTATCTCAATATCGCGCACGTAATCATCCAACACACATGCGTGCGCAAAATAACAAAATATATATTTTTAATATAATAGAAAGATACAAAAAAATTCAATTTAAATTGACGTAGTTGCTAGCGACAGAAGGAATGAATGATCATTGACATTCATTCCTCGTCGCTTTGTAGTGAGCTTCATTTTCACGGTGGCACGCTGCGCGCGCCACCAGACGGTCTTGCTGTTTGCTCTATAAGCTTGACTGCTGGAGTCACACTGCTGCGAATGTCAGATACGTTGTCTAAGCGTTATAAGACTTTATATGTACACGTAAATGTGCGCGCATGTACGTCAAGTAGCTTGAGGTTGGGTCTATGTTGACTGCTATTGTCTCGAAAAATTCTCTTTGTGTAACCAAAAAACCAAAGTACAAGATATGTCATTAGTGGAGGTTGCGACTCCAGCGGAACGCACCTTCGGGATTCTGAAATGTGACTCAAGAAATAATATCTCTGTTTGGCACACAACCTTAATTGGAATATGAACTTTTCAGTCGTGCATATAAACGGAGTCATGTTTACTCCCAAAAATGCTTAAGGGAAAATACATAATTTATCTATCATATTTATGATATTAATAATTAGAATGTAATTATTAATACAGGTATCACTGGCGCGTACCTCGCGCAAATAATTTAGCTACATAAATACGACCCCACATTCATTTAATAATAACATTAATATTTCTGGTTGGATGCTGGAGCTTCAACATGCGTACCAAGATAGACTTTTGTAGATCGTAGAGATAGCCTGAAAATTCTTTTGTAATTTAGTGTGAAAAAAATATTATATTGTTTTGAATGAAGTAACTGAGTATTTATAACCTAAAAGAAAATTACAGAAGTAACATACTAATTTAAAAAATTTAAGTTATTTTTAAATTATTGTTACTGTAATTTATATTAATATAAATTGAAATTAAAGTTAAAATGTTGCTTACCGTCATATGTTGTATATGTTTATAAAAATTTAATAATGATTTTTTTCTTTAATTTATTATAATATTTCTATAAATCTTTCAACAGCTATAGAATATGGAGAAAACTGCAAGACAAAAACCTGATGATTTGGCAAATAATGCTGTATCAGATATTCCTAGAGATAAATTACCTACCGAGTTACAAGTTTTACAACTACTTTTTTACCAAACTCGAGTTCCAAAACTTGGAATCAATAATAGTATACTTTCAGTATTTAACGTTGTGTCAAATATTTGAAAACAATCAAAGCTTAAGGTAAGCAATTTTGAGGTAATTTTTCGTTAGCTGAAGACAATACATGATTTCTACGACTTAGTAGATCCCTTGGTTCAAATGTTACATGCCGTCTAAGGTGGGGTAGTTGAATGTTTTATGCCATATTTCTGTAGACGGTCATCTACAACTTGATTTTTAAACTCTAACCTATTATCAGTCAACAAATATTGGGAAAAACTCCATCTATTGGTGATTAGTTCTTCATAAGCTTGAATCACGTTCTTGGCTTCTACTTTACAAAGAGGTTTTAATTCTAGATAACGTGTAAATAAGTCTTCAAATACAATAATATATTTGTAAATTGCTCGTGATGGGGTTTTTGAACCATTTATGTTTGCAAAGACAACCATCCATGGGCCTTGAATTTATTTTCCTTCCATTATGCCAGCTGAAGCCTGTTGAGATTGTTTATGAGCTTGACACTCTAGGCATGCTCTTATAGGTTGGCAAGTATTGTGATAATAACCTAGCTAATAATAATAGGTATCTAACGAGCAAAGGTCTTTTCCATTCCCACAACACTTCTCCAGTTTGAGAAGTGTTGTGAACTTCACAAAAGGCTTTTTCTTGGTCTGTTAAAAAAGTACTAATTTCAAAATGTTTTATTTGGAAAGTAAAGGTAATTCTCTATTTTAAAATCAGAGTATTTCGTGGGGTATTGCTGAACCATTTCTTGTCGCCGACGATACCAGTTATCGTTTGTATCAAGGGGCGCTAAAGTGGCTATGTCAAATACTTTTTCTTGCGCTCTTGAAAGAGCATGAGGAAATTGTAATTGACTACCTTCATAATGCATTAGTTTTATATTAAGTGTTTGCAGACTTGGGTGACATCTGGCCAGTCTTTCAGACACATCTTTTAAATTCTTTAGCCATAGCGAGCTGTGATGATCAGTCATCACCGTTAATAGAGTTTCTTTGTGGTAGGCTTTCAGTCGTTCGGCTGCCTACATGACTGCTAAACATTCCTTTTCTGACACCGTGAAGTTTTGTTCAGTTCTAGTAAGTAAATACTTGCTAAAAGTGGAGATCGCTACAATAACGCTATCTAGATATGAGAAGACTTAAGGCTTCTACGCCGGTTTAATTATGTTGTTGCTTTCTGGAAGAAACCCAGAGCGTTGGTCAAACCGTACGGCATACGACTAGAATGAAACAAAACTCTGCCTGGAACTACAAAGGCCGTTATCTCCTTGCTATCCGGCTCCATAGGTATTTAGTAGTATGCCTGGCTTAAATCCAATTCAGAAATATATCTAGCACATCTTAATTTATTAAAAATATCATCCATATTCTATCAATACAAAACGTATATTTCTTGTTTGGTTTCGGAGCTAGTACAGGACAGCTATTCCATGGGCTATCCGATAGCTCTATAATACCTTAATCTAGCATACGATCAACTTCCTCTTAAGCCACTTTTGACTTCTTAGTGAAATATCTTCTTATTCTTTGACGGATGGGGTCATGGCCTCAGGTGTGGGTGGGATTAAATCATTTATTTATTGGGTTATTCGATTCTGCTCTGTTTCAGTGATGCGTTCCGAACCTCCAAGACTTGCTAAAGCAATGTAGCTAAAGGGGTTAGTGCTACAAGGGTAAAATTTATGTTGGATTCCTCTTGAGGTCCACCAGGTATCATTATCATAATTTATGCTGATTTTCATCAATCGCATGAACTCTATTCCTAAGATGCATTTATATTAAATGCCATTGGAAATACAAAAAGCCAAAGTCCTCGAGTCTCGATCAATAGTAATGGTAATAACAAGCAGCCTTTTAATATTGACTGAATCACCGTCAGCAAAACTCACGAATTCAAATTGCGAACTTAGATTTCCATTCTTTTGCTAAATCCATGCCTAAGTAAGAGTGCACAGATCTACTGTGAAGCATATCTATCACTCCTTTTCCATTCAACTCTAAACCAAGAAATTGACGTTGTTCACTTAGGCTATTTATATTCTGCGGAATTTAGGAATCATTTAAATTTCTAAATTCTGAGGGACAGTAACACAGGCCCACAAAATGAAAAAAAATGTCTGAACTTTTGACCGGACATACATATTCCCATGTATTTTTCGACGCTGAATCCGAATCTGTAATAAAAATATAGGGTTTTCCTACCTTTTCTCAGAGTTTTATTAAAAAAACCTCATTTTTTACGGTTTTTTTGCGGTTTTTCGAGTCTAGAAAAAACAAATCATGAGATACGGTTAATTGGACTTCAAAATCGAATTCTACGGGAAAAAATACACGAGAAACCATACCTTCAAATTTTTTTAACGCGATTCTAGTCCTCTGTATGGGGCTGAAAAGATGAGGAAATCGGTAAAAGTCGAAATTTTGCCTAAAATGGATTTAAACAATATTAAAATTTAATCATGCGTCTTTTGAAGAGTCGATAAACATTGGAAATACTATCCTGGGGGTTTTTCAGATTGCTGATCATGAATTTGAAGTCAGATTGTGTAAAAACTACTTCTAGAGGACGGTGACAAGAACTGTATATGGTAAATTTATCGATTTTTTAAAAATTTTACGTCTGAAATACTAATTTTAGAGTCTTTCACAGCATTGACTGTAAATTCAAGATATTAACTTAGCCTATTGTGTACGTTAAACTTAACATTTTGTCTATGTTTGTCTCTCTCTCTCTCTCTCTCTCTCTTCCGATGTTTTTTTTAAATTGGCTTACGCTTACGTACACGTTTCTCTTCGAATGACCGATGTAGTGGATTTCTGACACGTTTTTGTCCTTTTTTCGCAGCTGTTTCTCTTTTTATCATCCAGCAGTAATCTGCTAACATGTTGATACCCCAGTTTCCTTGAAATCTACATAAATGGCAAATATGTGGCGATTTAAAGATTTTATCTATGATACTTGGACAACAATCTGGATTTACGAAGTATTAGGATATACTATTCCTTTTTTCTGTATCTTGTCTAAACCTTGTATCTTTATTAAACAAAAATAGCAATCATTTTCATCTTTTGGTTCCTTCCACTTTGTAGGTATAGTAAATTTTAATTTGGACCTAGCCTGACTGGTGTTGTATCGATTCATCATGGCATAACATGAAGCACATATATAATGAGGAACCCAAATTTTATCCTGTTGAGAAATCTCAATATCAAAACATTTTTGATAGATAAAATTAATATTATCTGTGATTTTTCTTTTGTTTCGTTGTCCAATATATTCTGAACATACATAACAGAAATTATCTTGAGATCCATTACACGTATGGTTAAAACTGTTATTGGATGTACCAGCGCAGTTTAAAGAAGGTTGAAAATTTGAATTAGCCATATTGTTGAATTAAACCCCACACACTAGGAATCCTGTTCCGATCGCAGGTGAGTCCGCCGTCCTAGGGGTGATAACTCTCATACCTCCCCAGGCCTAAGTATGAGAGCTTTCCGACTTTAACGAGGACAATGTCAACTCGTCGTCGGACACACTACGGCATCATTCTCACATCCTAGTGCTCCCCTGCAGGACAGCGCGCCTTCGCTGGGTTCGTTACTGCAAAGTATTGAGTACACCGAATCATTCTACACATTCCATTTTCAGGGCAGTTGTCATCGTGACCAATACTTCGCAGCAGCAGGTTTTTTTTAGGTACCCTTATAGAGTACTGATATATATATATATATATATATAGCTTTGGAAAAAGATCATAAGTCCCATTCGTTTATAAACAATGCTTTAAGATCAATAACAGTGTACAACAGTGATTAACTGAACGGAGCTTTAAAATGAAACCGAATTCATTTCTAAACAACAGTACCCAGTTTTACAACAGAATAAGTATAAATAAAAAATTGACAGATCAAATTGTCTCTGACACAAACACACCAAATGAAGAAGATCTAAGTTCACCTGAAGAACATTCTCTGGATAGTGATGAAGAGTATATTCCTAAGGGTGAAGAACGAACTGTTGAAAAGTTTGATCAAAAAAGTCTGAACGATTTATTTAGAAAGAGTGGTTTATCTAAGGAACAATCAGAGTTTATGGCTTCAGAGTTTAAGAGACGAAATATGTTGACAAAGGGTACTAAAGTATGTGCATATCGTAATCGAGAAGAGCGCTTTAGAAATTATTTCAAGAATGATTCCAATATGGTTTATTGCACGGACGTGAAAGGTCTTATTGATGAATTGAAACCCAACATATACAAACCTGAAAATTGGCGACTATTCATTGATTCATCAAAGCGCAGCCTTAAAGCAGTACTCCTCAATATCACAAATAAATATGCTCCTATACCATTAGCACATTCAACAGTACTTAAAGAAGAGTATTCCAATCTTGAACTACTTTTAACGAAAATAAAATATAGAGAACATAAATGGCAAATATGTGGCGATTTAAAGATTTTATCTATGATACTTGGACAACAATCTGGATTTACGAAGTACCCATGTTATTTATGCATGTTTGATAGCAGAGATAGAGAAAAACACTATAAAAAAGAAAATTTGGCCATCAAGAGAATCGTTTGAACCTGGAAAACAGAATGTTATAAAAGATCCACTCGTTAATCCTTCGAAAATTTTGATACCGCCTCTGCATATAAAGCTTGGATTGATAAAGCAATTAGTTAAAGCTTTGGACAAGGACGGTCAATGCTTCCAATATATAAGCAAAGTATTTCCCCATAAATCTGATGCTAAATTAAATGAAGGTATTTTTGATGGTCCTGAAATCCGAACTTTATTTAGAGACGAAAACTTTGAACAAAGCATGACTGATGTTGAAAAGGCAGCATGGTTGAGTTTTAAAGAGGTATCGACGAAATTTTTGGGTAATGCCAAAGACACGAATTATAAAGCTATTGTGAAAAGAATGGTACGTAATTTTGAAAAATTGGGTTGTCTAATGAACTTAAAACTTCATTTTCTTGATTCACACGTTGATCAGTTTCCTGAAAATAACGGAGACTTTAGTGAAGAGCATGGTGAACGATTTCACCAAGATTTAAAGGAGTTTGAACGTAGATTTCAAGGAAACTGGGGTATCAACATGTTAGCAGATTACTGCTGGATGATAAAAAGAGAAACAGCTGCGAAAAAGGACAAAAACATGTCAGAAATCCACTACATCGGTCATTCGAAGAGAAACGTGTACGTAAGCGTAAGCCAATTTAAAAAAACATCGGAAGAGAGAGAGAGAGAGAGAGAGAGAGACAAACATAGACAAAATGTTAAGTTTAACGTACACAATAGGCTAAGTTAATATCTTGAATTTACAGTCAATGCTGTGAAAGTCTCTAAAATTAGTATTTCAGACGTAAAATTTTTAAAAAATCGATAAATTTACCATATACAGTTCTTGTCACCGCCCTCTAGAAGTAGTTTTTACACAATCTGACTTCAAATTCATGATCAGCAATCTGAAAAACCCCAGGATAGTATTTCCAATGTTTATCGACTCTTCAAAAGACGCATGATTAAATTTTAATATTGTTTAAATCCATTTTAGGCAAAATTTCGACTTTTACCGATTTCCTCATCTTTTCAGCCCCATACAGAGGACTAGAATCGCGTTAAAAAAATTTGAAGGTATGGTTTCTCGTGTATTTTTTCCCGTAGAATTCGATTTTGAAGTCCAATTAACCGTATCTCATGATTTGTTTTTTCTAGACTCGAAAAACCGCAAAAAAACCGTAAAAAATGAGGTTTTTTTAATAAAACTCTGAGAAAAGGTAGGAAAACCCTATATTTTTATTACAGATTCGGATTCAGCGTCGAAAAATACATGGGAATATGTATGTCCGGTCAAAAGTTCAGACATTTTTTTTCATTTTGTGGGCCTGTGTAATTTTTGGTACTTTCTTGCTGCTTAACTTTGAACAAACATATTTCGGGTTCTAATTATTATTTCTTGATTCTGAAAACAGCAAATTAAAGCTTGTTTTCTGTACATTTTATTTTAGTTCCTGTTAATCTATTAAAGACATTTCTAGACTGAATTATTCACAATTTAATTAGAAGCTTTTTTTTACATTTTTTTTTTAAATAAGGCTAGAAACGTCTATTATTTCAGTTTTTCAGAGCGTTAATTTGGGCCTGATCTTAATTAATTGATATTTCATATGAGTGCAACTACAATTAATATTAAATAATACTGATATCTCATTAATTCATATTCATACAAAAGTTATTTTTGACATAAATTATAACCTATTTGTATTGTTCATTATAACCTTTGTCTATTTGAACGATATACTAACAAGTAATTGTTATTAGTTGTAAATAATGTCAGAAGATTAACAATAACTTCATACATGAAAATTAAATATGTTATTGTTAATTATAAAAATAAACAGTTTATAACATATAATTAATGAAAAATACGTTATAAAATAAATAATATATGATGATAACTTATTAATTTAAATCATTTTCTAATAATCCTAAATTATTATTCCAAAATTTTAATTATCTTTTTGAAATTATAAATTCGTATTTCTTGTCAAGTCCATAAGCTGGCCATATTCCGTTAATACATTACGTAACTAGTGCAAGATCACGCATTTCTCGCACGTGTTACGTATATTATTTTTCCACACTAGGTGTGGGAAGTTCAATTGGTCTTTTACATAATATATGATTGAATTTTACAAATTAATAATAAAAAAAGAATGATATCATTTTAAATTGAAATTCATATTATAAAAAAAAAAGAAATTGAATGTGTATTAGAGAATCGAGGATGTGATAATATAAACAAATATAATATTGTAAACTTTTTATTTATTAAAAGAAAACGTAACTGAAAGTACATTATTTGTTTGAAAAAAGAAATGTGGGTATTTTTATAAAAATTCAAATAAATCAATAAATTACATATTTGATCAAAACATCATTTAGTTAGATAATTTTTTTACGAATTTAAATTTTAGAATTCACATTAAAATTAATTTTAATGTTATTACGATTGTTCAAAGTCAGTGTAATATTTTTTTTCTTCGTTAAGAGTCAGCCGTATACCGACACAGTTACCTGTTTTACCGAATCTATTTAAAATTTATTTTTTATAAAAACTAATAGCTTCAGGCAAAAATAAAGAGATGGTTTCGATTCGTGTAATAGAAAGCAATATTTTCTCTGATAAGAATAATTTAATTCCACCGCTTTATTTTCAAGAAAAGTTGGAATAACTTGAAAATCCCATTATTTGACACTAATTTCTAATTTTTTAAGTTATTCCAACTTTTCTTAAAAACGAAGCAATAAAATTAATTTATACTAATCAAAGAAAATATTACATTTTATTAAACACATCGAAACCATCTCTTTATTTTTGCCTCTTGTTGCTAATTTTCGGAAAAAAGTCAATTTTTTAATTAGAAAAGGACAGAGATACAGCGGCCATTTAAAATTGTAACCCCACTCTTTTATATTTCTTTCTTTGTTTCTATAATTTTCTCACTTACAATGCATACGCAAAAAATTTAGATTTTCGTTTTTATCATATTAAACATCTAATAAATGGTATTCTTCTTTGTTAAAATTGTAACCCCACTCTTTTCGATTTCTTTCTTTGTTTAAATAATTTTCTCACAATACATTCGCGAAAATTTTAGATTTTCGTTTTTATAATATTAATCATCTAATAAATAGCATTCTTCTTTGTTAAAATTGTAACCCCACTCTTCTATATTTTTTTTTTGTTTAAATAATTTTGTTACTTACAATGCTTACACGAAAACTTTAGATTCTCGTTTTTATAATATTAAACATTTTACAAATTTATTTTATTCGTTGTAATATTATATTTTACACAGTATGCTATAATTTTTTCCCTTACGCTTTTTCCCGTGTGGGAATTTTTTTTTCGCACGCTTTTTTTCGTGCGGGAATAGGGCACTTCCCGTACTGAAAATCGTGTGGAAAATCGAACTTCCCGCACGCTGTGTGGAAAAATAATTTATTTCTATTCCATTATTTCTTTTAATGTTCACTAAAATTTTCTCTCAACTTTTCTTTTACTTTACGGCCCTACTACGCAATGATAACGCAAAGAAATGCTTGGCCATTGAAATGCACTCTTTCACGGCAATGGCCACAAAACGACAAAGAAAATTTAGAGTTTATTGTGACTCAATTTATATCAAACAATTAAAATCGTATATAAAATTTAAAATAAAACTCTCTTATTGTGGCAACAAAATCGACTAATAAAAACTGAATTTTCATTTCTTTTAACGTATACTGAAAATATATACTCGATTAAACCCTACAAAACTTTTTTTTTCACGTGTTTATCTTTCACAAGGAGCTCTTCGTTTTATGCAATACTCGCAACATACTTCTGCTCTCACTCGATACTCCTTCAAGACTGACCGGGCCCGCACTTTTTAGGACTTGACCACACATGAAAATTTTGACAGGCCAATCACGGCTCATGTTATATTTTATACATTAAAAATTTCCATGCGCTAAATTTTGCATTTATAATTTAAACATTAATTTATTCGCAAAATACCTTAGAAAAATAGAGAAAATGATGACAAATGAAATATAAGACTATATTTAGGTGAAAACTTGTTTTTTAAAAATATACACTGAAAATAAAAATAAGCAAAGTTAGCTTGAGGGTGCTATTACTTGTACCTTATAGACTCAGGCAATCAACTGTTAAGTTACAGTTGCCTGAGACCCAAGCAAATATTGCTTGGGTCCCATCGACAAAATTGACCGGTTGCGTACCAAGTAAATACAATACTTGAAAGTCAAGTGAGACCTATTTTAGATAATCTACTACGAGATTCACACTGGAAAAAATCGTAGTGGTCATTAAAAAATATATTTATATTACTATGATGTAAATAAATATAATAAAATACACGGAAAAATTCTTTAGTTAAAATTACAAATCGTTTTGAAAAAATCACTGTTTTTTACTGTGACCGTGACATATATTAGATTTCGTATAAAAATTTATACTATTTAATATATGTGCATATGAAAAGTTAATTTATAAATATATATATATATATATCAAATGTTTACTCAGCAATATGCAGTAATTTTCAATATAAATAGTAATTTTTATTCAAAATCAACTTAAAAGTAATTTTTACATTACATTAATTTTTTTCATAGAATTTCTCGTTGCAAAAGATTATTTTAATTAAAATGAATTTTTAAAAAATTTTGAAAATTGAATACGAAGCATATATGGTTTATTAAATAATTTATTTTATTTTTTTAAATCATGAATGATTTTACAGAGCATATTTAGGTATGACATACCATTTATTTTCATTTTGATGCAAAATGCACGGATGTATATAGAGTAAATTTTTTAAATCTATCAAGATACATGTGATTGCCTGGTATACACAATACGCAAAAATATGTCGATAAGTTTTTCACAAAATCATCCATTTAAAAAATTTTGAGGTTAACTTTTCAATACTTTATATATAAAGTGCATCCAAATTTGCAATTTTTTTAGTTTGGAAAAAACAGAATTAATGTAGCAAGAATCTGTTTTAAATAAACAATAATTATGTACTTATTTTTTAAGAAACAAGACATAATATAAACCTCGTAGCGGAGAATTACGAAATATACAAAACGCCTGACTTGATTTTGAAGCCTTGTCTTTACTTGGTACGCGACCGGTCACTTTTATCGACGGAACCCAAGCAACATTTGCTTGGGTCTGCAGCAACTGTAACTTAACAGCTGATTGCCTGAGTCTGTAAAGTACAAGCAATTGCACTGTCAAGCAAACTTTGCTTATTTTTATTTTCAGTGTACGGCGCGCGTTCATTAACTACTGGCTTGTTTGTGTCTAATCGTTCTATCTCTTTCTCGCTTATACAATGTGCATACAATTTCAATCTTTACGGCATATATAAACATATAATACACAAACATACAATTATAAATCATTTCAAACAATAAATAATTATGATTATTTTATAATAAATTAAGTTTTCGATATTTTAACTATCATTTTTAAATGCATTTCTTCTCTTTTTTTTCTTTTTACCGGCGCCGCTGGCATGCTCTTTCGTTTAACTTTGCTGTTTTTAAGGTGATGTAAAATGGACACTACACCTGTATTCATAAATATTGGCTATCTTTCTATTTTATTGCAAATATTTTCAGGAAAAAAATTCTTTAGCTTATAGTATGCACCATGGAAATCATTCAGTTAAATTTTTAACTAAATTTATTTATTATTTATTGAGAATTTGGGGATTCAATATTATTTATTAAGAGGACGCTGGATCGCTCTATCCTTTTCTAAATAAAAAATGTAGATTTTTGGAAAAACTAGTAATTATTAATAGAAATTGAAGGTTGTCCGTAACTTGTATAGTAAAAAACAATATTTTATTTTATGAGAACAAATTAATTTTATTGTTATGTTTTCAAGAAAAGTTTGACATATTCTATCTATCTTTGGTGTTTAACCACCTACAGCCTATTTGGCCTAGTAAGTGACACCTCGAGTCGACCACCTTTGTGTTCCGGTGTTTTGCCTACTTAGGTAGGGAGCATCGCTTAACCCATCCTTTTTAGCGCATCGGGAGCTCAACACCTACCCGGCAGAACGGTCCGGGCTCAACTATAATAGTGGAACAGTCGCGTTCTGCCTTACCGGCCCTCGAGTGACTTTCGTCGGTTTTTGTTAAAGCAAAAACAAGTCTCTTAGGGGTAGTCCACCGCGGTGTCAGTAAGTTCGGGACATCCTCCACTTTCAATAATTAAATTGAAAAACGCTGCCAAGTGCTTCGGCGCAATGCTTTCTCATAGAGCTCATTGAGTTAGAGTAATTTGATTTAATTTTTTCAAATGTAATTTCAATATAAAATACAATTTCTATTCAAGAAAAATTAGTGAATGTGTGAAAATACGTTTTTCTCCGGATCTCCGATTCTCTGGTTCTCCGCTCTTTTCAAATGTGTCTAATCCTTATTTAATAGACGTAGCAATTTTTTTTGGGCCTTACATTTTTTGGGCCCAATACTTTTTTCTTCTCTACATTTTTTGAGCCATATTTTTTTGGGCCTTACATTTTTTTTGGCCCAATAATTCTTTCATTTCTATATTTTTTGAGCATTAAATTTTTTTTAGCCTTCTATTTTTTTGGGTTTTATATTTTTTTGGGCCCAATAATTTTTTCTTCTCTATATTTTTTGAGCATTATATTTTTTTGGATCTCACATTTTTTTGGGCCCAATAATTTTTTCTTCTATATATTTTTTAAGCATTATATTTTCTTGGGCCTTTTTTTTGGGCTTAATATTTTTTTAAGCCTTTCATTTTCTTAAGCCTTATATTTTTTTTGGACTTATACATTTTTTTGGGCCTTATATTGTTTGGGCCCAATAATTTTTTCTTCTCTATATTTGTTGAGCCATATATTCTTTTGGGCCTTACATTTTTTTGGGCCCAATAATTTTTTCCACTCCATATTTTTTGAGCATTTTATTTTTTTAAGCCTTATATTATTTGGGCTTTATATTTTTTTGGGCCCAATAATTTTTTTTCTCTATATTTTTTGAGCATTATATTTTTTTGGGCTTTATATTTTTTTGAAACAAATAATTTTTTCCCCTCTATATTTTTTGAGCATTATATTTTCTTGGGCCTCATATTTTCTTCAGCCTTATATTTTTTTTGACTTATTTATTTTTTAGGCCTTATATTTTTTGGGCCCAATATTTTTTTGGGGCTTACATTATCTTGAGTCTTATATTGTTTTTAGGCTCATACTTTTTTTCGGGCCTTACATTTTTTGAGCCCAATGATTGTTTCTTCTCTATATTTTTTAAGCCTTATATTTTTTCTTTCCTATATTTTTTGAGCATTACATTTTCTTCAGCCTTATATTTTTTTTGACTTATTCATTTCCTTAGGCTCTACATTTTTTAGGCCCAATATTTTTTTGGGGCTTACATTTTCTTGAGCCTTATTTTTTTAGGCTTATACTTTTTTTGGGCCTAATATTTTTTGAGCCCAATGATGGTTTCTTTATATTTTTCAAGCCTTATATTTTTTTTGGGCCTAATAATTTTTTCTTCTCTATATTTTTTGTGCATTATATTTTCTTGAGCTTTATATTCTTTTAGACTTATACATTTTTTTGGGCCTTATATTTTCTAGAGCCTTATATTTTTTCTTGACTTATATTTTTTTTGGGCTTTATGTTTTTTACGCTTAATAATTTTTTCTCCTCTATATTTTTTAAGCATTATATTTTTTTGGGCCTTTTTTTGGGCCCAATATATTTTGGGGCTTACATTTTCTTGAGCCTTATATTTCTTTTAGGCTTGTACTATTTTTTGGCCTTATATTTTTTGAGCCCAATGATTGTTTCTTCTCTATATTTTTTGAGCCTTATATTTTTTTTGGGCCTAATAATTTTTTTTTTTCTATATTTTCTGAGCATTATATTTTCTTGAGCCTTATATTTTTTGGACCTATAGATTTTTTTGGGCTTTATATTTTTTACGCCCGATAATTTTTTGCTCTCTATATTTTTTGAGCCATATATTTTCTTGGGCTTCATAATTTTTTGGGCCCAATAATTTTTTCTTCTCTATGTTATTTAAGCATTATATTTTCTTGGGCCTAATATTTTTTCAAGCCTTATATTTTCATGAGCCTTTTTTTTGACTCATACATTTTTCTGGGCCTTATATTTTTTGGGCCCAATTTTTTTTAGCGCCTTATATTTTCTTGAGCCCTATATTTTTTGGGCCCAATAATTTTTTCTTCTTTATATTTCTTAAGCCATATATTTTTTTGCGCTTTATATTTTTTAGGGCCCAATAATTTTTTTTTCTCTATATTTTTTGAGCATTATATTTTTTTAGGCTTTATATTTTTTTGAAACAAATAATTTATTCCCCTCTATATTTTTTGAGCATTATACTTTCTTGGGCCATTTTTTTGGGCCTCATATTTTCTTCAGCCTTATATTTTTTTTGACTTATTCATTTTTCAGGCCTTATATTTTGTGGCCCAATATTTTTTTGGGGCTTACATTTTCTTGAGTCTTATATTTTTTTTAGGCTTGTACTTTTTTTCGGGCCTTACATTTCTTGAGCCCAATGATTGTTTCTTCTCTATATTTTTTAAGCCTTATATTTTTTCTTTCCTATATTTTTTGAGCATTATATTTTCTTGAGCTTTATATTTTTTTGGATTTATACATTTTTCTGGATCTTATATTTTTTGGGCCAAATATTTTTTCTTTACTTATATTTTTTTTGGGCCTTATATTTTTTACGCCAAATAATTTTTTCTCCTCTTTATTTTTTCTTTAACATTATATTTTTTTTTGGCCTTTATTATTTTGGGCTTTATATTTTTTTGGGCGAAATAATTTTTACACCTCTATATTTTTTGAGCATTATATTTTCTTGGGCCTTTTTTTTGGGCCTCATATTTTCTTCAGCCTTATATTTTTTTTGACTTATCCTATTCTTTAGGCTCTACATTTTTTAGGCCCAATATTTTTTTAGAGCTTACATTTTCTTGAGCCTTATTTTTTAGGCTTATACTTTTTTTTGGGCCTTATATTTTTCGAGCCCAATGATTTTTTTTTTATATTTTTTAAGCCATATATATTTTTTGGGCCTAATGATTTTTTCTTCATTATATTTTCTTGAGCTTTATATTTTTTCTTGACTTATATTTTTTTTGGTCTTTATGTTTTTTACGCTTAATAATTTTTTCTCCTCTATATTTTTTGAGCATTATATTTTTTTGGGCCTTTATTTTGGGCCCTATATATTTTGGGGCTTACATTTTCTTGAGCCTTATATTTCTTTGAGGCTTGTACTATTTTTCGGCCTTATATTTTTTAAGCCCAATGATTGTTTATTCTCTATATTTTCTAAGCCTTATATTTTTTTGGGCCTAATAATTTTTTCTTTTCTATATTTTCTGAGCATTATATTTTCTTGAGCCTTATATTTTTTGGACTTATACATTATTTTAGGCCTTATATTTTTTACGTTCAATAATTTTTTGTTCTCTATATTATTTAAGCATTATATTTTTTTGGGCCTCATATTTTTTTGGGCCTTAAATTTTCTTGAGCCTTATATTTTTTTTGACTCATACATTTTTCTGGGCCTTATATTTTTTGGGCTCAATTTTTTTTAGCGCCTTATATTTTCTTGAGCCTAATAATTTTTGGACCCAATAATTTTTTCTTCTTTATATTTCTTAAGCCATATATTTTTTTGCGCTTTATATTTTTTTGGGCCCAATAATTTTTTCTTCTCTATATTTTTTAAGCATTATATTGTCTTGGGCCTTTTATTATTTAAGCTTTAAATTTTTTTGGGCCGAATAATTTCTTTTTCTCTATATTTTTTGAGCATTGTTTTTTTAACCCTATATTTTATTGGGATTTATATTTTTTTGGGCCAAATAATTTTTTCTTCTCTATATTTTTTAAGCATTATATTTTCTTGGGCCTTACATTATTTGAGCTTTATATTTTTTTGGGCACAATAATTTCTTTTTCTCTATATTTTTTGAGCATTTTTTTAGCCCTATATTTTTTTGAGCCAAATATTTTTTTCGCCTCTATATTTTTTGAGCATTATATTTTCTTGGGCATTTTTTTTAGCCTTATATTTTTTTAAGCCTTATATTTTTTTTCAATTATTTATTTTTTTAGGCCTTATATTTTTTGGTTCCAATATTTCTTTGGGGCTTACATTTTCTTGAGCCTTATATTTTTTTTGGCTTTATTTTTTTTGAGCGTAATGATTGTTTCTTCTCTATATTTTTCAAGCCTTATATTTTTTTGGACTTATATATTTTTTGGGCCTTATATTTTTTGCGCCCAATAATTTTTTTTCTTTATATTTTTTGAGCCATATATTTTCTTGAGCTTCATAAATTTTTTGGGCCCAATAATTTTTTTTTTCTATATTTTTTAAGCATTATATTTATATTTTTTCTTCTCTATATTTTTTGTACCTTAAATTTTCTTGGGCTTCATAAATTTTTGGGCCCAATAATTTTTTCTTTTCTATATTTTTTAAGCATTATATTTTCTTCAGTTTTAAATTTTTTTGGGCCCAATAATTTTTTCTTTTCTATATTTTTTGAGCATTTTATTTTCTTGAGCCTTATATTTTTTTGGACTTATACATTTTTTTGGGCGTTATATTTTTTACGCCCAATAATTTTTTCTACTCTATATCTTTAGAGCCATTTATTTTCTTGTGCTTCATAATTTTTTGGGCCCAATACTTGTATTGGGTCTTATATTTTTTGGGTCCAATAATTTTTTCTTCTCTATATTTCTTAAGCCATATATTTTTTTGCGTCTTATATTTTTTTAAGCCTTATATTTTTTTTTAATTATTTATTTTTTAGGCCTTATATTTTTTGGTCCCAATATTTCTTTGGGGCTTACATTTTCTTAAGCCTTATATTTTTTTGGGCCTTATATTTTTTGAGCCTAATGATTGTTTCTTCTATATATTTTTTAAGCCTTATATTTTTTTTTGGGCCCAATAATTCTTTCTTCTCTATATTTTTTGAGCAATATATTTTCTTGAGCCTTTTATTTTTTTGGACTTATAAATTTTTTTGGGCCTTCTATTATTTACGCCCAATAATTTTTTCTTCTCTATATTTTTTGAGCCATATATTGTCTTGAGCTTTATAAATTTTTTGGGCCCAATAATTTTTTTTTCTATATTTTTTAAGCATTATATTTAGATTTTTTCTTCTCTATATTTTTTGTGCTATATATTTTCTTGGGCTTCATAAATTTTTGGGCCTAATAATTTTTTCTTTTCTATATTTTTAAGCATTATATTTTCTTCAGCTTTTAATTTTTTTGGGCCCAAAATTTTTTAAGTCTTATATTTTCTTGGGCCTTATATTTTTTTAGAACTTATACTTTTATTGGGTCTTATATTTTTTGGCCCCAATAATTTTTTCTATTCCATATTTTTGAAACATATTTTCTTGGGCCTTATATTATTTGAGCTTTATATTTTTTTGGGCCTAATAATTTCTTTTTCTCTATATTTTTCGAGACTCATTTCTTTTAGCCCTATATTTTTTTGGGATTTATATTTTTTTGGGTCAAATAATTCTTTCGCCTCTATATTTTTTGAGCATTATATTTTCTTGGGCCTTTTTTTAGGCCTTATATTTTCTTAAGCCTTATATTTTTTTCTGATTATTTATTTTTTTAGGCCTTATATTTTTTGGGCCCAGTATTTCTTTGGGGCTTACATTTTCTTAAGCCTTATATTTTTTTGGACTTATACATTTTTTTGGGCGTTATATTTTTTACGCCCAATAATTTTTTCTACTCTATATCTTTAGAGCCATTTATTTTCTTGTGCTTCATAATTTTTTGGGCCCAATACTTGTATTGGGTCTTATATTTTTTGGGTCCAATAATTTTTTCTTCTCTATATTTCTTAAGCCATATATTTTTTTGCGTCTTATATTTTTTTAAGCCTTATATTTTTTTTTAATTATTTATTTTTTAGGCCTTATATTTTTTGGTCCCAATATTTCTTTGGGGCTTACATTTTCTTAAGCCTTATATTTTTTTGGGCCTTATATTTTTTGAGCCTAATGATTGTTTCTTCTATATATTTTTTAAGCCTTATATTTTTTTGGGCCCAATAATTCTTTCTTCTCTATATTTTTTGAGCAATATATTTTCTTGAGCCTTTTATTTTTTTGGACTTATAAATTTTTTTGGGCCTTATATTATTTACGCCCAATAATTTTTTTTCTTTATATTTTTTGAGCCATATATTGTCTTGAGCTTTATAAATTTTTTGGGCCCAATAATTTTTTTTCTATATGTTTTAAGCATTATATTTAGATTTTTTCTTCTCTATATTTTTTGTGCTATATATTTTCTTGGGCTTCATAAATTTTTGGGCCTAATAATTTTTTCTTTTCTATATTTTTAAGCATTATATTTTCTTCAGCTTTTAATTTTTTTGGGCCCAATATTTTTTAAGTCTTATATTTTCTTGGGCCTTATATTTTTTTAGAACTTATACTTTTATTGGGTCTTATATTTTTTGGCCCCAATAATTTTTTCTATTCCATATTTTTGAAACATATTTTCTTGGGCCTTATATTATTTGAGCTTTATATTTTTTTGGGCCTAATAATTTCTTTTTCTCTATATTTTTCGAGACTTATTTCTATTAGCCCTATATTTTTTTGGGTCAAATAATTCTTTCGCCTCTATATTTTTTGAGCATTATATTTTCTTGGGCCTTTTTTTAGGCCTTATATTTTCTTAAGCCTTATATTTTTTTTTGATTATTTATTTTTTTAGGCCTTATATTTTTTGGGCCCAGTATTTCTTTGGGGCTTACAATTTCTTGAGCCTTATATTTTTTTGGGCCTTATATTTTTTGAGCCTAATGATTGTTCCTACTCTATATTTTTCAAGCCTTATATTTTTTTGGGCCCAATAATTTTCCTTCCTTATATTTTTTCAATCATATATTTTTTGAGCCTTATAGTTTTTGGTTCTTATATTTTCTTGGGCCTTATATTTTTTTTTGACCTGTATTTTTTTTGGGCTTTATAGTTTTTGGGCTTAATAATTTTTTTTCTCTATATTTTTTGAGCCATATATTTTTTCGAGCCTTACATCTTTTTGGTCGAATAATTTTTTCTTCTCTATATTTTTTGAGCATTCCATTTTTCAGCCTCATATCATTTGGGCTTTATATTTTTTGGGCCAAATATTTTTTTCTGCTCTATATTTTTTGAGCATTATATTTATTTAGCCTTATTTTTCTTTGGGCTGAATAATTTATTTTTCTCTATATTTTTTAAGCATTATATTATCTTGGACCTTTTTTTTGGGCCTTATATTTTTTTGTTTTTTTTATTTTCTTGAGCCTTATATTTTTTTTTGACTTATACATTTTTCTGGGCCTTATACTTTTTTCTTCTCTATATTTTTTTAACTATATATTTTTTTGGGCCTTCTATTGTTTGTTCCTAAAGATTTTCTCTTTTCTATATTTTTTAAGCCTTATATTTTTTGGGGCCTAATAATTTTTTTTTCTATATTTTATGAGATTAATATTTTCTTGGGCCTTTTATTTTTTTGTGCCTAATATTTTTTAAGTCTTATATTTTCTCGGGCCTTATATTTCTTTTGACTTATATTTATTTTTGGGCTCAATAATTTTTTTTTCTTTATATTTTTTGAGCCACATATTTTTTTGGGCCTCACATTTTTTTTTAGCCAATAATTGTTTCTTCTCTATATTTTTTGAGCATTTTATTTTTTCAGCCTCATTTTATTTGGGTTTTATATTTTTTTGGGCCCAATATTTTTTTCTGCTCTATATTTTTTGAGCAATATATTTTTTTAGCCTTATATTTCTTTGGGCTAAATAATTTTTTTTTTCTATATTTTTTGAGCATTATATTTTCTTGAGCCTTATATTTTTTTGGGTTTTATATTTTTTGGGCTTAATCATTTTTCCTTTTCTATATTTTTTTAAGCATTTTATTTTTTTAGCCTTATATTATTTAGGCTTTATTTTCTTTTGGGCCCAATAATTTTTTCTCTCCTACATTTTTTGAGCATTATATTTTTTTTAGCCTTACATTTCTTTGGGCCCAATAACTTTTTCTTTTTTATATTTTTTGAGCCCTATATCTTTCTTTGCCTTTTATATTTTCGGGCCGAATAATTTTTTTTTTCTAAAAATGTTTCTTTTCTATAAATATTTCTAAGATTAAAAATTCTTAATTGATATAGAGTCAAATAACTTTTTTATATTGTTTGCACCGTGGACAAAAGATATCAGAAAAGATTTATTTCATAAAATATAGTGAAGCATTATTAAATCGAAGATATCATAATTTTTTGCCTCATCTTTAGGACCTTATTTTTTTATAGTTGCTATATTTTTATCCTAATATTTTGTGCTTTATTTTTTTAGTATTTTTCCGGGTCCTATTTTTCATTTAATTTTTGGGCTCAATTATTAATTTATTTAGTAATTCATATGGTTTTTTTGCATGTGATATACGTCAAGTCGGCATTTTTTTGCTTTATGACAATATTTGGTATGTTTTTGTAGCTTTAATTTTTGTATTTTTTATAGACATATAACTAGAGGAATCGATTATATTTTTGAAGTGTAAATGAGTAAATAAATTCTTATAAGCATTTATTATAAGTACCAAACTAGCTCTCTCTCTCTCTTTTACTCTCCAACATTCTCTCTCGATTTCCTACGTTTTCTCACGCTTTCTCATGCTTTTTCTCGCATTCCCACGTCTTGCTCCCTTACGCTCCTTTTTGTTCTTCCATGCATTCTTTCTCTTTCCGTCTCTTGCTATCTCTTTCGCTTGCCGTCGCTTTTTTTTTCACTTCGTTTTTTTTCTTACTTTATCTTGCTCTCCTGCTTTTTGTACATCTTCTTGCATTTTTGTCTTCTCTTAGATTTTTATTTTTTACTCTCATAAAGCATTTCATCCAAGCCTGTTATTTTGCAAAAGATTCGTCAGTGGAGCGTTTTTTTAAATTTTTTTTATAACAGGCTCCGCTCCAGATGCTTATTTGCACAATATTTAGCAATAATTATTAAGCAGTTGATTTGACTGTGTATCTTTATGTGCACTCAGTACAACAGCGCATCCTCAAATGTAGCCGATTCAACAGCGCATCCCCACATGCAGCCGATTCAACAGCGCATTTCTATATGCAGCCGATTAAACAGCGCATCCCCACACAGAAAGAAATTTGGCATTAGAAGATTTTAATGTCTTTTGAAATACTAAATGTAATTATAACTAACATTACTATTTTTGAATTTGTAAATAAAATAAGTAGTAATTTTTCACTTCAACGTTCCTTGTAATACAGGATTCAATGTATACGGTATTTCAAAACTTCTTGTAATGGTTTATTACAATTTTAGAAAAACGCTTTGCCGAATTCGAAATATATTATTTCGATTATGTTTGAAATCGTACACGGACAAAATATGGTAATTATTTATTGCCAAATTTCTTTCTGTGCATATGCAGCCGATTCAACAGCGCGTCCCCATATGCAGCCGATTGTACTGTAAATTTTTTAATGCAATTTATATTACTGCGCATTTCCATGTACAGTCAATTCATCAGTGCTTTCTAAAATGCATCATGATTTTGAATATTATATCAAATATTATTATATTAAATATCATAATATCTTTATTATACAATATTATTTATAATATTTCTTTATATACAATGTTTTTTGTATAAATTGTGTCTTGATCATTCTTATTTTCTCCGTTGACTATTGCGCTTTTGCTTAAAAATAATTTTAAATTATTTTTATGTTTTGTCCTTGACAGGGCAACATATAATTGTCCATGACTGAAAACGGGTGATGGCAAATATACACCAACTTTTTCATAAGATTGTCGTTGGGATTTAATAATAGTCATTGCGAAACCTAATCTAATAGGAAACTGTTTTCTTTGCATGTTAAAAGGGATATCTTCTTTAGATGGAGATAAAATTATTCTTGGAATAAAAACTAATTTACCTTTGTTTTTTCCACTTGCCAATTCAGCTTGGATAGAATATCTTAGTAGGTTTTTTACTATTAACCTTATCCCGTTACAAAGTCCCTCATTTACATTCAAATTTCTCAAAAGAATTATAATAGCTCCTACTTTTAAATGTAATTTGTGTGGTGGAAGTCCATTGGGAATTATTCTATTTAAAAATTCTGTAGGTAATATAACATCTAAATTTTCTTCGTTATCATCTTCGGCTGTATCAATACTTAAATATTCAACATAGTCTCCTTCTATTATATTCAAAACGTTTTTATTGATTTGAATAACATCATTATTTTCAGGAGCCAAAATAACTTTATCTATTAGATTTTCACTATTTATTTTTATTTTATTTCTAAATATTTCTTCGACAAGATGTTCTCTAATGATAAGATTTTCTGGTATAGCACTGAGTTCATTATCATCTTAAAAAAGATTACGACGTTTCCCTTCTCGATATCTAATAACCATTGTTTGAAATTATTATCATTATCTGAAACTCGCAGATTTTCGCTTAAGGAGATGTAAAACAGACACTACACCTGTACTTATAGATATTAGCTTCCTTTCTATTTCATTGCTGAATTCTCAGAAAAGAAATGCATTAGCTTGTAGTATGTACCATGATGATTATTTAGATAAATTTTCAAATAAATTCATTCATTAGTTTTTAAGATATTTGGATTTCTGTACAAAATTGAAAACTGTTAATAAATAATTTTGGAACCCAAAATTCTCAATAACTAATGAATGAATGTATTTAAAAATTTAACCGTATAATTTTCATGGTACATACTACAAGCTAATGCATTTTTTTATTGAAAATTTTGCAATAAAATGTAAAGATAGTGAATATTTATGAGTACAGGTGTAGTGTCCATTTTACTTCCCCTTAATGTCGTACGCATAAAATTTTGCCATAATAAACTAAATTTAACCAAATTTTCTATAATATTAAAACGACTTCCATGTCGAACAATTGGTAATGTTTGCCTAGAATTTCTTAATACAATTACAGTTTTACCACCGAAGGGTTGGTGTTGTACATCGCATAAATCTTGAAAAAAACGATCAACTGCCTCAAAAGCAAATTTGGAAGTCATAGATATTTCATCCCAAATTATTATTTGTGTTTCCTTTAATTTTTTCCTTCTGCAGAGTTAGGCTTAACATTACATGTTGTGCAATCTGTTATATTCAACGGTAGTTTAAATTTTGGGTGCACTGTTTTTCCATCAATCAATGAATTCGCTGCTATACCTGTCCAAGCAACACATAAGTAACGTATATTATGATATTTAAAATAAGCTATTAAAACGTTAAGTAAATAACTTTTTCCTGTTCCACCTAGTCCATTAATAAAAATACATTTTTGTTTATTTTGATTTAAACTTTTTATAGTAGAGTCAAATATTTGTCTTTGTTTTTCTTTTAAGGAATTTATTTTTGTTTTCGATTTATTTAGAATATCATCATTATAATTTAAAATTGTTTTATCATCATTATCTCCTATGTATGTGCTTATGTTAGTTAAATTAACATCATTTAGAGAGAATCTATTGACATGTAAATTATTTTAAATAACATTCGATGTTAATATTTCGCCTATATCTTTTTCGTATTTAGAATGATAAAACTTATCTTTATATTTTTCGTATAAATCTCGTGCATTAATGGGATTATGAAAAATGCAAATAAAAGCGAATAATTCACAAACAGCATGAGAGCATTCTGTTAATGATGCTTCCTCTAAACATCGGTCCCATTCTTCATCTTCATTAATTAATTGTTTAGCTTTAGCTGCTTCATAAAACGAAGTATTACATTATCAATAGTACGTAAATCTTCAAAAGATGTGGTGCCTTTAACTTGTAATAGTAATAATCTAATAAAGTAGCGTTATCGATCTTTTGGATTTACCAAATACATTCTACTAAGTATTAGTTTCCTTATTTTTTTTCTTTTATTCCACTTTTTTAGTTTTTCGCCAAATGTATAAAATGCGGTATTTCTTTATACAAGTAATCTCGAGCTTCTAAATCTTCTCGATTTAATTCGAAATATGCTGTTAATGTTGTTCCCACATTTTTCTGCATGATCGTTTCTTCTTTTTCTTCTTTGGAAAATACATTTTGTTGATTTTCTTCATAAATGCTTAGTCTTTTTACAGTATATGAAATAACATGTAAAGGATATTCTAATGATCAGTGCATTGCTTCAGGCGGATATAAATATCGTGTATTTATGTATTGGATTTCTATACACCGGGTGTATATTGAATTCATGTAAGTGTATAATTCTTATTATTATTACATATATGGATATAAATTCTATTTATAAATTCTAATATTAATTAAAATATAAATTTTAAATTTAAATTTCATTTCTTAATTTTGAATTTGAATTATAAAATAAAATATAATATGATTACTCCATTTTAAATATTATTTCTTACTTTCCAGCTGATTCAAGGTTAGTACAAGTAATTCTAACAACCATCAGAGTAACAAATAACTATGTATTTGTTGATTCTTACAACAAATACATAGTTTCATTCGTGAATAAGAGTGAGTACTGACAAAATGTCTTATAATAAGAAAGATTATTATTATTGATTATTTTAATAACTTATATCTTTTTGCATTTCAGCTTTATCTAGTCGATAACAAGGTTCTCTTGTCTAGTATCTCTTTTTTATATTGTTGGCTAATATAAATAAGAAATACCAGGAAAGAATTATTTTATGAAAGATACGTATAGCATTAATAATTTTAAGATATAATAATTAAAAAATTTAAAGCTGTTTTTCTTAAATATTGAATTTTTAAAATTTTAGGTGCTGGGCCGTAAGGTCTAAGCTGAACCCATGGATAGATTCGACTTATCCAAACGGTTTTGGCTTCAGTATTAGCATCATTCTCGCATCAATGGAGGATTTTAAAATCGAATGACTAGAAGTAGTAAAAAAACCCAAAAATAAGGTAAAATTTATCATATTAAAATTTATTGAAAAAATTGATATTTTTTGTTGAAAAATAAAAAATTTTTTGTATTTTAGAAATTCCTTCATTCATGCGAGAATGGTAGTAATATTGAAGCTAAAACCATTCGGAAGAGTTAAATCCATCCATGGGTTCAGCCGGAGCTTTTTTTACATTTTCCTTCAAATAAGACTGGAAACGTCTATAATTTTAGTTTTTCGAAGCGTTAGACCGTACCGCTTTGGCTTTACTCATATTTTAGTACCTAAAAATATATCTCAAAGTTTTATCAAGATCTGTGACCCGAAGCTCATAGCCTCTCCTGGTAAGTTAAATATAATGAATATTGAACGTTTGTGTTTGCAGGTTATAAAAGTGTTTTGTCCCCTTAAGAGGACGCTGGATCTCTCTATCCTTTTCTAATTAAAAAATGTAAATTTTTGGGAAAACTAGTTATTATTGATAGAAATTAAGGGTTGTCCGCAACTTCTATAGCGAAAAACAATATTTTGTCTGATGAGAGCAAATTAATTTTGTTGTTTTTTTTTCAAGTAAAGTTTGACACACTTAAATAACGTATTCTCTAGCCTAATTTAGGATATTGTAAGTATGTCAAACTTTACTTGAAAAAAAGCAACAAAATTAATTTGCTCTCATCAGACAAAATATTGTTTTTCACTATAGAAGTTGCGGACAACCCTTAATTTCTATCAATAATAACTAGTTTCTCCAAAAATTTACATTTTTCAATTAGAAAAGGATAGAGAGATACAGCGTCCCCTTAAATACTGTTGAATCATTACATTTTTTTGGGAAACTTTTTCATTGTTTCGTATCTTTATCCATACATGGACAATTTATATTTTGCATACCACAGGGACCGTGTATCGTAAATTGTTTAACAATACTATATAATTTCGGATGAATATCTTTATTTGGGATTTCTGCACTTATTATTCCATCAACTTTTTCGGGAGTGTTAATTTTATCATTTTTATCTAAGAATAATAACATATGCACATGTAGTAATCCTCGTTTTTTAAATTTAATTACGTAACTATACGCAACACATTTTCCAAATATTTCTCTTTTAAGAAGGGGCCGAACTATCTGTCTTTGTCTAATAGCGTTTTTCATCATTTATGTAAACACTATCCGGTATAACAAGAAAAAAATAGCAGCCCCCGCTAGATATTAGTATAATTAGTAAATTTTGTAATAACAACCAAATTTTTTACCGCATAGTTTTTGACTAATTAGAGACCTACTAGCAATCTAGAATATAACCTATCTTTTTTTGGTAGGTCTCTAATTATTCAAAAACTACACAGTGAAAAAATTCGGTTGTTATTACCAAATTTACTTATTATACTAATATCTAGCGGGGGCTGCTATTTTTTTCTTGTTATACCGGATAGTGTTTACATAAATGATAAAAAACGCTATTAGACAAAGACAGATAGTTTGGCCCCTTCTTAATTACTAAATCTTTAAATTCTTTCACTTTTTGATGAAATACTTTTGTTACAATATCCGGCCTATCTATTGAATTTTCATAATTTTCCAAGTTTTCAATTATTTCTTTCCAATGCGGATTACACGTTATAGTTAAAAAAAGGTCAGGTTTACCATGATAATTTACAAGTGTCATCGAGTCCATGTAATTTTGTTTCATAAATCGTGGACTGCCTGTAAAATTTGATGGTAATATGACCATTTTTCCAATTTTTTACGATTCTAATTCTTTTTTGTTATGTAAATAGTCCATTACTCCTTTGTAACAATCACTTTTTAATATATTTTGATTTTTTTTGTATAAAATATATTCAAGAGGTTTCAACTTTTACAAATGCATCAATGATTGCCTAATGAGATATAATTATGGTATAAATTAAATTCATTTCTAATACTAAATCTATAATTATAAAATTGCAAATTTGAAATATTAATTTTTCCAAATTTACTTTTCATATTTGGCTTCCATCCATAACCACCATTAGGATAAATTAGCGGATATGTCATAGGATCTATATGTTTGCTAATTGCTGGTATACTAATTGGTTTTGCATACATTGAGTAAATGACAATATCACGTTCGATAAAAGGAAAATCATCTTTTCCAACATATACTATCGCGACTTCATTACAGGTAGGTACATTATATTTATTTTTATACAAATTGTTATTGCGGACAGTAGACATTGTAACTGTTCTTGGAAGAAAATTGATTTTTGCACATCGTTGTAGTTCTTCTTTTTCTACTTCATACATCATTTTATAGGCGTTTGCATAAGGGTTAATGTTTGTTATCAAATTATCTAATTCTTTTAATAATACTAAATTTGTATTGAATTTATTACGTTCAATCGTTGCAATTTCATTATCTAAAACATATAATTGTCTATATTTACGTGCTTCATCTTTATTAGGATGCAAAGCATACACAGTATGATAAATTTGTCCATATATTTTCATAACTTGTGGTCCTTTACCTGTCAATTCATCAAAATTAACACCAAAACTTGCGAACGCTAAAGCATTATTGCATTATCTTACATTTTGTCGAAAATCAACACTTTCTTTTGTACGTTCGGTTGCTAAAAGTTTTAATCGTTCTGGGTAAGGAGGATTGCCTAACAATTCCACCTTACTTTTATGACAACAATTGGAGAAATCTTTACTTTTACTATATCCGAAAGCAAAATGCTTCGCATCACAATAAACACATGTATGTGTCATGGAGCCAATGTAATTGGGTCTTTGCATGAAAAATTTTTTTTGAATCCATTATATCCGTTATTTAGAAAAAGAAAAAATAAAAGACACGTATTTTTTCTTATATCATAAAAATGAAAACTGAAAGAGATAAAGGCAGTTGAAATTGTGTGACGTCACGATTGTTTTAACAATCGTGACGTCATATACATTGGCGCTATATCTATATGTATCAGAATTGTATTAATTTCTACTGGCCTTAACTTTTGCAATTCATCATATTTTGAAAAACAAAAAAATACGGGTCTTTTATTTTTTCGTATTCTACCTGACAGATATAATGCATTTTTTCATGCAAGGACCCGATTTTCAGATATAACATTTTCATCAAAATATATATTTGCAATACAACCAATGAGTTTAGAATTACTTTCTCCTGTTAGAACTTTTTTATTCAATTTCTTTAATTTTTTTCCCATTATGCCCTTAATTTTATCTTTTTTTTTGTTCATCATGACATTGTCATTGTTATTACAAATATTATTATTGTTATTTTCAATATAATAATTAATGACTTTAATTTTTAATCGCTTACACTTTATAAGTAACGTTTTTAATTGATAAGAATCATATTTATATTTTCGCTTTCTCTCATCTGTTGGTTTATGCATTCCAATATTAAAATTAAAATGTTAAAATTGGTAAAAATCATTATTCATTTGCGTTTTGTCAATAGCATCTGAAATTTCCAATTGTTGATCGTCAATTTTTTCAATTATTTCTATTTTATCATATTCAACATAATGTTCATTTTTTAATTTTCTATAAGTTTTTTTTTTGCGTAATGCTTCTTTTTCACGTAGCTGTTTCAATTCATCAGTACTTATATTTTGAATCGATTTTACTTTTGCTATTCTATTCTCTTCTAATATTTTTTCATATTTATGTGATTGTCCTTTTTTTAATTTTATATAAGCTTCTTTCTTTCGTGAAGCCTCACTCGCACATATTTGTTCTAATTGAAGCGTGTAGCTGCAAAGGTGGCTATCTCCATTTTTTCCGAATTCATTTTTATTGCATTTTCGAATACAGAACATTAAAATTTATCATGAAAAAATCATATGGGACCAAAATATAGGTATAGTCTTTTTTTATGAAATAAAAAAAATATGGTGTATTGCAAAATACACTGACTTTTAAGTATAAGTACAGCAGAAAATGTTATTTCTTGAAAAAAATTTTTTTGGAGATAACTACTTTTGCAGCTATACGCTTCAATTCATCATTACTTTTTTTTTCTTTGGATTCCATTTTGGTTTTCTTAGTATTTTTTTACTTTTCTATATATTTAGTTGGTTCAGAATCTTTTAATTTTATATAAGCTTCTTTCTTACGTAGAGCCTCATTCGCACGTATTTGTTTTAATTGATCATTACTTTTCATTTTCTTGAATTCTAATTTCGTTTTCTTATTATTTTCTAACATTTCTTTATATTTATTTGGTTGTTCCATTTTCATTTTTAAATAAGCTTTTTTCTTTCTTAAAGCATCATTGACACGTTTTTGTTCTAATTTTTATTTTTTTTTCCTGCATTTTTGTAATTTTCTGTTTTATTGCATTTTTTCGATATTCATTCGATTTTTCTGTCACCTTTTTATTAATCAATTTTGTTATACATGAAGATTCCTTGTTATCTATTTCTTTCAATCCTTTTTTTTCTTGATTTAATTCAATCTCATTATTCCTAATTTTATCATCGTTATAATTTATGCTAATATCATCAAAATAATCATTTTGTCTTAAAAAATTTTTTTTTGAAGAGTCATTGTCAATTTTCATTGGAATTATTTTAAGATTAGAATCTTTTGGTTTGCAATACATTTGCATCATTTTTTTTTGTTCTGCTAATAACTGCATTTGTAATTTTTTTTCAAGAAGTTCAATCTCAGCGTTATCTAAATTTAATGGTATTTTATTTAAACAAGTTTCATGACAAAAAATTCTTCTTATCATGTCCGGTGGATTATTGTAATTGATAGTTGCATTATTATAATTATGTAAAATTGGAAACATTGTTATTTGCTGTGTTTCAAAAATTTTCAATAAATGTAATCGCATTCGGGAAATATCGTATTTTAAGCAACATAGACATAAATTGTAAAGTATTGAAACAGCAAAAGCAATTGCATAAACGCCGCAATCATAATTATTTGTTTGTGATTGTACTGTTTCGAAAACTATGCTTAATTCTGATTTGTTCGAAAATAATTTGTTTATATAGATTTTATGCTCATCTTGTAAATATTCAAGATTGAAGCTGTCATATATATATGAATTATTTTATTATTATAATACATACAAATCCAGTGACCACTTTTGAAATTTCCAGAAAATAATAATTGTATAAATTGGGTATCGATAGGTACTGAATTAATATATTGCGGTTTATGAATAAGTAAAGTTGATTGCATATTAATTGAGGTGCACCGTTTTAAAATATTATTAAATTCTAATATATGATTATCAGTTAACATCGAATTAATTCCACTATACAATCCTTGTCCTCTAACAATTAATCTATTTTCCTCAGTCAGACCCATTATTGAAAATTAAAATTCTTTCAACACTTTTTATCTTCTTCAAATAAATTGCTTTTATATTAACTTATTTGATTAATTGTATTTTCATACATGAAAGCTGAAAAACAAAAAAAAAATTATGAAAAATGCTATGAATTGTCATTAGAAAAAAAATTGAATGCTAATAAAATTAAGTCTTAGCATTAATTTAATTAAGGGTACAAAATACCTTTCACAAATCTTTTTACTCTATCTTATTTATTTTTACTTGTATGATGAATATAGCAAGATGAACTTTAAATGATTTTCATTTCTTTTTTTAATTTTGCAATTTTCCAGAAATTTATAGCTAAAATAATATGATATACTATACAAATTGTTTTTTGATTAGCTGATTTAATAATGAATATATCTTAAATAATCTCTGAAAAGTTTCTAATGTAAATCTAATTTCGTTTTTATTTTGTTAAGAGGCGGTCGGAACCAAATCAGATACTTAGTTCAGTGTTTATAATAAACGCTTATAATAATTTAATTACTCATTCATACGAAAATAATTAAGTCAATACCTCTAGTTATGTACATGCATAATTTAAAATAGTTAAAGCCACAATAATATACATAATATCAACGTCAGGCGAAAAATACCATTTCATAGTCAAAGCGACAATTTTTTGCATGTAATATATGTCAAGTCGGCATTTTTCGCTTTATGACAATCTTTTGCATGTTTTTGTCGCTTTTATTATTTTATTGTATTTTTTACATATATGACTCGAGGAATCGACTATATTTTTGCAGTGTAAATGAGTAAATAAATTTTTATAAGCATTTATTATAAGTATCAAACTAAGTAACTTCAAGACAGTTTTTTTTAAATATTGAATTTTAAAAATCTTCAGTCTGCTTTTGAATAATATTTTTATTATAAAAAGAATAGAATTAAATCCAAGGAGAAAAGATGTTTAGTGCTCTATATTAAGAATTTTATTGAGTAAAATAACATATTAACTTATAATTATTAGTTATAATAATTTTCTGAACTCTTTTCACATTAATTCAAATAATGTTATTAGATTAGATATTGTTTATTTTGTATTATAATTACAAAAAAGCGTGTAAAATTACAAATAAAGTTGAAAAAAATAAATACATAAAATACTTTAAATAGCCTTGCATATATAAAATCAAAATAGTACAGTATGATATCACAGTCATAAAACATATAATAGAGATAGTAATACTGTAATAGTAAGTCAATAAATAAAATAAAAGTGATATCACGGATAACACGAATAAATACACGCAAAAAGTATAAATAATATAGTTAAAAATCAGTCTCAATATCTATCAGTCAAAACAATTATATAAAATCAAGCGTGTAAAGAGCGCAGTCGAAATATCAGCAGTATACAGTAAGTTAAAATCACAGCAAAGTTGAATGTACAGTAATATACAAGTCAATCTGATAAAAATATAATCATTCACTCTATGCACACACATCCTACATACACGCCAATAAATACAATCATGCCTTAAATCTATAAAGGGTACATCACAAAATAAATTAACACATATGATATAGTCCGAAAATAATACTGTTTAATCGAGGTCGAGTAAAAACCTCCTCAGAGCGGCTTTAAACCTGCTGATTGATGGAAGATTTTTAATATCAGCAGGTAGGGAGTTCCAAAAATGCGCACCTTGAACTTGAAAGGAATTTCTTCCAGTCTCAGTGCGCATGAAGGGCACCGCAAGATCTTTAATCTCACCTAATGTTAAATATATTTTTATTATTTAACTAAATCTTGATATCATGTAAATGTTATAAGTATAAGTTATTGAAAGTGAAATATATATATATATATATATATATATATATATATATATATATATATATATATATATATATATATATCTGTAACGTGACTTTCCGGGATTCCATAAGGTTTTTCTCACAACATGAAAAATTTATAATAAAAAAACGTGTAAAGACCCTTACAATCAGGGGCGGAAGTGGAGTGTTATTGGTTCAATTATGATATTTTAGTGATATTCATTAAAAAAAGTAAATAATTCTTACTAAAGAAATAATTTCTCCTAAGGGAAACGATTGTGAACGCCCCTTAACCCCTAATCTACACAATGTTAACTTTTCTGGGATATCCCAGAAGACTACTAATATCCCAGAAACTCGCGTTCCATAACTTGGAACATTCCAGAACGTCGCATTACAGATATGTATTGCGATACAAAAAAAAGTAAAATATAATTTAACATAACAATAATTATATCAAGATTTATTCAAGTGTAACAGTTAATTATTTATTTGTTGACCTTAAAACAAATCTATTGTTTCATTCGTCAATATGAGTACTAATTATCAGTGCCGGATTTAGCTTTGTTGGACCCTGGGGCACAAATGATGTGAGGGCCCTATGTAAGGAATTCAAGATTGGAAAATAAATTGTACTAGTTAGTAAATAAAATATTTTTTTTCATAACTTTTAACTTTAACCAATTGATAATTATAAATTTAATGTACGTAAATTTGCTGAAATATTTTAACTATGATAAAAAATCAGTATGAGGTGAAACATATTCTTACAAGGTACAAGTTATACTTATAAATTTTTATATAGGTATTCTCATTTTTAGTAATTTTTTAGTGTAGCATATGCTATTCTCAAAAGTTTTAATCTTTAAATTCAATGAGTAAAGAAAAACGCTGCCAAGTGCTTTGGCGGAACGCTTTCTCATAGAGCTCTCTCGGTTTCATTAATTTTTTTATATTTATTTAAATGTGATATTAATATAAAAAGATTGTCTAACATTAACATTTATTTATGAATTTGTACTTTAAGAGAACGATGACAACGAAATTTCTAATGTAACCACGCTAAGAAAGAAGATAAATGGAAAATAAAAATTTGTATGAAAATTTTCAAAATTCTCTTAAATTAAAACTGCACTGAGAAAATTAGTTTTCCAAAACTTGTTTTCTTCAGACAGTAGCAAATAACTTGCATACAAATTTTGGAGCAAATCTATCGAATGGTTTCCGTGAAATGGAAAAATAATAAAATTAATAGTATGCAAAAAAAATCAGTTTTCAAATGTTTTTATTATTTAAACAGTATCAAATAATTTCTATACACATTTTTAAGCAAATTCTTAGAGTAGTTTACGTAAGATCCAAAAAAAATGAAAAATGGAAAATAAATTTTTTTCAAAATTTTCAAAATGCTCTAAAATTATAACTGCACTAAGAAAATAAGTTTTCCAAAGCTTGTTTTATTAAGGCAATAACGAATAATTTTTACAATAATTTTATAGCAAATCTATCGAATGGTTTTAGTGTAATATAAACAAAAATGAAAAATAAACATTTTTTCAAAAATTTTCTAAATGCTCTAAAATTAAATCTGCGCTAAGAAAATCACTTGCTAGGAGAGTGTCACACCTTTGGATTACGGATTTTGCTTAAACTTCGGGATAAGTTTTTAGATGATAAAATATGGAAAAAGCTAAAGTTATAGTCCTAAATACTCAATATTTCCCTAGTTACAGGGAATCAAAGAAAATCATTGAAAAAGTTACTAAATTTTTAAACGCATATAGTTCTTTAGCATTAATAGCTGTAAGCTTGAAACTGTTTTTAAATGAAAGTTGAGCTCAAATCCTTTCGAATTAGTAGTTATAGCACGTCAAAATATTATTTTTTCCCAAAGTTAGAGCATGATAAACATTGGACCTGATTTTTCTTTTAAAAACATTAATTAATAATAAAAGCTGAAATTAGGTCCAATACTTATTACGCTCTAACTTTAGGAAAAAATAATACTTTGATATGCTGTAACGACTGTTTCGAAAAGATTTGAGCTCAGCTTTAATTTTAAAAAAATTTCAGGCTTGTAGCTATCGACGCTAAACTATATGCGTTTAAAAATCTAGTAACTTTTTTAGTGATTTTTAATTGCTAGTAACTAGGGAAATATTGAGTATTTATGATTATAACTGTAGCTTTTTCCATATTTTATCATCTGAGATCAATTTTCAATAGTTTCCCCATTTTCAATGGAGTAGTTCTCGAGATATCTTTGGCGTACTCAAATCATCCACACACACACGCGCGCGCGCGCGCGCGCACGCACGCACGCACGCACGCACACACACACACACACACACACACACACACACACACACACACACACACACACACACTGATTTTTTTATTCATACAGTGCTTTCTGTATGAAGAAGCAATTATAAAATTGAAAAATTTTTGGGACGGAAAGACGCCTTACAAACTCCTCCCCTCCCCTAAGCTAAATTAATAAGAGTAATAAGAAGTTCATTTATATTGGCCCAGATGGGCCATTGCGTGTGCTTTTTTCTCTCCTCTCTGGTTTTCAAGAAAAAAATTGGTCTAATATTCCTGGACTGATGACTTTCTTTATCGACTTGGCTACTATCTTAGCCTATACTATTTCTCTTATGTTTATTCAACATTTTTTTCCACTCTTTTTGCACTACAAAATGAATGGTGAAAATTGTTAAAATCTTCTCTGCTCCCTTTTCTATCCTTTACATGTGACACTACTAATATATTGTATCTTCTCTCTTTTTTTCTTAGATTTGATTCAACAAGTTCGGTTTTAGCAAATCCCTCGATGTACAACTTCTATGGTTTCAGTAGAGAGGCCCTGTACTCTCTTAATGAGACGCAAAGCGTCGTGGATTAGATCTCGTTAATCGTTCATGGCTATCGCTGCTACAGGTAAATTTGGCTCTACTCTGTGCCTAATTGATCCCACAGTTAGTCTCGTCACTCAGCGTTCTGTTCATGCGCTAGCCATCTATTATCTGCTCGGCTCCTTGGCCGTTCATTAAGTGCACTCACGTTATTATGGAGCCTCTCTCGAGACTTTTCTAGACAACTAGTTCGTGCCCTGTTTCTTCCTTTCCCGTTTGCTTGTGATGTTCTTGCTGGTGCATCGTGAACTCTTGGCTCGTTGGCAAATTCTGTTTTTATAAAGCGCTAGTGTGGTTTTTTGTATCAAGGGCAAACCTTTTAATTGACTTTATTTCCACCACAGTTAAAACAATGCACGTGCATTTGGCGATATGGAAATCCTTTGGCACTATGCTCTCTTTCGCAACAATTAAAACAAGAGATCAGAGGAGGGTTTATCATTGGATTTGTTCGTTCATATCCTTTTCAAATTTCTAAACATGACTCCACTTGTACGTATAGGTAATTTTTCTGGATTTCATGACCAATGGTGATGTAGCCTTGAGGTTTCCTATCGAGTGAGTCCCTCCTAGACCCTTCGCTAACGTGTCTCTCTTTCTTGACCTAGCAGAGTATTTGGCTCTCACCAAACTAAATTACTCGGTACAAGAGACAATGGTAAATGTGTCCTTGAATTATCTCTCCCGGACTCATGGTCGTCTATAGTGAATTGGCTATTACGATTCGTTGATCTACAGCGTTTGCTCGTCTTGCGACTCTTATTAGGCACTAGTCAAACTGCTTCTTGATGCCAATGAGATTGATTTGCCTCGTTCTTATCTTCCACACCTAGATTCCAGGCCATAGGACCTACAAATCAAGATTCTATTGGGAGAACTCCAGTGAGCTGGGCTAGCAGCTTTGCTTCTTTCAACAGTGGAACTTGTAATACCTATCGAGATTTCTGGTTGAAAAAAGCATTGACTTTGTCTCCTCAAGGCTCCTGGGGGTCTCGATTTTCGGCGATAGTAATATATTGCTTCAATTCACTTTAGGCTCGTCGAGTTTCTATCTCTTCAAAACTCCCAGCTTTGATAGTTCCGCATTATCAATTTCGATAAAATCCGCTGTTATGTCTATAAGTTCATGTGTGCCACTATATGTTCCTTTCTCCTTTTCTTGACATTCTTCGTTGTTAATTCAATTGATCACCTTTGGTACATTAATTTTATTTTTGGCGTTAATAATATAATAATAAAAATAATTAATCAAATAAAAATAAAAAATAGACTAATAAACAATTAACATTAGTAAAATAAAGACTATTCCTCACAATCAATACCTAATTAAATCGTATTTTAATGAATTATCTAAACCACTAGGTAGATGGCACTAGTATGTATGCGCGAAGAATTACATAGAATGCTTATGTAAAAATGAAGTAAGAGTCATTTTAACCATCTACCTAGATTGCGTAGATAAGTATATATTAACCTCCTACAAAACTCGTTGCACGAGGCACTCTTGCTCTCCGTTCCTGTTCATCAAAGAAAGTAATCACATATTTTAATGACCACCACGTATTGTTGGCATTGTAAGTATACAGGGATTAGGCTTTTTTTTCTGTTCCAGGTTATTACAAACGGCAATAAGTATAGCCAAAATAAAAAGAAAAAGAAAAGGCACGACCTAGTGAGATAATAACATTAGAAAGATCATATAACGAGAAATAAAAAATTTTCTTTTTGAAATAGTTAATTTATTATTGATATTATGGTAGTTTTTTTATATTTTTTGATATTTAAAAGAGTTATTTTTATATAGCTTATTTCAAGTTTAAATTTCATTTTGTTATTGATTTAGAGACATAATTAGATTTTTAATATAGATAAAATCAAAGTTTAAGTAGTATGTATCTTATAGGCAATAAATGAGTTTATAGAAAAGATGCCATAAGGCCATACTCAAAATAAAATGAGTTCTCTTTATTTTTCATACCTACCATACACGAGAAAGTGATTTCTGTGAGTCCTGAAATTTACTTTACTTAACGGGTTATCGGAGCTGCAGCAATCGAGTTTTGCTTTTTTTTATTTTATCAATATTTTTTTTAATTCATAAATTAAACAAATATAATGACTTGTCCGCACTAAAGCCATATCAATACAATAATTTTTGTTAAAATAAAAAATCATTTGGACTTGTTATTTTTTTATGAGCTTGGATTGAAAATTAGATATCAAACTCGACAAACCTAACCTTAAAATACGATACGTTGATGGTTTTCATTATAACTTTGTAAGTTTAATATTTTGTTGGATTTCTTGAGTTGTCCGCACTAGAGTTTAATCTTACGAATTTTTTCTTTTCAGCAAAAAAATTCGATTAAATGCGTCGTTTATTCATAAGTTAGGATTGGAAATATTATTAAAAGGCAGGCAGCTTCGTCATGCTCTTAAATGTTAATTGCATGCAAAGAAAAAATATAATAATAAGAAAAGTATTCGTGTTTTGCCTGACAACAATTGTTTTGTGTAACATCTTGTATGAACCTGCAAGAACATCGTTGGGTTGATCAAGTCGAAGCAAGTAAAGATCAAAATGAAAAAGTCAAAATAATAATGAATGATATATAATAGAGATAGTGGAGGATTATTTTATTACATTAAAGAGTCATTGTATTCTGTCGTTGAGGTTTTCACGATAATAATGAGTAAATTAGTATAATTACAATTTTGTCATTTCTAAAAGAAATCAATTTATGACGTTGCAGTATTATAGCTGTTTAACTGTCTACAACGCTAAATAATTAAACACTGGCGCTACTCTCTCAGGGTCAGGCCTCAAGCCATCTTTATCTAGTAAGAAACCAAGATATAAGACTTGAGAGCAACACAATTAACTCTTTTTCTTATTTATTTCTAATCCTGCTACTAACTTTTTAAGCACAATCTGTAACCAATGCAAGTGTTCTTTAAACGTCTTTGTGAATATAATAATGTCATCAAAATAGCTGAAAACGTAGGGTTCGAATGCAGAGTTAAATAGAAGATCTATAAATCGCTGTTGTATTCAAGGCGCATTATTAGAGCTAAAACTCATTCTCTTGAACTGCCATAATCCCGAACTTGGTACTGCAAACGCTTTATATTTTCTACTTACACGTTACATCGGTATATAAAAATATACTTGTTTTAAATCAATTTCAGATATTTATCATCTAAAAATATACTTGTTTTAAATCAATTTTAGATATTTATCATCTAAAAATATACTCGTTTTAAATCAATTTTAGATATTTAACATCTAAAAATATACTTGTTTTAAATCAATTTTAAATATTTATCATCTAAAAATATACTTGTTTTAAATCAATTTTAGTTTATCTAAAATTGGCTTTCTCACTAACACTAGAGCGCTACTCCAATCACTAGCTGATCTCCCTATAATATTCTCTCTGTATAACCTTTTTACTTTTGCTAGAGCTATCTCGACAATCTTAGGCGACACGCGGTGCAACTTACGTCTAACAGCCGCAGCATCTTGCACGTCAATGTGATACTCTATTAGATATGTTACACCTAGGCTTTGAGTGTGTGACACTGAAACACATTCAACTAACTGCTTAACCTTTTCTCTCTCTTTCGTGTTTAACTCAGATATTCCTACTTTTTCTGCATAGATTCTCACTTCATTATTATCTTCGATCTTAGTGAAAGGGCACCGTTAACTATGTAGAACTTTCCAAGGGCCACGGCCTAAAATTACATTACAGTCAGAAGCAGCGCAAAAATCCATATTTAATATTATGTTCTGATCTAGCTGAGATGCACCTTTTAATTCTATATTCTTAGCGCAACCGTTGATTTCTAGAACAGCCTTTGAAACGCCTAACACTTTAGTAGCATTTCCTATTACTGTTTTTATAAGCGTCTTATTTGACTGTAATTTTCGACGGAATCTCTCAATCTCGCAATTTCAGGCCCGATTGAAGATAAAGTTGCATCAGAATCAAGTAATGCTCTATATGGCTCGCCCTCGAGAACGACTATAAGAAAGTTGCGACTCTCTGTGCTTACACCAGCTAATTTTTGCCTTTATTATAATCTTCACTCTTTTTCGTTACACCCCTACCCTCGCTTTTACTTTTCTTTCCTACTTACTTATCTACCTACTAACTTCTTTTTCAAATGTTGAGTTAAAGAAAAAATGATTCAATTCTTTGTATAGCTATACAGCTAAGAGCTACACTAGTTTCTAACGAGCAATGTACTCACTAAAGTTTATGAGTGACCAAATTGAAATAATTTTTTACCAGAAAATTTTTCTTTTTTTTAATGTTTAAATAATTGGTAGCACTACTAAAATAAAGTATATTTAGTGTAAATTTTATTTACATATTATATGTTGTAAAAAATATTGCGATCTACGAAATAAAACATTTAAATTGAAAATTTCGTTTTTGGACAGATTCCATTCAGATTCATGCAAGCCGACACTGATCGAATTTTTTTTTTCTTTTAAGTGATAAAAATACTTTCCAATATGTATATGAAGATAAAATTTACCTCATACAACGCTCAAAAACATGTTTTTCCCTCGCTACAGCGTATTTAGTGTTGGGTGTAAAAATGAAAATTAAAAAATTGAAAATGAACCTCAATTTTCAAGTTATCGTAGCTCCGTCAATTTTCGACTTTTTTGACGTTTTTTTTTAATGAAAATGTGCGGAATTCAGTCTAGTTTTAAATGCCGTTTTGATTTTTGCACTTTTGACGCATTCAAGCTTGTAAGACAAGTAAATTCAAAAATAAAATTGTCTAACAAAAATTTTTTTTTGCTTTGTCAAAAAACTTATTGATAATAATGGCATCACTGGTTGTTAAGACTAAGTGCACGGATTTGAAAGAAAGGCATAAAAAAGTTATTTACGATTGCTCCAAAAATCCGTTTGGAGAATAAGGTGATCTAACGGAGTCTTTGAAACGCTTGTATCCGAATACTTCTTTTTCTAAAGAGGATAAAGTATGTCCTTTATGTTACAGAATATTTTTAGATAAAGTGAAAATACACCCATTTTATCTACCTCAAACAGTCAATAATTTTCGGAAGAAGTTTTTCATAGTAAGGCTGTGGTAGAGCAGTTTAATCAGACTTTAAGTAATTTGGAATTAAAAATTTCACCAATCAAAACGCCTCAGAGTATCAATATAAAAATGCGAGTATCCTATGCTCTTCAAAAAAGAAAACAAATAAACGATGTATTTGATTTACAAATAGCAAGTAAAATTATGAAAGTCTACTATATAACGGATTTGCCCACATTAGATGAAAATAACGAATGTGAAACATGTGATGAATGGCTCAAAAATATTTAAATTGCATTAGATACTTGTTCAAATTTTCTTGAGAAAGTGCAGTTATTAAGTCTTATACCCAGCAATATTTCCAAAAATTATTTATAATCAGTTTTATCAAATGTAACTGTTTATATGATTGATCAAGCAAGATCATTGGTCAATAATAAAGATATTTACAAAAAGCCTGAGAACTATTGTGGTCATTTTTTGAATAGTGAAATTATAACGAGAGTGAAAAATTATTATTATAACGATGATATTGTTCTCGTCGAAGTTCAAATAAAAGTGACACAATATCTATTAAAGAAAATGGTATAAAAACTAAAAAAGTTAAACGCTTTCTTACGTGAAGCATAAATGAAATATATCAATTATTCATAGAAGAAAATTCTGAAATTAAAACAAAAATCGGTAAATAAATATTCTATGCCTAAGAGGAGGTCACGTATATCTGTTCTTTTCTAATCAAAGAAATGATTTTTTTACAAAAACTAATAACTTAAGCAAAAAATGAAGAGAAAGCCGCATCTCATAATAAAAAAAGCAATATTTTCTTTGATAAGAAAAAATTAATTTTATTGCCTTATTCTCAAGAAAACCTTGAAAAACCAAATTGTTTACCCTAACCTCTATGATTTAAGTTTTTCAAGGTTTTCTTGAAAACGAAGCAATAAAATTAATTCTTTCTTATCGAAGAAAATATTGCTTTTTTATTATGAGATGCGGCTTTCTCTTCATTTTTTGCTAAATTTATCAGTTTCTGTAAAAAACTCAATCCTTTGATTAGAAAAGGACAGAGATACGCGACCTCCTCTTAAGACCAAAGTGAGTTATACCCCATCCACCAAACGATTCGTGTCTTTGCGTTTATTGCAAGAACCTGAAACTTACGTTGGAGACTTTAAATAAATATTAAAAAGAAAATAAACATGTCATTGAGGATTTGGAATTAAAAATATATTCTTCACTTTTTTATTCCAAAAATGATATAAAATGTGTACTAAGAGAATGTAAAAAATGCCCAATCAGAGATAGTATTGATTCAAAAGTGATTTCTTAGACAAAAGAAGATTTATATGAAGAAATAACTTTATTAGACAATTTTATTTTTGAATTTACTTGTCTTACACGCTTGAATGCGTCAAGTCGTTAATGAGAATGCAGAAAGCGAATCGTCGCCATCTAGCGGTGGCATATATCACTCCCTAAAAAGTAAATTTAAATCATGGGCGTAAAATTCAAACTGAATAAAAAATTTTAATTATCAACAAGAAATATTTCTATATTTATAAACTTAAAATCATCATAACTTTGGTTCTTATTGATGAAAAAATTCGATCGAGGGTTTATTTTAAAACTTTTGTTAACTAGATAAATTAATAAATAAAAGCATAAACGAATTGTAAAAAGACGTAATAGTTGGAAAAATGGCATGATGCGCCATGGTATCAATGCTTTAAAATGGAAAATATAGAAAAAACGTATAAAAATCTGTTTAAAAAAAATAAGGTAAAATGGCATATTTTCACCTATCCTAAAAGTTACTATTTTTCATGTATAAAAACATAAAAATTAAAAAAAAAATAATAAAGTCTTTGAAAAAATTGCGTTTGAAAAAAATCGTTTTTTTCGGTTTTTCATGAATAACTAAGAGAGATTAACTCGTATCGCAAAAATCAAAACGGCATTTAAAACTAGACTGAATTCCGCACATTTTCATTAAAAAAAACGTCAAAAAAGTCGAAAATTGACAGAGCTACGATAACTTGAAAATTGAGGTTCATTTTCAATTTTTTAATTTTCATTTTTACACCCAACACTAAATACGCTGTAGCGAGGGAAAAACATGTTTTTGAGCGTTTTATGAGGTAAATTTTATATGCAAAAAAAAAAAAATTCGATCAGTGGCTTGCATGAATTTGAATGGAATCAGATCAGTATATGGTAGATTTAAAGTTTATTGAATTTGTTACATAGTTTATATTACTAGTTCTTATTTACATATAATCTACGGCTACATAATCGACATATTATGGTTCATGTCAAATATGTTATAACATACATTCATATCTTGTGTTAAGTACATATAAAAGAGAAAATATTTAAAAGAAAAGTGTTAAAATTAAACTTTTGACAAGCGTTTTGAGTGATATCTCCTAGACTCATGGTTACAAAGAAAGTATAAACCATTAAAGGCATTTCCTTGTGGTTATGAGTTTATAAGATATTTCTCTTTCATTTAAAATTTTATTATGGGGAACGAAAGTATTTACTTCTGCTCCTCTCTGTCCACGTTTCGCTGACTGGGTCTAAGAGCAACGTAATTAGGACAGTTTGTCGCAATTTGGACAGGGCTCTTTTGGTTTTGCTTACTCATAGAGAAAGCATTGTATCGATAAAAAAATTTTTTTTTCTATTTTTTCATTAACTTGTACATATTTGGACTTGGGGAGTCCGAAAAATTGGTTTCCAGAAAATGTCTGTATGTATGTATATGTGTGTGTGTGTATGTGTATGTATATGTGTATGTGTGTGTGTATGTATGTGTATGTGTATGTGTGTGCATGTGTATGTTTATGTATGTCTATGTATGTGTATGTGTGTGCATGTGTATGTTTATGTATGTGTATGTATGTGTATGTGTATGTATGTGTATGTGAGTGCATGTGTATGTTTACGTATGTGTATGTATGTGTATGTGTATTAATGTATATGTGTGTATGTGTATGTATGTGTGCATGTGTATGTGTATGTATGTGTGCATGTGTATGTGTATGTATGTGTATATGTGTATGTGTGTGTGTATGTGTATGTATGTGTGTATGTATGTGTGTGTGTGAGTGTGTGTGTGGGTGGGTGTATGCGTGTGTGTGTGTGTGTGTGTGTGTATGTGTGTATGTGTGTGTGTATGATGTCTGTTAGTAAATTGTATCTTGAAAACTGCTCGATGGATTTGCTTCTAATATTTCATGGAATTTATTTTTTTGTCCAACTTGCTGAATAACTATTGATAATTGGTTCTTCTAGTCGTTTATAAAAAAAAAATTTCGATTTTTCATTCTTCTGGTTTTTTTCATTTACTAATCGATGGATTGAAATAACATTTAAAATAATAAAATCAAATTACTTCAACTCAATGAGCTCTATGAGAAAGCATTGCGCCAAAGCACTTGGCAGCGTTTTTGTATTCTATCAGGGCATTCTCGGCTAGAGTCACCTTTTATATTACAACTAAAACAAATTATATCAGGACATCCTAAGGCTGTATGTCTTACGGCTTGGCAGATTCTGCAAACATCTTAAAATTAACTTTCCTCATTACTTCTAGCAGCGGCTTCTCTTACAGGTTGATATCCTCTCATTTATAGGACGCAAATTTTCATAGTGATCGTAATTGACATCTCGCTGTTGATTATTAGACCAATGTAAGTTTCTACATAACCAATTAGTTCCTGTTTAGCGCCAGTTATTATCATTTCTATAGCTTCTTTAATAATCTTGACTATTTTGATAATTATTTGGCCGTAAGAAATACTGTGGATTTGTTACTGGCGTCTCTACCGTCACAGCAACGGTCACAGATCTTGGCACATTATTTCTCTCTTCCTCAACTGCTGTTTCTGAATCTTGTGCATAATATAAATTCTCTTAGCTTTCACTATTTTCTTTTTTCTTTTGCTGTTTATTATTCTTTTTATTATTCTTCTTTGGCTCTTTTACCGATGCCACTGCTGCAACTTTATCTTTTTCTACAGGTGCAAGCTTGTGCTTACTCGTAGTACCAATAAAAGCTGCTTCTTCAATATACATTTTCTCCTTCCGGAGGAGGAGGCAAGTATACCTCTAACTCCTCAAGACTTAAAAACCACCTTCTCTGACCTTTCTATATTCAGGTAGAAGAATTTTGTCAACTATTTCTAACTGTTCGGCCTCCATCGGCGACTCTTTAAAATGCAACGCAATATAACGCATATTTGATAAGTAAACCGAAACCTCTTCGCCCTACCCCTAAGTTCTCTGGCACATTTCATTTAAAAAATCTTCTTCATGATACTCTTTGATAAACCGTTTTCTGAAAGCTATTTCGAATTCTCCCTAAGAGTTAAGTTTGCTTTTAGCTGCTCTGAACTAACCGCTAGCAATCTTTGAGAAAATGCTTGGAAGTCCCTTCAATAAGTCTCCATCGCTTTCTTCGGCTTCATCGTGGCCGTCATTTAATTCGTCTATAAATTCTTCTGGATCCTCATTTATAAATTCACTTGTGAAGGCTAATCCCTAATATTTCAAATGCTTCATAGCTCTAGATGTTTTTCCATCGTTTTTCTTTTGTGGTGCTACCCTAGCGCTATTTGATCTTATTTCGCGCGTGTAATTATCTGGCATTCTAATAGATAAGTAATTTGTGTTACTACTAGAAGTATTTATGTTTCTCTTTTTTTCCCCAAACGCACGTAATTTATCTAAATTACCTCTGCTGTCGAAGCCACTAACACTGGTTGGCCTATTTACGCTTTCACGCTTAATTATTTTCTCTTAGAAATGACACAGTCTCGGGCTCTTTTCTGTACATAGAATGCTGAGAATCAAGAAATTTCTTATAGTAATCTAACTTTTCTTTCAGAGCTGCTTTCCGCATTTTCTGTCTGCGGCGTTGCCCATAATCTCTTGTGGCTATTTCTCTTCCTCTTCTTAAATAATTACTCCTTGATGTAATAAACGACGATACACTCTCTTCGTCAGCCTGCTCGTCATCTTATACCCCGCTTAAGTTCCCTTGCGATTCTGCATAATATTGCGAAGAAACTGGAAAAACTCTGCGAATTTTATTTGAATCCTGAGCAGGCTTATACCAATTTTCGCTGTCTTGATTATATCAGTCAACGCGTAGGGGCTCATGTCCGTTTGGCGGTGCTGGTAAGTCTTTAAAGGTATGGGTACTCGTGTGCAACAATACAAATAGGCGTATAAATTTTCATGAATCTCTGGCGTTACGAGTCCAATCGGTGTTCTTGCACTCGTCTCCACGGCACTGGTAGTAGATGCCAGTATTGCCACGCTAATGCTCGCAGTAGTGGTTATCACCGTAGCCGCCGACACGATAACACTTGAAGCCGGCATATTAATATCACACTGTTGAAAATACGTGCAATTTGCTTCCAGTACATGCATGATTTTTATGCAAATAAGCATTAAATTTCGTTTATTAACATGAAATTTAAAACTAGTTTGCATTAAATTTCATTTAAATAAACAAAATTTAATGCTGATTTGTATAAATATTAATGCTAATTTGCATTAAATTTCATGCTAACAAACAAAATTTAATGCTGATTTTTATAATGAATTCAATAATAAAATGACATTCTAAAAATTGTTTAAGGTACACAAATCTGAAAAAAATAATATAGGAAAATAAGGAAAAATAATTTAAGAATCCTCTTGCCAGTAATATCGATTTACTTAAAAAAAGTATGAATAATAAAATGAAAAAAAAGCTGTATTAAAGGAAAAGAGAGAAATTGATAATTCATAAGTTCTTCGCACAAAGACAAAATTAATTTTCTTTTAAAATCACACATACACCACTATTTCTATATATTTCCTCTCTCTTTTAATATAAAATAAATAGTTAGAAATTTTTTCTCTTAAGAGCAGGCCGGAGCAAATTCGATACCGACTGAGAATCGCAAATGCGTTGTTTAATTTTCTCTTACTATACGTAATGCAATGCATTAAAATTTCAAATACATTCACAAAATTTATTTTTTTATTGCGCTCGTCAAAAATGATTGAAGAAAATTTTAAAAAATTAAAAATTTTATACTACAGCTTTTTATCAAACTCTAAGTACGGTTACTTACATTTTGTTTGAAATATGGTAAATTTTATGAAAAAAAGATCTATTATACAGTCATGTATGTATACAAAATTGCGCTAGATAACAATTTCTTTTAGGAATAGTATAATAATTTTATTTATAATACAATAACATTTTCACTTGTTGGTTAGTAGTTAAAACTCTTGAATAAATTTTCAATTTCTCTATCACTATATTCTATTAAACATATTAATATTAATTGTTTCTATAACAAAATTAATAATACATGTAAATTATGTCATAAAATTTTCAAACATCAAAAAAATTATTTGAGGGGATGTAATAAGGTATATGATTTATACATAGCTGCCGACATTGCAGTTTTCTGAATTTTTAATCTTTATTGAAAAATTTCCCGTTATATTTTTAAATTAGGCTTTCTATTAATGAAAGTGTAAAGCAGTAATAAAGAGATATTTAAAACATTTTTGGATTAAGGATAAAAATATGGAAAACTGTGATGTCGGTGTTTTTTTACAAAATAAATGAAGAAAAAATTGAATTTATAAAGACTATATTTAAGTGTTCGGTTTTGATTTAATAGAATTTAAATTTTATCATTGGATTATTATATTTCAATTTAGCTTCTCCAGAATAATATTATCAACCCTATACTTAAAATTTTGTGTAAAATACGATGGTATTTTTTATTTTTCAAAACTTTGCATTTTAAGAGTGGGCCCCCTCGGTATTGGGCCCAATTATTATAATTTCGAAAATCTGACTCCAGATTTGGATTTAGCTCGATGCCGGACATCGAAATTTTCTAGTTTCAGAAACGTTATGATTGTCAGTTCCTTATATGCACGAAAGGGTTAATTAAAAGAAAAAACTATTTACTTGAAACTAAGAGTTATAACATTTAGTTACAAGTTTTCTAATTGAGGTCTCTCACATACACACTTAAATATAAAATAAAAACCTCGCTGCTAATACAATAAAATAAATGAAATAAATGATTTGATTTTTACTAACACTTGCAGCGCAACTAAAAAAAAATATTATATTCTCTCTCAATCTCTCACTCACACACGTTCTTTCCCGACGACTCTATTAATATAGAAGGACGTACGGTTTCAACTTTTTCGTCGGCAAGCAAGCACGTAAACTTTATACTCTTTCTTAATCGGTGCTTTACCTCTACCCCTTTTTGGTGGAAATAGGGGCTCTCTTCGCAGAACCCAGCCAATGTTAAAACTTTGTTATGCAAAATTCTGTGAAGATCCTACAGATACTTGAAAGCGGCCCAAATTTTTAACATGTAATATCAATTTTATTACATTTTTTTTTTTAAGACGATTTACAATTTCGCGCGATCATAGATAGAGAAGTCAATAGATAGGGAAAGAGAAATCAAATAGATAGAGAAGTCAAAGTTAATATCAACATATATATATGTATAAAATTTCAATTGAAAGATTTTACAAATTTTGAATACTCAATTTTCCACGAAACTATACACATCAAATTCATACGAATTTTGGAACACAAAAAAAAGAATGATTTAATGACACAAATAGAAGAAAGTAATGCACGCACGATCCCAAGTATAAGAAAATGCCACACTATGCAGGCAAGTACGAATAACGCAATTAAAAACATTTATACCTTTTTTATACCCTCTCTCTCTCTCTCTCTCGATCTCTCCTTCTATCTCTCTCTCTCTCTCTCTCTCTCTCTCTCTCTCTCTCTCTCTCTCTCTCTCTCTCTCTCTCTCTCTCTCTCTTTTCTATCTTTACTTGCTCCCAGGCTCGTCTTCGCTGGCTTTCTGGACACAGGCTGGCGCTATGGCGATGACCTTGAAAGAGAGAGTGCAACGTAGATTTGGTTGGATGAGAAAACGTTTTTTAACGTTCTTATAACAGCGCTACTAATTTTTACAGAATAAAAGGCGCCACTATTACTGTCACTGTTCAATAAAATTTTCTCTTAAATTTTCTTTCGTGTTACGGCCCCACTAAGCAATCATAACGTTTACACTAATAATTCGAATAATGCGAAGAAATGCACGGCGATTGAAGTGCTCTCTCTCTCTCTCACGGCAATAGCCACAAAATGACAAAAAAAAAATAAGAATTTATCGTGACTCAATTCATATCAGACAACCAAAATCGTACATAAAATTTAAAACAAAACTCTCTTATTGTGGCACCAAAATCGATTGATAAAAACAGAATTTTCTTTTTTTTAACTTACACCTAAAATAAATTCTGAATTAAACTCTACAACAATTTTCTATTTCACACGCTTATCTTTCACAAAGGTCTCTTTGTTTCATGCAATACGTGCAATACACGTCCGCTCTCACTCGATACTCTTTTAAGACTAACGCCGGACCCGCACTTTTTTGGATTTGACCACACATGAAAATTTTGACAGAGCAATCATGGCTCTTGTTATATTTTTCATTTTTAAAATTTTCGGATGCTAAATTTTACATTTCTAATTTTAACATTAATTTATTGGCAAAATACTTTAGAAAAATAGAGAAAATTATGAAAAATTTATTTCTAAAATTCAAGATTAAATATAGTTGAGAACCTCTGTTTTTTTAATACATACTGCACGCGTTTACTTACTACCTATCTTTCTCTTTACAGAGCATATAGACTTACAATACACAAACATACAAATATAAATCGTTGATAACGATAGATAATTATAATCATTTTATAATAAATAAAGTCCTTCGTATTTTCACTATCATTTTTAAACGCATTTTCTTTTTTTTTCATAACCAGCGCAACTGACGTTCTCTTTTCTTTAATTTTGTTGACACTAAGTGGGAAGATTTGAATTAAATTTTGAATTTCATTCTAGTTTTGATTTTCAAGTATTATTTAAATTTAATTTGAGACTTTTATGGGTGTCATCAGATCAATTATTTACTTTTTTTTTTAAATATATGGGAAAGGATTCGGTTGTGGGCACCCTTTTATTTTTGGCTCATAATTCTTCACCAATTGTATATTTTTGGACTTATAGGTGTCTATAGAAAGATGAAGACCTTAGCTAACTACCAACGAAGGGACAAAATCGATTCCGTCAAATAGAATAATTTTTTTTGTTAATTTTGTGAAATGCCCACAACCGAATCAAAAAAGATTTTGGTTCGGTTGTGGACAATCATGCAAAATTGTCGGTGTTTAGATATTGGTTGCAATCCATATTGCATCACAAAGTAAGAATAAATTCCTACTGAATAAATGTGCATTACACTCAGCTTTATTGATTCACTTCGATTTTTAATTTTTTTGAAAAAGTATACATCAGTATGAATAAATTTTTGTGATTTTTTTTCAAGCACAGAAAAATTAGTTTGCTTACAGCACGAAGCAGACGCGTTTGTTCGCTTCGATATTTGGCATAAAAAAACGTGCTGCCATAATACATAAATGACATTTGTCAGAAAAACCTCATTTGCTTTTTGTCAATAGAAACGCAGGGGTGTCCGCAACCAAACCATGCCCACAACCGAACCTCTTCTCCTACTGATAATATTAACAGTATATACATAGTTGGACATAAAAAAAATTAATAAAATTGAAAATTTCTTGGGACGCAAAATCGCGTCATAAAAGTAAATTTAAGTTAGTTTGATATTCGTGATCAAAGTATCAAGTGAAAAATATTAGCTTGTTACGGCAAATATTTATATTTTTCTAATGCTGCAAGTGATATAACGGAGCTAGATGAATTTAATATATTAACTAATATGAATATTAAACTAACTTAGGTTTGCTCTCTACTGAAAAACAGAGAACTTTCAATGAGAATGCATACAACGGAACAGAACAACAAAAGGACATCGCAAAGCATAAGTCACATTTACTTGCACATGGGATCAGTCTGGAATTGGCTTAAACTTATGTCTAATATACATAGATATAATCACCAATGTTATTTTCTCATTCTTTATATCTTATGTTGTTGCTTGTAAATGGTCTTACTAGACTATTTTTTATGTTGTGCGCACCCTCTTTCGTTGTTTCTGCTTTAAGCTTTTTAATGCTGGAAGTTTATAGAGATGTCTAAAACAGACCAAAATATTTTTCTGGTATTGTTAATTAACTTTTTACGAGCAGTATATAAAAAAAATATTTATATGGGCCAAAGATCAAAATACTTGAAAATGGCAAAAAATGCAATTTTAGCTAATTTTGCTAATTTTACCATCTCATATCTTAGTTAATTTTTTATATTTCTGACCTTTGAAAACTCATTTTTCTTCGTTTTTTGAGACAAAAAAATACCTTTTTCGGAAATTTAACCACTTATTTGTCATTTTTGCAATATTTTAAGCCACTTTCATGTTAATTAACGTTATTAGAACCGCTTTACAAAAGTTGATCATAATTTGACCCCAATTAAACCAATTGTATCCGAAAGACTAGGAAAAAATTTATCTTTCTATTCAAATTTTACTTTCCTTACAAAATAGCTTAAATTTGTATTGTTCTTACAAAATAGCTTGGTTTTATATATTTTTTAAAAATAATATTGTTAATTGTGATGTGCATACTTAAAGTTTATGTCAATTGCAAATTCTTTTTTTACCATTAATTAAAAATATTTTCAAAAATAGCATTCGCTCATTAATATTTTTAAGATTGATAAACTTCTCCGCATTCAAAAAATTTTTTTCATAAGGTTATGCACATTAGAAGTGTGCGCCAATTTAAATATAGTATTATTTCATTGTTAACTTCATATCAAAAAATTGCCATACAATAATTAATTTTTCCAACATAGGGACGGTTCGATGCATGAATATCAACGTATGCCAATTTTACTTTAATATTATTTCATGGTAGACTTCATATAAAATAAATAGCATACACTAATTAATTGTTCCATATAACTAGAGGAACATGGGTTTTCGCAAAAGTCATAAAAACTTATTTGCACGCTAGAAGTGTATGCTAATTTTTTCTCGTTATTATTAAATCAATATTAATCATAGTGCAAAATGGCATACGCGAACTAATTATTTTTTTTCCATATCCAAACCTGCTTTTTGAAAAAATCATTAAAGGTTTATCTACACATAAGCACAGTATGCCAATTATTTTCTGATGAATTTTTTTCTGCATAAAATTTCATTTTTCCAACTTTGCATACGCTAACTAATTGTTCAGAAATACTAATTTTCATTGCGAACAACAATTAAGTTACTAATACGCGTGCACGTGAACGCTCTCTACTTTTTTGTTAAAAATACTACAAATGCGTATAACAATCGATCTTTTGATTGGCACACACGAACTAATTGTTCTCCAATGTCTGTCACTAGCTCTTGGTCTAATATATATGCAACATTGTTAAAAAGCGAAACGGCGTGTACCGTTAAAATAACACTTGTTTATCAAAACATTCTTTTTCGTTAAAGTAATATAATTATTTACAATTTTTTCACAGATACAATAGTTGAATATCGGCAACATAATGAGAAAAGTGTTTAAAGACCTAATCTAAAATGTGGGTTCGTACAAAAATATGATGTGGATAGAATCCTTGAATAAATGATGTAAATAATGATAAAAATTCTGTAAATAAACTGAAAACAACTAAAATTAGTGCAAAACATCGAGAAATTGAGTTCTTCTTACATTTTTGACTATGTGCACCTTCAGGAAAAGTCTGAAAATTCAGGTGATTACAATTATACAAAATACAAGTTTTTCTACTAAGATCAGCTCTGTATTACATTTTTTGTAAAGATAAAAAGTATTAAATAATTTTTTCATTATTTTAGGTTTAATTACATTGTCTTATCTGTATGAAAAAATTTAGAATATACATTTTTTCTATGTGCACGAATTTTTTCAGGTTTTCCCGGCCCCCAGATTCAGAAAAAAAATAAGTGGCGAAAATAGTAGATTTTCTTACAAGGAGATAAAATGAAACTTCCGCACGTACGTGCGGGCGTTTCATTTAATCTCCGTGTAAGAAATAATGCTTTCTATCCCCAGGCGAAACCACGTAAATATAATTGTTATATAAATTAACAATTATATTTGCTTTTTTTGTTTTAGCGCGTGTATGTGTTGTTCTTTGCTGCCACCCAGCATTTGTCACGCGAGTGACAACGAGCGTGACTGGGCTGGCGGCGGCAGCAAAGAAAAACACATACACAAGCCTAAATCACGAGATAAAGAAAGACACATGAAAAACACGCGCACAAGAATCCTCTTTTATGAACGAGAAAGAGAGAGAGAGAGGAACACATAAAAACACACGCACAAGCCTCTTTTATTTGTTTATATGAGTTAAAATGAGAAAAAAGAGTTTGTACATTTTTTATAACACGACACTACTTATGATATAAGATTTTAAAGTTTAGAATCATATTTTATTAGAATACAATTCGTTTTAATTTATAAGCGCAACGTATATATCGTCTGTCTTTTTTTTTGTTATGAGAGAGACAAAGACAGAATACAATCATAAACACGAACCTACGGCTTTTAGCAACAGTTTTGGTTAGGTCGAGTCTATGTTTCTCTTCGAGAAATATTTTAACGTGAGGCACGGAAGGCGCCGACAGGAGGCGCGTTAGTCTTTTTAAGTGTAGCTAAAAGTGCTACTTCTTCTAGTGTAAAGGCTCGGCGGAACCGCGTGGTTTCGCCTAAGGGATAGAGAAAAGTAATTTTTTTCAGGCTGTGGATAGGGTAGGGGGTAGGGGTGCACAAATATAATAAAACTATTCATTTTCCATCTTAAACAAAATTACCAGGTCAAACCAAACTTTCAGGGGCAGGGCACTTTTAACTATCTCAACGGTGGGCACCCTTTTTCATCACTGATAATATAATCATATTTAAAATTCTATTCAAATGCTATAAATTTTTATTAATAAAAAATATTATCAGAGATAATTAACTAACCTAAAAGTACACCAATTGATAGAAGAAAAATAAAAGGTCTTCGCCGTCCGTATTTTAGGCGACAACGATCGCTTACACTTCCAAGTATTGGGGTTACGAAGAAACCAACAAGTGGACTTAATGCCCAAACCAATGTCATATGTCGATGATCAACGCCAATCTTCAGTAAGGTTGGTGAAACAAAAGCTGTCTCTGCTGCATATGAAAACTCGATACCCATTACTGCTGCTGAAACACGTATTAATTCCATACGTGTTTTTCTCCTGTGTGCATAGAATAAAATAAAATATTTCCATGGCACATTAATTAAATTAAATTCTTTTATTGATTGTAGATATTTTTGTATTATTGTAATTATTTCATGTTATTCATAAAAACATATTAATCGGGAATTTTTCTATGTTATTTTGTTTTGTAATCAAAATTTTATTTTTGGTACTCTTCAAAAATATTAAAAAGTTAATTTTTTTTTTATTCACAATTTTTTTATACATGAAAACTTTTGAAGCGTAGAGATGGAAAAAACTACAACCAATAAATTGACATTATATTTTTAAGAATATGAATTCTTATTTCTGACTAGCAAGAGGAATTTCAGAATGTTAAAATGCAAATTTTTTCAAAGCTTAGAATAAAAGCCACTACTATTCAATTAGATTGAGGTTTATCTATCAGTAAGAAACATACGAAAAAATAATTAATTTAGAAGTTGTCGAGAGCTAAAAACATTACGAAAATCAACTGCTTAATGCTCATAAAACACTGTTTTATTTTTATTGTTAATATTTTTCTTAGTTATTATTCATCAATTATTATTTAATCAGTTCATTTATTAGATATAATTTTTTCAAATCGACAAGTTTCAATTACAAACATGATTTTATTTTGATGAAAATCATAAAGTTATATGTTTCAAGAACTGAATTAACTTAATTAATCTGCATAGAAATTTTATAATTTAAACACAACAATCTTAAAGAATCAGACGTATTGGGTTAGGTTTGTTCCATTTTATTTGTTTAATTTGAATGTTGTGAAAATACTATAAATAAAAATCGAGATAATGATTTGACCTTGTTTTAAAAACAGGTCGCGTTTATCCTTTTGTAATTAACTTTTCGCATTACACATGGCTTAGGCAGTAAAATAAAAGAAGTCGTGTTTCTTCAGAAATCCAATAGAATGATTCTACGATATTTTTAGAGTAAAAAAAATGCAAACACACACACATAAATATATATATATATATATATATATATATATATATATTATGTGTGTATGTTTGCATTTTTTTTTGTATATATATATATATATATATACACTAGGAAGGGTACCCCCTGCTCGCCAACCCCGTGGACATTTACATTAATAAAATTATCAGTCAGTAATTAAAACTATAATAATAAAATTTGTATTGATAAAAATTATTTATAAAATTATTTGATGAATTAATATTAATTATATATTTGTTCAGACAGATTTCCACACCACCCGAAGAGGTACTGACAATAATACCTTAGATTTAATAATTTATAATATAAATTAAATAATAAATAATGTATGGTATTATGGCCTATTGATGATTTTTTATTTATTTCAAAATATTATATAAAATCAATATAATAATTTTAAGTCATTTTAAGATATGTTAAAATTAATTAAAATAATTCTATTTTTATACAATTATTTAAAATAAAACCATGGTTCCCTTCCCTTGTAGCCCTACATAACCATGAGAGTATATTCCTTCCTTCTTATACCATAAACTCTATTAACAATCCATCCTCCACCATCAATATTACATATTTGAACAGAGTTTTGAGAATTATTTTATCATTTGTACAGTTTGTTATTATATTATTATTATATAACAATTTTCTAATTAATACTTATCTCTTTTAGATCTTTGTTTAAGTATGTTTATTATAACTTGATATTTTTCAATTAAATATTATTGTAACAGGTAGATAATTGAATTCAATAATAATATAGTAGTAACTTATTGTTACAAGTATCTCACCTGTTATAATGTGATCAGCTGATCACTTGCACTAGCCACTCAGAATTCGTACCTTAATTAAAATACAAAATATCATGATGAACTGTGCAATTGATTTTGTTAATACAAAAGCGTACGAATCGCCAGTTATATATGAAATAAATTAAAAGTGTAATATATAAGATTAGGTGCTCGGGCATGGTAAATCTTTACTACACCAGACAAAATAAATGACAAGAAAGCTTTATTTAAAAGTAAAATAAATGATCGAGTTTATTGCAAGTAAGAATAATAAAACAAAGGTAAAGTATATTAGATTTATAGCTCAGGCCGAGCTTATTGAATCTAACTAATAAATTGATAATTAAATTAATACCGGAGCTGCAAAATACAAATAATTAATATATGCAAACGCACACGAAGCTGCAACCAACGTACCTTATTTGATTTGGCGATCGTGCGCAATCAAACCCAAAGAGAAGATAGAGAAAAAGCCGGCTCGCTGTCTCTCTCTTATGTACTGCTATATATCGCGTTGTTGTGTAGGTGGTTCTACTAAAATCAAACAAAGATTTTGTGTCAAATATTGTGTGCAGCGATCTGCCTACACACACAAGTATTTGACACTACTAATACACACACTTGCACAACACCGTCAAACGCGTAGCCTATATATATATTTTATTAATTAAATCGATAAAACTTTTTATCAAAGAGAGCGCCGCAAAAAGCTATTAAAGCTTACAATGGTGATACTAATAATGATGAGATAGAAATAGTGAGCTATCTTCCTCTCTCTTTCTATCGTTCTCACCTGCGCGCCTCTCGTTTGCATAGACCTTATTTAAGCCGCACAAGGCACCTCAAACGTGGTTATCCTAGTCCACCGTGTGCTACCCTTGCCTATCAGCTGGCACAGCATACATGACGAGTATAGTATCGATACTCCTTACATCCCCTCCCCAGACGTTGCATATCCTCGAAATGAAACTTCTGTACCTGAAATTGTGATCTAAGTATGACAAAAAAATTAGGCGCACGACTACAATACAACTTAATTTATTATAGAATAAAAAATAATTTTATGTACAATATGTACATTTAGTCAGAGCCCGGCGAGAGGCCTCACAAGGGACCTGGCTGACGCTAATCTCTTCTCGGGCTCTTGTGGGTTTTTCTCCAAGGCCGCTTATTCCTATCATGAGCCGTCTTTTTTAGACACCTGGACGGGTCCCTGACTGCCGGTTCGCCACACTAGTAGCAGAAGCGGTTTTGCCGGGGTTCAGATGGTCTTCAATCCCCAATAGTCGTGCTGGTGTTGTTCCCTGTTGATCTTGACTTCAAACATGCCCTGGACCTATCCCTTGATGTTGATGGGCGTGGTCGAGGATCATGTGTCGCTCGAGATCGCGTCGGGACATCAGTTGATGCTCCAGCTCGCCTGCTTAAATCTTTAAAGTGAGCTGCTTTTTCTCGAGCTTTACGCTTTTTGGCATCTTTTTCCCGGCGAGTGTTTACGGTGCGCCGTTCTTTCAGCCCTCCACTCTGTTATGTGGGATGCCTCTTGTTTCCACAACGCCACACGTTCTTGAAATTCGTATGAAAGTATGGTGGCCTCCTGATGTTGTTTGTGGAAACTGTCCCACATATTAAACGCATTATCACGTTCACGTTCCACGGCAACTTTGGTTTCGCAAGCGCGCATAAGGGCTGATCTTACTCGTTACCACTTCGCGTCTACCGACTCCTCCGATGTTGTTGAGGTCGGTGACTCTGATGGTGGTTGCGAAGTGGCGGCGCTCTGACTCTGACCAGGTCTTCGCAGATGAGGTATTGGCTGCGGTCCCTCTTCTACCTGGCTTTGTTCAGACGTAGCCATGCCAATGGTCCAGGGACCTGCTGATCATCAAGCTTGCCTGGTGTTGGTAGGGGAATTGGGTTACTTCCCAAAGTTATTTGGGGTTCTGGGCCATCCTTCCAACCCGTCCCGCTCGACTTAGAGGCGTCGATATCATTGACCTCCTCAATGATCAGCTGAGGTCCATTCATGCATTCTGCCTCTGCTGCTTCTTCGATCTCCTGCTCTCTTGTCATGAAAGTTTTTATGTCACGTAAGGCGTTGGTAATAATTAACCACGTCCGCTTAGCATATTCGGACGGGTCATCCTGCATGAACTGGTCCTCGATTCTCAAGATGTCCTTCATTGAGAACCTCACGGTCAAAGTCTTGTTCATCTGAAACAAACAAATGGGGTGAGGTCACATGTGGTTCTAGCTAGTATCTCTGGGTTTTACTTCGCGTTTTTCGTGGCAAATCAACATTTTGAACGACAGTCGGCGCTTTATTGGCTGAATCTTTCGGTCACCCGCGTTTTCGAGGCGTCGGGGTTTCCATGGAATTAACCAAGGTTCGAGGCTTGTATCCTATATTTGGTCCCTTTAGTAAATGAACAGCCTTCCTTGGTCCACCCCTTTTCCTTCTCGCACGTCTACTCTCGTTAAATTCTACTCGCACGCACTAAAGCACCGACGGTGTGCCCACGCTCGCTTGCTCCCCGTCTGGAGCCGCATCGTTGGTGCTGGGTGGGTCGCCCGTCACCCGTTTCTCCATCGTTGGACGCGGATCTTTTTGTCATCTTTGGGTTGTTTACCGGGAGCGTATTCCTTTAAACGTTCAGAGTGGATATTTTCATCGATCACACCCTCCACCTTCACCAAGTTGCAAACATTCTAGCCTTTAGCTTCGGTAATTACGTATGGTTCGACGTATTTTTGTGATAACTTTGCAGCAATCCCTTGTGCTGCTAAAGAGAGGACCTTATTCCTCTTCCAGACCAAATCTCCTACTTTCAAAGTACAAGATTTTATTTTGCAACGTAATACCGAGCTTGCCTGGTTTGCTGGGCTTTGGAACGGTCAGCAGCATGTTTAAACAAACGTGGTAGATTTTCCATTCTTTCCTTCCACGCTTGTCTAGCTTCATAAGTCGTTCCTTTTAATGCTGCCAGCTCTTGCTGTCTTTTAGCCGAGCCAGGTAGCTTGAGCTGCCTGCTATAGTTCAACATTGCGGGACTTATGCCTGTAGAGCTTTGCGTCAGCGTATTCAGCACAAACACGATCTCTGGCAAATTTTCATCCCACAAACTATGTTTTTCGTAGATGTAGGACACTATCACTGTTTTTATTGTCCTATTCGCCCTCTCCACAGGATTTACCTGGGGATGATATAGTGGTGTAGTCGAATGATACACTCCCACGTTTATTAAAAATTAATCTACAAACTTGTTCTTAAATACAAACCCATTGTCTGAAAGGAATACTTCTGGTGATTTAAATCATGTTAGAACTCTGTCCCTAAACGCTATGATTATGTTTTTGGCATTTGCTTGTCAGATTGGATCTATCTTGTGAATAGATCTTGAAAGATGAGAATGTATTTGAATCCGCTTTTACTTCTGGGTAGTGGACCGGTGATATCTCCAGCCACGACTTTCCAAGATTCTTCAATGGTTTTACGTCCCATGAAGCCCATTGGAACTCTTTGTACCACCCTGCATTGCTGGTATATGATGCACAATCTGATATATTCTTTTATGTTAGAATACATCCGTGGCCAAAAATAATATCTGGTCGCTCTATCGTACGTTTTCTTTCGTTCCAGATGTCCAGCTGTTGGGTCGTCATGGCATTCTCGAAAGGTTGCTACACATGTTATAATACATCTGGCACGAGGTTGAGGCTGCCTTTTGTGTTCAACTTCAAAGCTATGAGCTTAAAGTTCTAATGCCCATCTAGCAAATTTGCTAGTGGGATTCTTCATTGAACACAACCATCTCAAGCTGCTGTGGTCGGTTATTATTTTGAAGTGATGACCCTTATTATATAGGCAAAACTTTCTACGGCCCATACTACAGCAAGGCATTTCCTCTCAGTGACACTGTAGTTTTTCTCAGCAGTTGATAACGTTCGACTTGCGAATTCTAACACTCTTTCTTTGTTGTCGACTATCTGTATCAATACTGCACCTAATCCAGTGTTACTGGCATCCGTTTGGATCACATAGTTTTCGTTGCGGTTTGGTCTTTGTAGCACAGGATCAGTAGCTATCATTGCTTTTGAGCTCGTAAAAGCTTTTTGCTGCTCCTCGTGCCAATCATACTTCTGACCTTTCTTCGTCAGTCGTGTTAGAGGCTCTGGTACCGTAGCAAAATCTCTCATGAATTTACGGTACCATGAAGCCATTCCTAGAAATCGTCTGAGTTGTTTCAGATTCTTAGGCGCTGAATAGTTAGCCACCGGCTCAATCTCATCCAGGTCCAGTTCAACCCTATCTTTATTTACTAACACGCCGAGGTATTTGACTTTTGGTTGACAAAACACACTTTTCTGTTTATTTATTGTCAAACCAGCCTCATTTATGCGCTTCAATACGAGTTCCACATATTTCTTTTACTCTCCAAACGTCTATGTGACAATTATTATGTCGTCAAGATACGAGAAGACATAAGGATCGAGATCTGGTCCAACTACAGTATCAATTAATCGCTGGAAGCATACGCCAGCGTAGGCTAGGCGATAAGGCATCCTTACGAATTGGAATAGACCCAATTCAGGTATTTTGAATGCAGATACCGGTCTCAATTCCTTTTTTAGAGGTATCTGGTGGTAAGCACTATTCAGGTTCAGCGTAGATATATATTTATCTTGTATTGAATGACGTAAGATATCCTGTATGTACGGTAAAGGATATGAATCAGGCTTGGACACTACGTTGACCTTCCTATCATTTACGCGAAAGCGATAAGATCCATTGCTCTTACGCACCTGCTTCTCGAGCCTGACCTGAACCAGCAGGAAGGAGTTGTCTGTTGAGTGTTCAGGCTATCTGTAAATTTACAGCACCCATTACTGTGCACGAGGCACCAGGGTCATATAAGGCCCTAAATCGAAACTCACCGACTGTTACTTTCAACCACCAACGAGTTTCATCTATAGCTTCCTTTGTTAATCGTTGATTTTGCTCCTTCTGCGGTTCACCTGCCAACGCTGATTTACTTTGCTGCTTAACATTTATAGCCTGAATCGTGGGTTCTTTCTCTGACCCCTGCGTCGGCTCTGGGACCTTAGGTGGTACGGAAGCAGTTAAGATCCCGCTGGACTGGAAACACGTTAGACAGTATCTTAGCGAATAACCAAGCATGCCGCATTTACTACACTTTAATAGTTCCAACGGTACGAAATTTCTCCGTCTGGGACTACCACTACGTCCACCTTTATTAAAATTCTTTTTTTTAGAGTTAGGGCTGCCAGGTTTCGAATTCTGTTCATTCGTCTACCCTTTCTGCGTATTTGCACGTTGCTTATTCGTCTTCTGAGGATCAGCTTGCCTATATGATTGCTGTTGAGGCAGATTCCTTTTGAATTCCTTAAACTTCTCATCTAAAACTTTAGCAAAAGACATTACGAAGTCCAAAGGTATTGTACTCTTTGGCTTTGTATTGACCGATACGACCTTTGGCTTATTGACTTTTGCATCGGTCGGTGATTCATAAGCCATCTCTGGCAACAAACTTGCCTCTGACGGTGGTGGTGGTCGATAACTTCTCTCATATTCAAGAGTCTGCTCTGCTTCTCAAGCTTGATCGAGAAGCTCTTCTATCGACACTACCTCTGCTTGTTTTACCTGCCGCTGCAGGTCTGGCAACATATTTCGGTGGAGCCAGTCTGTCTACCAATACTTAGTATTGGTGACATATTCCTCAGTCATAATAACTACAAGACACGTAATGTAGTCTCTTACTGCCTCGTGTCTGCCTTATGTTCTCTGATTGGCTTCAGAGACGAGGCTTTGTTGGTACCTTCTAATAGTACCGTACCATGGTTTTGCCGAGGTGACAAATTAGACCAAGGACTGCCATTTGTCTTTTTTATTGCGATACTATGTCGCTGCGGTCCCTGTAAACAATTCTGACAATGGAGAAAGAACTTCTTTTTCTGTCAGATTTATTAGAACTCGACAATCTTCTATCTAGCGAGAAAAACGTCTATGCTCTGGCTTTTGTCACCGCCAAATTTCACGTTCCATTTTCGGATTATATTGCCTACGTCTCTATTGGACCATCCAGTATTATTTGCCATTGTATTTCGGGCACTGGGTAGGTCATACGGGCGTCCATGTCCAACCTTCCGCTGATTGGTTGGTAGTGAAAACTGCCTATCCGGTGTAAAACTGTCTCTAGTACTTTGTGCAGGAGGACTATTCACAGTTAAGAGATTGTGTGCGTCGTTAACTGTAAACGTTTTTTCGGGAAATGTACGGTTCTAGCAGCCCGTCCATCGCTATTTTCGATATGGGTGCTTGATGCTTTTTTTGGCATCTTGGGCCGATCCACTTTTCTGCTCATCTCTACATACTTATCTCTCATTTTAGCAATGCATGCCCTCATTTCTGACATGCATTGTGCGAACTCTAAGGGTATTTCAAAAATCTTACCCGTGAAATCCACTATGGAGATAGTATTATTTGCTGCAGCATTTTGTGTTCCTGACGTGGTTGCTGCGCTGGCCGGAGAAGGTTGTGCGTTTGTTATATTCTCCTTGTTAACCGTAGGAGGTTGCATATGCGCCATGGCCTCTTTGTTGACCATAGGAGGTTGCATTTGCGCTTTGGTCTCTTCGTAGACCGTAAAAAGTGGCTGTTGGTCTTCCTTTCGAGTAACATTTGTGCCCTCGATCGTGGCCATTGTCTTCTGCAGGTTTTCTTTGACCACCTGGTCCCAGCTTATCGCCTGGAGTGGATGAACTTCAGGCGATAAGCTGTCTTTCTATGCATCGCCTCTCTCAGATTAACGTCTGGAGTGAAATCTTGCGGATCATAATTACCGGAAAACCACTTCAATATCCGCTCAGCGCTACGCAATCTGCTGTCAGTACCAAGCAGTTCTAAATTTTTGATTGTGTCAGTCAATTCTACCTCATTGATTGACCACAAATGCGTCTTTATCGCATCAATAGTGGTATCAGACATTTTATTTCCTTAGGTTTTGAGACTGCTTACTCGCTTTTGCAGCTAAATAATATTTATATATAATTTAAACAGTCTCAACTATCTTGTGTATTTGCAAGATCTAGTTGATAAAACTGCTCTCAATTTATTGCTCTTGCGGAGCTTCAAACAAACTCAGAATGCTACTTATATCTTATTTGATACAAGATAGAAGTGCAGTGAGCAAAACAAGATTTTTGGTTAGATTAAAATAAAATATTTTAATATATATGTATATATATTTATATTTAAAGACGATTTGTCTTAACTATTTCCAACAGAGATAATTGCTTTGCTGTCTGTATTTACAATTATATTGCCAATACTAACTCTTTATTTCAACAATTTATACTATGAAACAATGCAATTTCCTTATCAACAGCTACGATTTGCCACGAGTTTGCGAGACAATCGCTGTTTGTTATCTCTAATAGAATACAAATTCACTTACTGATCCGTTGACCGAGTAATTATAGGTCGGGCAACCAGTTCAGCAATCGCTCCCAATCAAAAATCTAAATTGGCCAGGTAGGATCACAAAACAAACCAATTGCTAAAATTTCTTGTACAAAATAATCATCAATCTAAGGAACCTCAGCGATTGTGTCAACACAAGTATATGTATAAAAAAAATGCTATTAAGTAATACTCAAAACAATAATACTTTAATATAATATTAAATAAATAACTTGTTAACACAACTGTGTCCAACCTAACTCACAAAACCCGTGAACAAATCAGTGCTTTCAAAAACAAAAGACTTAATCCAAAATCCTTTCAACTCCTTATTACATATATATATGTAAGGGTAGGGGTATTAAACTAGGTATAATACTTTTTGTATTACTCTGATTACCTACCTACTCTAAAAAAAAATCTCATTACAAAAAAATCTACGATAGTTTGTAAATGTAAACAAAAATAATTAATTTATATTTAATAAAGCTAAATCAAGTCCTAATGTCAAAATTAATAAGTAAACAACTTAAAATTTATTAGGAGGAAAGAAAAAGAAAATTAATGAAAAAATTTAATAATAAATTAAAACAATAAGGAAAAAACCAAACAACAACAACAACAAATAATTCTGTAAAGGTTAAAATCAAGTTGAATGATTAAAACTATTCCCTGCTCGGCCTGTTACAAAGATTACTTATGATTCAATACAAATATTAAAATCACTGCTCTAAACAGGCGCATAAAGTCAAGAAGTTGAAACAATTTTACTTCCCAAAGAGTTAGTGCGGCCACCGAAAATCTCGGAACTGACTTGCACACAGTATACAAATCTGCACGTAGTGGAGCTATGCTAAACACCGGCATATTCTCTCCCTAAGTTTTGCTTATTTGCACAAAAACTACCTTGCTCAGTCTGGGTCCTATTGATTCCGGCTTGAGTGTTTTTTAAATAAAAGTTTATGTACTTTTATTGACCTCCGATACCAAAACACATATACTTTTGAAACAGAGTTACTGTGTCAGTGGGTCTATCAAAAAGAAAAAAAAAGTTTCTACTCTTAAATTGCTTAATTTGGCTCATAAATGATTTTAAACTTCACTTGAGATAACACTAAAAAAATTTTTCGCCTTTAAAGATTTTTAAAATTTCATGAAAAGTTTTACCAAAATTTTGAACTGAAAAAAAAAATTGTACATGTAAAAAAATATACTTTAAAACACTAAATTAAGCAAAATTAGGCCCACTGAGACTAAAAAAAATTTTTCAAAAATAAATTTCCCGGAATTACACAAAATAATACTAAGAAATTTCCAATAGAACTCTCAATACAAAAAAAAAATTCAATTGTCTGGTGTGGCACCGTTAAGTAGGCGTCATTGTAACAGGCGGATAATTAAATTCAATAATAATATACTAGTAACTTTTTGTTACAAGTATCTCACCTGTTATAATGTGATCAGCTGATCACTTGCACTAGCCGCTCAGGATTCGTATCTCAATTACAATACAAAATATGATAATTAACTGTGCAATTGCTTTTGTTAATGCAAAAGTGTGCAAATTTCTAGTTATATATAAAATAAATTAAAGGTGTAATATATAAGATTAGGCACTTGGGCGTGGTAAATCTTCACTACACTAGACAAAATAAATAACAAGAAAGCTTTATTTTAAAATAAAATAAATGATCGAGTTTATTGAAAGTAGGAGTAATAAAACAAAGGTAGAAGATATTAAATTTATCGCTCAGGCCGAGCTTATAATATCTAACTAATAGATTAATAATTAAATTAATAACGGCGCTGCAAAATATAAATAATTATTATAACGTACCTCATTTAATTTGGTGATCGCGCGTAATCAAACACAAAGAGGAGATAGGGACAAAGCTAGCTCGCTGTCTCTCTCTTATACACTGCTATTTATATACCGCGTTGTTGTGTAGGTGGTTCCACTAAAATCAAACAAAGATTTTGTGTCAAATATTGTGTGCAGCGATCTGCCTGCACAGACAAATATTTGACACCACTAATACACACACTAACACAACACTGTCAAACGCGTAGCCTATATATATTTCATTAAATAAAGTGATAAAACTTTTTATCAGAGAGAGCTTGGCAGAAAGCTATCAAGGCTTACAAAGACGATACCAATAATGATGAGATAGAAAGAGTGAGCTATCTTCCTCTCTCTTTCTATCGTTCTCACTTGTGCACGTCTCGTTTGCATGGACCTCATGTAAGCCGGTACAAGACACCTCACACGTGGTTATCCTAGTCCACCGTGTGCTGCCCTCGCTTATCAGCTGGCACAGCATACATGATGAGTATAATATCGATACTCGTTACATTATATAGAACAAAGGCTCTGGGGGGATGAGCATGTATAAATTGCTCACAGCGGTTTTGATAAACAGGCTTTTCCACTCGCAAGGTCATATAAGAAAACTTCTCAGCCAAATTTTTAGACCACTAGACCCTTCCTTTCACTACAGAACCTCAAAAACGTGATTTTTCGATTTTTTTTATTTCTTACGCAATATTGCTTAAAACGATCTGAAAATTTACATGCGGCAGTTTTTAAAGACTCCGAATATTCCTAATTTTTTTCAAACTCTCTTGTTAAAAAATGAGCTTTTGCGACCTCGTTTTATGTTTCATTATTTGGGATCTATTTCGTAAACTTATTTGGCTAAACTTTTAAACTATTTTTTTTGTATTTTTTTCCGCTCTTTCGAATGACAATATCAAAATTATGAATTTCAAGGTGCGTCATACTCAAAAGTAAAGAAAAAGGATTTTTATTGCATTTTTCACTATAGTCTAGGTGCCCAGAGGGTTTCGTATGAAGTTAGAGGTGATTTATATGTATTTTGAGCCACTGAATCCGAATTTGCAGCTTGCTTTTCGCGCAAGTAGTCGAGTAATTTGTTATAAACAAATTAATTGTTTAAATGACTATAGTTTATGAACTACAATAGATGCAGTAATTTTCTCTGCAAAAACTTGTTCTTTAATAAAAAAAAACAAAAAAAAAATCGTTTCTGTTGCGTTTCGATTCAATTATTAGAACCAGAGATATGGCAAATATATTGCAAAAAAACATAGAGACGTAGCGCTAGCGCGGAACGCCCTGGTAAAAAACCTTATAACTCGACTACTAATTGATATTTTTTGAAGTTCAACATGTGTTTGAAAAATGTCAGAGTCTCAGCTTTAATGATAAATTGTTATATATTACTTTCAAGTGTTAATAAATATGCTAGAATGATTTGAAGCAGAAAAAATTTTCAATTTTTCAGAATCTTGTTTGTTTATAACGAAATGATATAGGTTAGCGAACAAAATATTTCTATATTTTTCATAAAGAATAATAGGAAATTTGATCTAGTTTAAGAATCTGTCTGGTTTTTCAAATTTAAGTAAGTAGAACCTGAGATATCGCAAATTTAAGCTGTAGCGCCAACTCCTTGCAATACGACATATGTGTGCAATATAGCGATCGCTTTCCTTATTGAAAATTCTTTTATTATAAGGTAAGTAATCTTATCCTTTTCTAATAAAATCACTTTTGACTCGACTCTATTTGATATACTTTGTCATAATATTAATGATGTATAATCTTGGAGCATATACTACTGGAGGAAGCCTCCCAGCTATTAACTACGTTACAAGGCGAAGAGAGAAAATGCCTCTATTTTGGTACGTGCTATCTCTCTCTCAGTTTCTTAGTGGGAAACAGAAGCAGCCAATCAAATCAGGCGAGAGAGAGACAGCACGTACCAAAATAGAGGCTTTATCTCTCTTCGCCTTGTAACGCTTTCTGCGATTCGGAGGCTTCCTCCAGTAGTATATGCTCGAAGTGTATAATACATTTAAATGAAGTAGATTTAGGGTTCTAAATAATCATTGATTTTTCTACTATAATAGTAAACAATTTAATCAACTTATGGAGTATTTTTACATTTGTTTATTTTTTTGCAATTGCAGAAAGAACAACAATCTATTTTATTCAGAAAATTTGTTTTAACCTTCCGATTTATTAGAGTCATCTATTTTTAGCTGAATCCTTTTTTATTAAATTTTTATTTAATTTCCTAATACAGAATTAAAATTAATTGTATTACAAAAAAATGAAATTACTCACCATAAAATAAAAGAATTTTTAATAAGGAAAGCGATCGCCATATTGCAAACATATGTCGTATTGCAAGGAGTTGGCGCTACAGCTTAAATTTGCGATATCTCAGGTTCTATTTACTTAAATTTGAAAAACCAGACAGATTCCTAAACTAGATCAAATTTCCTATTATTCTTTATGAAAAATATAGAAATATTTTGTTCGCTAACCTATATCATTTCGTTATAAACAAACAAGATTCTGAAAAATTGAAAATTTTTTCTGCTTCAAATCATTCTAGCATATTTATTAACACTTGAAAGTAATATATAACAATTCATCATTAAAGCTGAGACTCTGACATTTTTCAAACACATGTTGAACTTCAAAAAATATCAATTAGTAGTCGAGTTATAAGGTTTTTTACCAGGGCGTTCCGCGCTAGCGCTACGTCTCTATGTTTTTTTGCAATATATTTGCCATATCTCTGGTTCTAATAATCGAATCGAAACGCAACAAAAACGATTTTTTTTGTTTTTTTTATTAAATAACAAGTTTTTGCAGAGAAAATTACTGCATCTATTGTAGTTCATAAACTATAGTCATTTAAACAATTAATTTGTTTATAACAAATTACTCGACTACTTGCGCGAAAAGCAAGTTGCAAATTCGGATTCAGCAGCTCAAAATACATACAAATCATCTACTTGCTTGGTGGGACCTCTAACTTCATACGAAACCCTCTGGGCGCCTAGACTACTATATTTGGGGACTTGATCGCAAAAAACAGTGACTGTGTAGGCGAAAAATAGTTTTTCATACATCGAAATGTGTTTTCAGATGCATTCGGATGCAGATCAGGTGCTTTAAAAATTACTATTATTTTACTTCTGACCATAATAGACAGCATATTACTTTGAACCCAGAGATACTTCATATTGAATTATTATTCAATGCATTTATAAATATTTGTAGTCGCATTAAAAACAGTTTTTTAAATATTGATTGTTTGATAGAAAGGCTGTGATATGATGAGAAACTTTTAAATATTTTCATTTAATGCATGTTTAAATGCGTAGCAGTCAAAAATAGAAAAAAATCTGTTTTTTAAAAGTTTTTGCTTCTTATTGGGGATGTTACCTGAAAAGTTAATAAATAATGATCTTTTTGAAAAGCAGATAGATTGAAAAGTATTATAATGGATCTTATATAGATCCAGACGTATAAGAACAAATATTAGTACATTATGATGCAAGTGACAAATTGCCTATCATGGCACGAAGCGTATTAGCACCTGAGTGAAGCGAGGGTGATAATTCACGTCGTGCAATATAGGAAATTTATACTACGAGTATTATAGGATTTTTTAGAACACTTACTAGCATAAATCCGCTATTACGCCTGTCTGTAGCATTAGCAGTGTAATTATGCAACGTGCGGTTATTGCCGAGCGTAGCAAGACTGATAAGCACGGTGAAATAATGGACTACTTATGACACGGCTAGGTGTGACATAAATGCAGATTGATGCTACTCAGTGTTATAAAATTCCATTATTTGCCGAAGATAGATAAGTATTCGTAAAAAGGAAATGAAAATAACATTGAATCCATTAAAAAAATTAAATCTTTTTTTAATAAAAATATTGAATTATGTATTTATTAATTGATAATTGTTAAATTAAACTGAGAATCGTAGAAGTTTTGAAGAAGCTTATAATTAAAATTTGTTTAAATATACGAAATAATTTCAATCTTCATCACTGTCTTCGTCTATGACTGGATCAATGTCTGAAGTAGAAAATATTTCAAAAAGAATATTCGCTGTTTTAATTATTCTTAATTTATATCTAGCATTACTGAGGTAATAAATAACGGCTGCTATGTGAGAACAGGAGCCGACTGTTCGTAAACCATTAGCATAGTCGCAGGTATGGTGCAAAATGCCCCCATAGCCAATTGAGTTAGGTTTGTATTCTATATAACATTTATAAGTTTTTTTGTTTCTATGTCTTGATCTTACTAAGACTTTAATTATATTAGGAGTCAGTTTGATGTACTCTAAATTAATATTATCTGAATCATCTAATAACTCAGCTAAATAACATATGGCTTGAGATAACTGATAAGTTCCTGAAGAAAAAATTTTAAGATCTCTTTCTGTCATCTCTGGAAAATCGATGATTTCTTGAGAGGTTAGCTTAGTGGTTGTAGAGCTACGTCTAGACCATCTCGCTGACTCTGCTTCAACTGCTAAGGTATTTTCCCCTTCATTAGAATTCAACATTCTGTCAATGATTATATCTTGTAATCCATCTTCATTTTGATTGCAGTTTAATTGGTTAGTAAATCGATTATTAAGAAAACACGCAATTCTGCAATACAAATCAATTTTTGGTCAAAGTTTATTATCAATTTGATGATGGAGAAGCTTATATTTTTTTCCAAGATCCCATGAATGGCTTCTACTACTTACCTTAATTTCATAACGTAACGAGATAGATTCGCCTCAGATGTAGTGAGGTTAGGTCTCTGTCCTTTTAAGGCAGGCATAAGAACCTTGAAACTAAGTTCTTCTAAATAAGGAACTACGTCCCTAAAAAGAATTCATATAGGATGCAATTAAAGAAAGAATAACATATTATTTTAAAAAGATAATATTTATATATGAATATTTATATTTAAATAGTCTAATTATTTATGATTTTAAGTTTATATCCAATAATGATTAAGCAGTTATTAAAATTAAAAATTACATTACAAACCTGAATACGACTTTCGTTGATAATCATTATTTCTGCTTTTCTCATGGCGAAGATAAGTTCCATCAAAAACCAAAGCAAGCTCGTTAGCTAAATTAAAAAGTGTTTTTGCATTAATAGAGGTATGATTATCAATAAGATCCTCTCTCACAAGATTCTTTACTCCAAAGTGATAAAGTAAAATGTCTTTTGCAAATGAATTTAATACTGACTCACAAAAATGCGATACTTGAATTTCATAATCAATTTCGAAAATTGATGCAATAAAATTATTTGATGATGCAGTTCGTAATTCAAATAGAAATATAACTAGAGCCTGCATCACATTTCTGGAGCTTGATGTTCTCATTGAAACTAGTAATGACCTCATCTCTTGTAATGAATCATTTGTAAAACTTGTTAAAGTAAATATTTGTTTATCGCTAAGCTCTAAAGATTTTTAAAGGTTTGTATGAAGGTTGCGTGGTTAGTTTGCGTATTCTGAGATGAATGCTTAAAAAAGTGAATTAGGTCGAATAGAATTAAACAGACGCGTCTCGTTAGCTAGGCACTCGAACGCGTGGCCTTGTGCAAAGTGCACATTAAGGTTAACACAATGAAATAACACTGCAAATACTACGATTCACAAAAGTGAAAAGAGTTAAGCTTTATTTAACTTAAATATTACAAATGATTCGCCACTAGTGTGGGCGTAATTAATGGATTAGAAATTCACTTATGTTAAATGGAATAAAGTCACGAAATGGCTGTTTGCACAGTGATCACTTATCGATGTTGATAGCTTGAGCGCTCGACCAAGAAGAAGGAAGGAGCGTTCAAGCTTTTGTTACTCGAAGAAGGTGCGAGGCGCTAGAGTCTGTTTCCTTCGATGGTGAGACGCTGCGCGCATCGGCGTTGTTGCTGGTTCTGATGATGGCGCGCTGAGCAGAGGCGCCATAACCACTCCTCCCCTAGAAGGCACCTGATCAGAAGGTGTCTGAGAAGAAGCTGGTGTTGGGTCATGTATGTTGAAAGTTACTCTTCACTGCTGTGTGTTTGCTGTCTGCTGTGCTACTGAAGGATTATCTACTGCGATGAATGCAGGATAAAGATGGTCTGTGGAGACTGTTTTTGGAGTGCCATCTACGTCGATAATATAGTTTTTCTCATTAACTCTCGTAATAACCTCATGAGGTCCTGTACGTGGGGGAGTTAATGTAGGTTTGACTGCTGTTACAAGCTTGAAAACATGAGAGCATTTTTTAAGCTCTGGATGTACAAATTGTCTTGGTACAGTATGATGTGAAGTGGGTGTTGGCTTGAGTGAGGCAAAATGCAAACGCAGCTTATCCAAAAATGATGTAAAATCTATGGGTGAGTCCTGAGTTACAAAAAATTCTCCTGGCACTCTTAAAGTTGTGCCAAAAAGAAGCTCTGAAGGAGAGGCTTTGATGTCTTTCTTGTAGGCCGTTCTGAGACCCAGTAACACTACTGGTAGTCTTTCTGTCCATGGAATTTGAGGGCTGCACATGAGAGCAGCTTTAAGAGTACGATGCCATCGCTTAATTAAACCATTGGCTTGCGGGTGGTACGGTGTGGTGTGTGTGTTTTCTTGGATCTCATGGCTTCTCAACAGCAGATAAGAGGTTCGACTCGAATTCAGTGCCTTGATCTGTGGTAATGGTAAGTGGTGTTCTAAAAAATGCAATCCAACCAGAAAAGAAAGCAGCGGCTACCGTCTCAGCTAACATATCCTTGAGAGGGATAGCATGTGGTCATCTGGTGAATCTGTCAATGATTGTTAGGCAAAACCTGTATTCTCCAATCAATGGCATTGTGACGAGATCGAGGTGCACGTGATTGAATCTCTGAGGTGAGGTTTTGTCCTTGTGTGCCGATGAATCTTGGCGCGTTGACATGGGATGCATTCTCTAGACCATGTGAGAGCATCTTTCCTTATTCCTGGCTAGATGAATTTTTCTTTCAGCAATTTTGATGTGATGCGGCCGCTTGGATGGGCTGAACCATGAACGACATCAAAAGCTGTTTTTTTAGTGAAGGTGAAAGGTAAGAACGAACCGTTCCTGATGAGATATCACAATGAATGCGAACGTTGTCTATGTTAAGAGGTTGATGCTGGAGAGAGGAAGCTGAGCCAGATGTTGGTGCAATTCCTTCTTATTGTTGAGCTACGCTTATAGTTACGGCATCTAGCTTGGTAGGCATGTTGATTGAAAATACTCTGGATAGGGCATCTGCTACGACGTTGTCGTCGCCAGCTATGTGAACAAACGTGGTGCTAAATTGGCTTATGTAATCCAGCTGGTGTAATTGCCGTAGAGAAGCTTTCTCGAAACGTTGCTGAAAAGCTTTAACAAGTGGTTTATGATCCGTTCTGATAATAAATTCACGCCCTTCGAGTATGTGAGCGAAGAATTTCAGTGAGTCGAAGGCGGTTAGTAGTTCTCGATCATACGGACTGTAGTTTTTTTCTGCGTCAAAGAGCTTGCGAGAGAAGAAGCCTAAGGGTTTGCATACTCTATCGACTAATTGTTCTAAAGAACTTCCAACTGCAGTCGAGGAAGCATCTGCTGTGAGGATGGTCTTGGAGTTATGATCTAGAAAGACAGCCTTAATAAGAGCTTTTTTAGTGTCTTCAAAAGTGTTGTCTCGCTTTTTTGATCCTTTGATGAGACTGTTAAGAACAGCTTGTGTGCGAGCTGCATAAGGGATCAACGTTCTGTAATAGTTCATAATTCCTAAGAAGCGTCTGAGATCCCATATTGTTCCAGGATGCGGGTAGCTAGCAATGGCTTCTACCTTTTTAGGAGGTGCAGAAAAGCCGGTTGCGTTTACCTTGAATTCTAAAAAGATTACTTTCGTTTTTGCAAAGTTGCATTTATCCCAGTTGATCTTGAGTTTGCTGTGTAAAAGTACGTCAAAGACAGTACGTAGATTGTCGATGTGCTGCTCTAGTGAAGGTAAGGTGATTAAGAGATCGTCCAGGTAAATGGTTACGAAACTCAGATGACCCAAGATGCTGTGCATAAAACGTTGGAAGGTCTGAGTTGCGTTGCGTAAACCTAGTGGCATTCCTAAGAATTCAAAGAGCCCAAATGGAGTTGTAATGGCTGTCTTAGGGACATCTTCTTTAGCTACAGGAATCTGAAAATAAGCTATTGATAGGTCAAGCGTAGAAAAATAACTTTCACCACTAAGCTGAAGCAGCTGATCGATGATGCGAGGAAAAGGGTACCTGTCTGGTACCGTTTGAGCATTGAGAGCTCTGTAGTCGCCTGTGGGGCGGAATTTGCCTGTTTTGGTTTTTACCATGTGCAGCGGACTGGCGTACTGGCTATTAGAAGGCCTATTGATGCCATTAAGCTGTAGTGACTGGTATTCTTCCTTGGCTGCTTCTAATTTTTCATCTATAAGTTGACGTGGTCTAGCAAAGACAGGTGGACCAGTTGTTACTATGTGATGTTTTACTGAACCAGAGGGATCACAGATTTCCTCTAGATCTTTGAGAAAGCGTTTTATGTATTTTGTGACCAAGACTTGTGCACTCTTGTCGCCGAATAAATGTGAAGGCGAAGAGAGCATCAAGATGGAGTGAGACTGCAAGCTTAGTAATGCGCAACAGACTGAGCATGACGTCATTTCATCGATGAGGCGAGCACGCTTGAGGTCTGGTAGTAGGCTGAAGTGAGCTAGAAAATCTGAGCCTAAAATTGGAGCATTTATGTCAGCTAAAAAGAAAGACCAAGTAAAAACTCTACGTAAACCGATGTTAAGATACATGGTTTTTCGACCATATGTGAGAATAGGTGAGCCATTGGCTGCAGCTAAAAATAATTGCTGAGGTTCCTCTTTGGGGGTTTTACCATTGACCGGCAGTAGAGATACAATTGAATCGCTGTTGACCAGAAAACGTGTGCCTGAGTTACGGTCAGTGACGTGTAGACGATTTTCTGACCATGTGTGTCTGTGACCATGTGTGTTCTGAGGAAGCCGAGGCGAGGTTGGAGCTGCTGCCTGATAGGTTGCTCAACAGCAGCGGTGTAAGTTTCCCTGGATATTTGGTTTTGATACGCTGAAGGCGCACGGAAATGAGCAGGTTTTAGTGGCATTACCAAATTTGGTATAGTGATAGCAAATGCCATTGAAGTGAGACCTGTTCCTTGAGTTGAACCTGTCTCTGGTTTGCTGCCTGGTGTCAGATTTAGATGTTCTGAAAAAGTGAGAAGTATTAGCGTTTGTCAATAATTGACTCATTTGGTTTGATATTTCTCTGGTAACAGATATTAATTGATTTAAAAGCAGTTTTATCTCTGCTAGATCTGATGCTCTGTTTTGTACAGCAAACACTGCGTCGTGACTAACAGAATAAACATGAGGCACAAACGAGCTTTCTGCGAGTTCATCTGCTATGCGTAATAATTCCTCTGTGTCTTCTATTTTGAAGATTTTTAGTAGTACTTGGATTTGTGTCGGCATTAAGTCAATCCATTTGACGCAGAGTAAATCTTGCGATGCATTGTCACCTGCATATTCTTTTATTTGTAGATAGAGTTGCGATGGTTTTTTATCTCCTAATTGAAGTTGGTTAAGCATTTTGGTTAGCTTTTTGTCTGGAGAATTAGTGAAACGCTCAATGATGCGAGTTTTCAGAGCTTGATAAGCATCTGTTTCTGGAGGCGTTTCGAGAATGTCTGCAATTTCTGGCAGAACAGTTGGGTCGAGTGCTGTAATTGTTAAGTGAAACTTGGACGTATCTGACGTAACTCGGTGAACTTGAAATGCCGATTCGATCTGGTGAAACCACAATTGAGGTCAGCCGCGCCAGAAAGGAGGCAATTTGACTTGTGACATTGCGTTCACTCTGTCTGGCATGTTGCTTAGTGAGTTAAACTGTTCGTTTTCACTATCAGTAGAGACAAGGTGTGAGCTTTGTGTGCTGTCTATGGAAGCGTTGTCGTTGTCGGCGAAATTTGGTGACGCTTTGATAGTAGCTTTGTAACCAGTGGTTTTATTATTCTTCCCGAATTTCTTGTATTTTTATACTTTAGCAAACAAGTACCCACCAAGGAAGCAGAATCTGGGGTTCAAAGTAATATGCTGTCTGTTATGGTCATAAGTAAAATAATAGTAATTTTTGAAGCACTTGATCTGCATCCAAATGCATCTGAAATCATATTTCGATGTGTAAAAAATTATTTTTCGCCTACACAGTCACTGTTTTTTGCGATCAAGTCCCCAAATATAGTGAAAAATGCAATAAAAACCGTTTTTTTCAACTTTTGAGTATGACGCACCTTGAAATTCATAATTCTGATTTCGTCATTCGAAAGAGCTGAAAAAAATACAAAAAAAAATAGTTTAAAAGTTTAGCCCAATAAGTTTACGAAATAGATCCTCAATAATGAAACATAAAACGAGGTCGCAAAAGCTCATTTTTTAACAAGAGAGTTTGGAAAAAATTAGGAATATTCGGAGTCTATAAAAACTGCCACATGCAAATTTTCAGATCGTTTTAAGCAATATTGCGTAAGAAATAAAAAAAAATAAAAAAATCACGTTTTTGAGGTTATGTAGTGAAAGGAAGGGTCTAGTGGTCTAAAAATTTGGCTAAGTAGTTTTTTTTATATGACTTTTTGAGTGAAAAAGACTGTTTATCATAACCGCTGTGGGCAATATTTACATGCTTATCCCCCTAGAGCCTTTATTTTATTATGATTATCCTATATTCAAAGTCTAATACCTGATTGAATGGTTTGTATTTTTAATAATAATGTTTTTTAATATTATTATAATTATTTAAATTTTTTAATTATTCCTTATATTCGAATATTTATTATTGTTATTTTTTCATAATATTTAGAATCTTTAATTTATAAACTCAAATTTAATATATTTCATTCTATTTTTTATAACTATAGATTCAAAGTATATATTTTACAATAAATTTCAATATCATTACGATAATCATAATATTATTAATTAATATATTCTATAAATAAAACGATAAAATTAAATAATATAATTTTTTCTTATTTATAAATTATTTTTAATTTATTTTTAATATATCTCAATGTTATTTTTAGGTCTTTTGGATGTATAAAATATATATTTTTATTACTTTTTAATATCCTTGACTTTCATGTTACTATTAAAAAAGATATATTCCCTGGTAGAAATTTACTCTAGATCTGTCTAGATCTGTCTAGTTTTGTATTTTAAATGATCGAGGCCTCGATAAAACTAGACCAATTTTCTACCAGGGTTAAAATAATTTTTATAAATTAATAAAATGTATTTCATGTTTGTTTTTATTAAAACCATCGATTATTTATTTAATAATAAATAGTTTTTAATATTATTTATTAATTATAATAATATAATATGATACATAATGATATGAATTTTATTAATGTTTTTTTTGTTTTATAAAATAACTTATAAAACGTTTTATTATATTTAAATTCAATTGAAAATTTATAGGTTATAATGGCTATACTTTCTTATTTTTTTCTTTAACTTTTAATGATATTATCATTATCATAATAATATTAATTCAATTAATTATTAATACATGTACTTCATAAATAAAATTGTAAAGTATATATTTTCTATTTTAATAAATTTTTTTAATTTCTTTTTTAATATAGCTTGATGCAATTAGGTTTTTTTGATATATGAAATGCACGTTAATATTTCTTTTATAATATATTTGATTAGTTTTCTGTTATTATTAAAGACATTTTTAAAATATTTATTTAATTCAATTTTTTTTAGAATATTGATTTTTTATTTATTACTTGAACATATTTTATATTATATTTTATAATATAAAGAAAATTATATCAGCAATGCCGAATAAATATCTATAATATATTGTATTATGATTTGTAATATAATATTCCATTATTGGATCACTCATTTCTAACTTATATTGAATAATTTTATTTGTCATATAATCATAATAACACGTAACGTTGTTCCAATTTTAAAACAAAGTTTTTCATTTCCGATACCGATATAATTATTAATTGCGGTATTTAATCGCGATGAATTTGTATTTTTATTGAACTATTTTATACATTTGTGGGTACACACACATGTATGTAGGTACACGGCAGGCTTAAGTGCCACGCGCAACTAGCGGCGTGCAAGCGAGTGACATAAAGCGCTATGTGAGCGCTACAAGAAGAGCATGGCTCTGTCAAGCGATCGAGAGACAGATCGTTCTCACCCAGCTGAAAGATAAGTACTACTCTCCACCTCTGCTATTCTCAGACGAACCAAACTTTGCTATAAGAGCAGTGAATAAAACCTGCGTTATTCTGTATTACAAATTGAAATCATTTTGTCTTTGGATTTCCTTTCCTTGGTTCCTCAAATGTGCAGGAATCCACAGTGGTGACCCCGACTGCCGATGGAGAAGACGAAGCAACGTGGCCAAGCAGCAACTTAAGCAAAGCCGGTGATACTTATCAAAAAAGGTTAGAGAGTATATTTCCGCGGGCCGCGTTGTAATAAGAGTATTTGATTTTTCTTTATAGTATTTTTAACTTCTGTTCTTACTTTTATTTGAGGAATTGCATAGTGCGGTGAAGCAAATAATATTTAATGATTAAGTAATTAAAATCGTCATTTTTAAGAAAATAAATATTAATTAAAGCGAAAATAAATATAAATAGTAAATTTAACAAAAAGAAACCAAAAAATATATATAGTGAGAAACTGGAGCTCTCTCCGGCTGTGCGCGTGAGGGCAATATTGGTGTTCTTTTTATTTTTTTCCGGGTATGGGCATCATAGGGTAAACGAGAGTGTGACCACCCTCTTAGGACACGTTCCGTATAGTGGCAGACAATCTGAAACCTTGAGGTTGTCCAGAAGCCAATAGAGCCTAGTAGCTTTAGTAAAATTCCGCGTACTTAATGCGTGCACAGACCAGGGGGAGTGATAGGAAATAAAATTTCTCTCTAAAATACATCCTTACATATATATATATATATATATATATATATATATATATATATATATATATATATATATATATATATATATACGCTTATAGAACAATGAATTTTCATATACATATATATATATATATATATGTGTGTGTCTATAATAGTAGGGTTCGAAGAAAATTGTAACTCAATTGTGCGGGGATTTTTAAGTAGAAATTTCGTGAATTGTAGAACCGTTAAGACGCGAGAAGCGAAAATTCGTGAAACAAAGAGCGTCAAAATGATTTGAGGTCAATGTTGTGTGCGCGAAAACATAACTGATGCGCGTTAAAGGAAAGCCGAAATTAAGTAAACACAATGTGAGTAAGACCTTGAAAAGTAAATTTTAGAGATTGATTAAACGATTGATTAAATGAGATTTGACCTAACCTTAGAGCATACATACCTGGAGGGAGCATGCAAAGCCAAAAAATGTAAGAAAAAAAAGAGAGAAAGGTAGCTTAAGGTGAAGTGTTTTCTCTCTCGCGCGAATTTTCATTGGCTGTTGCTTCCTCTCAGCGTCGCTATCTCATACTTGACGCTCATAGAGCAATAGCCAATGAGAATCTGCGCGAGAGAGAAAGCACTTCACCTTAAGCTACCTTACTCTCTCTCTTTTATTTTTTAAACTTCTTGGCTTTGCGTACTCTCTCCAGTTATATATGCACAATATTGTAAGTTAGAATAAAACAAAAACTTTATTTTATCATACTCCGAAAATAGCACTATATGGTATGTTAATTGTGCAATAATTTTTCAATTTTATATTTTATGATAGGCTCTTAATTATTACATATTCTTGGGCCATCAAATAGTCGAGAACGGGTTTAAACCAGACTCGTCGAAAATCAAAGCAATAAGGGCCTTGAAAAAACCCAAAACAAAAGATGAGATGAGACATTTTTTGGGTATGGTAAACTTCTACCGGAAAAGCTTGCCTAAAGCTGCAGAGGTACGGAAGTCACTCGTTGCTATAATAAAAGACATAAAAAGAAAAATAAACGACTAGTAAAATGGACAGAAGAGACAGAAAAGGCGTTTAACACAATAAAGGAAGAATTAGCTAATGTTGCGTATCTTGCGTTTCCAGCAAAAGATGTTGAAGTAAGGTTTGTTTCAGATGCGTCAAATTTTGCGATGGACGCATCGCTTGAATAAAAAGTAGATAATATATGGAAACCTTTAGCTTTTATCTCGAAGAAATTAACCTCTGCGCAATCGAGATATTCGACGTACGATTGTGAATCAATGGCTATATACGAGGCGATGAAATATTTTAGTTACTACCTAGAAGGAAGAGAAATGAGAATTTATACAGATCGTGAATTGCTGATATATGCACTAGAAGAAAACCTTGAGAGTTGTCCAGCTTTAAGAGCTCGTGAGCTTGCATATATTGCAGAATTTAATGTTAAGATAGGTTATTTACCAGGGGAGAGCAATGTGATAGCTGATACGCTATCAAGGCTTGACGATTTCAGATTCCCCACTACGATTTCTCTCGATGAAATAGCTAAGAAGTAGAGAGAAGGTCAGCAGCTACAGCAGATTATAAATGATCCGCAGCACTAACTGAAGTCGGTTAAACTGCAGTACGGCGCAGAGAATACACCATTTCATTGCGAAATCGCACAAGATGTGCTCAGACCATATGTTCCAAAGGCGCTGAGAACAGTCATCTTCGAGCTCTTCCACAATAAGGCGCACCCATCTACTCGATCAACGAGTAAGATGATCATAAAACAGTACGTGTAGCCAAACATGAACAGACAAATAACATCTTGGTGTAAAACGTGTATTGAATGCCAAAGATCTAAAGTAACAAGGGTAAACAAGTTTTTGCCCATGAAATTTAGTGAACCAGATGCGAGATTCACCCACTTTCATGTCGACTTAGTAGGTCCATTGCCACTTAGCGAAGGTAACAAGTATTCAGTGACCATGATAGATAGGTAAACTAGGTGGCTGGAGGCAGTGCCCGTTTAGGACGCATCAGCTCTCACCGTCGCATACGCTTTTTATGATATATGGGTGGCCCGCTTTGGTGCACCAATTATCATTACTACCAATCAAGGCAAACGATTTGAGTCTGTCATGTTTACGGAACTTTTACAACTGCTGCTAATGGTATGATAGAGAGGTGACATCGTAATCTTAAGGCGGCACTTATGTGTCACATGGAAGGACGCGAATAGACTAAAATGCTTTCCACTGTTTTGCTAGGGTTCAGAACGCGAATAAGGAAAGGCACGGATGCGAGTCCAGCATAGTTTCTATATGGAACGACTCTAACCATACCTGGTGACATGTGTACATTCAGGGAGACAGATATAAGAGGACATGACCTGTTTCTATCTAAATTTAAAGAATATATGAACTAGGTGAAGCCTGTACCAGTAAGGCATAACCATTCGACGAAAGCATTTGTGGTTAAAGACCTTGAGAAATGCACACATATGTAGGAGAGAATAAGAGCAGTAAAACCTCCTGTTGTTCAGCCGTACATAGGACCATATAAGATCATATCAAGGCATGAAAATGGCCGTAATTTTGCTATAAGGAAGGTGATAAAAATGTAGCGATGAACATAGAGAGGTTAAAACCAGCTTATTTATTAAATAATGAAGTAGAGGAGGAAGATGAAGCAAATAACATCAAGTAAAGGCAATTAGGTAGTAACAGTGATACTAAATGTGATAGACAAATTGTTATTAGTAATAGTGATAGATGAGTTGTTAATAGTAATAATGATAGGCAAATTGTCAATAGTAAGGACGGTAGGCAAGTCTTCAATGAAAATGAAACAACTAATGTAATGAATGAGAAAGAAAATGTGACAAAAACACATATTGAAATTCACAATGAAGTTCCACCCGAGCAACAAGAAGTATATCATGAAAATAGTAATAATGACGAGATACTTAGTAACAATAATGATGTAAATAATGAGCGGAATCAAAGCGAAAATAGAGTGGAAACTGAAGTAATAAATAATGATAAATTAAATGATAAGAAAAAAGTAGGAAAAAGAGAGAAATCTATACCGAATATTGTAAAAACAAAACAGATAAATAGTATATTAATCGGTAAAAAAAGATGTTAAATAAAAAAATGTAAAGCGAGCGTGAAAAACGCTGCCAAGTGCTTTGGCGCAATGCTTTCTCATAGAGCGCATTGAGTTAGAGTAATTTGATTTTATTTTTTTAAATACGATTTTAATATAAATGTCCCTATCCTCTGTATTGAAGGCTGTCTTAGTACCTACGAAAATTATATGAATTTTACTCTTTCTTACTTTTGCCATTTGCATAATGTGATTTTATGATGCTCTAAAATTGAAAATGCGTTCATAAAATTAATTTTCCCAAGCTTGTCTTCTTAACACTATAACCAATAACTTGCATACAAATTTTGGAACATTTTAATCGAATGGTTAACAAAAAATACCAAATAATTGAAAAATAAACATTGTTTTAAAATTTTCAAAACGCTTTAACGTTACAACTACACTAAGAAAACCAGTTTTCAAAAGTTGATTTTATTTAGGCAATCGTAAATAATTTCTATACATAATTTTAAGCTACTTCATCGAGTAGTTTACGTAAAATACCAAAAAATAAGTGAAATTCTATTCAAGATTTACAAAATGCTCTAAAATTAAAACTGCGCTAAGAAAATAAGTTTTTCCAAGCTTGCTTTAATTAGGCAATAACAAATAATTTGTATGAAAATTTTTGAGCGAATCTATCGAATGGCTTTTGTGTAATAGAAAAAAAATGAAATATTAACATTTTTTCCAAAATTTTCAAAATGCTCTGAAATTAAAACTGCGCTAAGAAAATAAGTTTTCCAAAGCTTGATTTATTCAGATAATAGTGAATAATTTGCATGAAAATTTTTGAGCAAGTTTATCGACTGATTTTTGTGCAATAGGAAAGAAATTAAAAATAAAAAATTTTTTCAAAATTTTCAAAATGCTCTAAAATTAAATGTGCGCTAAGAAAATTTAAGAAAATTAGTTTTCAAAAGTTCATTTTATTTTGACAATCATAAATAATTCCCATACATAATTTGAAGCTCCTTCATTGAGTAGTTTACGTAAAATATAAAAAAAATTAGAAAAATTTTATTCAAAATTTTCAAAATGCTCTAAAATTAAAACTGCACTGAGAAAATAAGTTTTTCAAAGTTTGTTTTATTGAGGCCATTGCAAATTATTTCCATAAAAATTTTCGAGCAAATCTATCGAATGGTTTTTGTGTAATAGAAAAAAAATGAAAAATAGAGATTTTTTCAAAATTTTTAAAATGCTCTAAAATTAAAACTACGCTAAGAAAATAAGTGTTCTAAAGCTTGTTTTCCTTAGACAATAGCGAATAACTTGCATACAAATTTAGAAGCAAATCTATCAAATGGTCGTTGTAAAATAAAAAATAAATAAAAAAAAAAAATTTTTTTCAAAATTTTCAAAATGCTCTAAAATTAAAAGTGCGCTAAGAAAATGAGTTGGTAAAAGTTTTTCTTTTTTTGGCAGTCGCAAATAATGTTCATACAAATTTTCAAGAAAATTCTTCTAGTAATTTACGTAAAATATCAAAAAAATGAAAAATCAAAATTTTTTTAAAATTCTTAAAATGGCTCTAAAAAAACTGAACCAAAAAGATCAATTTTCAATAGCTTTCCCCCCAGTTAGACAAAAAAATAAATTGCATGCAAAATTTGAAGTTAATCCATCGAGTAGTTCTCGAGATCTTATTGGCGTACTGAATACATACACACACACACATACATACAGACATTTTCTGGAAACCACTTTTTTCGACTCTCTGAGTCTAAATATGTACAAATTAATGAAAAAATAGAAAAAAATTTTTTTTACCGATACAATGCTTTCTCTATGAGAAAGCAAAAAGTAAGATTTTGTACAGTTTCTCACTCCAATTATGTAAATGGATTTAAGAAAAAATTGTGAAGGCAAAAATTGTATAAATTATTGTACTCATATATTTTCCTTTGTAAAAACCTGTTATCATTATAAGTGACGTTTGTGTAATACGATACACATGAATTGTTAAATTTGTAAAATGGTAAGTCTGATTGAAAGAACTATTATTTATAAAATATTACTATATAATAATGCAATATTGTTAAATAAATATGATAAAACGAGATGATTGTATATAGAAGTATGCAAATTGCGTAAAAATTACCTGAGAATGAATATGTAAAAATAAAAGAAAAATGCGAAAATATAGGAGATACATGTGTGTAGAAAAATGTCTGATACATATGAATATAATGTGAAAAAAAGAATGTATAGAATATGTATAATAATCGAGTATGTATGATTTGTAAGTATGAATTTATTAATTGCGCGAGCAATTGTAACTTAAGTACAAATAAACATGTATTATTAATTGCGCGAGCAATTGTTAATATTAATTACGTAATAACACTTTGTAAAATAATATAACTAACTGCAAAATAATAATAAAAAACAACATTGTAATTAAATGTCACTTGCATGGAAATAACCATTTCTGGTTTTTTAGGGGGGAGTATTGTAGGTGTACACGCACATGTATGTAGGTACACGGCACGTTTAAGTGCCACGCGCAACTAGCGGCGCGCAAGCGAGCAACATAGAGCGCTATGTGAGCGCTACAAGGAAAGCACGGCTCTGTCGAGCGAGCGAGAAACAGACCGTTCTCATCCAGCTAAAAGATAAGTACTCTTTACCTCCGCCATTCTCAGGTGAACCAAACTTTGTAATAAGAGCAGTGAATAAAGCCTGCGTTATTCTGTATTACAGCTTATAATCATTCTTTCTTTGGATTTCCTTTTCTTGTTTCCTCAAGTGCGTAGGAGTTCACATATTCTTCATACTGTTCTTGAAATCTTTCAAATTCGTTTATTTAGTTATTTAAATAATCTAATTCTTCTTGATGTAGTAAGTTTTCTACAATAATGTATTCGTTTGAAATTGGATTTTATTCCATTTTATAATAATTTAATTATTATTAATATTAATTAAATTGTATTTTAAATTGTTTTGTTAATGATCTTTTTAAAGAAAGTTTAAAGTTTGTTATTATTTTTGGTTTTATTATTTTATATCTGAATAAAAAATGTTTTAATAGTATTTAATAAACATAAATATTTTTTTAATATTAAAAAAACTGAAGTTATTTTTTTTTGTTATTTCTCTAGCACTTCTTTCCATACCATATTGGTTAATTTATTTTTAGTTTCTGTAACGTGCGCCCTCGTGACCAAAACGGGGGTACATAATACTTTGTCTTATAACTAAGATTTAATATTTCAAAGTTGTGATATTAAGCATTTTACGGTTAAAAGTTTATGAAAGTAGTTTCACTCTTATGTTACTACATTTTCTAGTTAATAACGCTAAATTGATTAGTTACTATTCACAAAGAGAGGGAAAAGGGACATTTATCCACTGGTTGCATTACTGTAGCGGTTTCCACTTCAGATGCGTGTGAGTAATTTAAGTGTTAAGAAACTCAAATAAAGAAAAGATTCATTAATCTAATGAGAAAATCCTAAATGAAATTAGAACAATTTTACTAAGCTATCCGGGCTTAGTCATAACATGAAGGAGTTAAGAAAGTTGATTCACGATTATAAATCTAAATTACTTATCAATCTTGTTCAATGCACTAAAGTTTTAACATTGTTGGCAATCAAGCATTCTTATTTTAAATTTAATTACTACACTGATTATCTTTAGTTTGATTAAAATTAATTAAAAAAATTAATACTTCAGCTGCTATTATGTTTCCACTTATCCGTATTTGCGCTGCTCCTTCGCTCTCCTTGGCAAATGAACTCGGCTTTGCAGAAGAATCTTTCTAGTACATCTATTGGAACCCTTAGCCGCGCATCTAATTAAATCATCCAAATTTCAAAGGTGAAATAGATTTCGACATTTATAAAGTAATAGTCCAGATTAACACTAACAGAATTTAAAACACGCTGAAATTTGAGTCTTAGGTAGTATCGTTTTAAACTATCGATTTGAGAAAATAATTCAACATTAGAAAAATGTTACTCATGTTTGAAATATTAACACAGAAAAATATGTGTAAAAAAAAGATTAAAAATGTTACTCCTAATTTAACTGAAAATCGCGGGGGTTGGAGGCCCCACGAAGGACCCGCCAGCCCGCTCTAAAACATTGCTCGTCGCGGAATGGTCATACGTAACTCTCTTTCTCCTCTACGTTCTTCTCAAGTGCAAAAAAGGGGAGAGAGCTTTTTACAAATTCTCCTTCAAATAATTAGCAGAGAGAGTTGTGTCAATTCATGCAGTCTCTCTCTCTAACCCATTGTTTGAAGATGCTCTCCTTCCTTCACCCATTCCCTACCTCAGCCTCGACCCTGCAGGTAGTAGCGACGGAGGAGAGAGAAATGAAGTCGCATTGGTTAATTGCTGTTCTCACGCTAGTTGGTCTGACGTAGTGACCACTCATCAAAGGTATTGTATTACTAAGAGAATGTTAGCGGTTTAAAATAATCTTTTTATAATGTCAGCGAAAATGAACGTGCTATGAGAAAGTTTTAGCATGTTTATTTCTAAATTGATTTTAATGAAGTAAAAAAAAAAATAAAAATTTTAATAATTTTGTCACGCAAGACCCCCTCCCCTTATTTAGGAAAATTGTCGTCCTCGGCAATTATTATGCAGCCAGCAGAGGTGCGAGCGACGAAGCAGGTTCACAATTTGTCTGATACAATTATGTATAAGTTAACTTATCAACAATTATATTGGGTCGAATGAATTTCAAGTTGATTTGACAATTTTAGTAAGTTAAATATTTAAGAAAAACCCGTGAGAACAATGATTTAGAAATCCCAATATAATTTTTTTACAGTATGAGCAAATGTCACTTATGCAAACGAAAATGTAAGTGATAGTGAGAAAAATTAGTTTTATTTTTATTTTTATGGTAAACTTTATTATTTTGGTAATCTTGATTGCTGTTAGTGCGCTGAAAATCTGTAGCAGTAGTATTACACTCTTTATAGGAGCAGCGGAGTCCTCTTCCATTTGCTCCTTCTGCACATCGATGATTTCAATCAATTGTAGAATCTCTTCTTTCCGTGGTCCACAGATGATCCTGACTATGGTTTTATTAGTTAATGAGTATAGCCATACTGCCTCGGTGTGGAGGTAACTCCACTGGGATGATGGATTTGTCACATATATTATGTTACAATGCTAGAAATTGTTCTTGTGCGTTTTAGTGAGCATAATTAGTTCACAATCATCTTGCGTGGCTGTTTCCATCAATGGTCCTTTAACTTCACAAGTAAGTCAATACGGTTGGTCTATACACTCATGTAGGTATTCATGATCGAATTTGATGCAATATTAATTTTTTCATTCAGTGCAATGAAGGGGTGTGTTGCTTTGATTTTAATGTATCCTAAATGGTGATCTTTCCAATTCTGTACGGTGAGTAATGGATACATACGGTACATGCAGTACGGCTCTTTTTCAACCATAGGAAGATATAAGATTACCAAAAATCTGCCCTTTTGGTAAATAGTATCTATTTTAGATATTTTTACTATCTCTTCAGGTCGAATATACTCAGAGGGCATGGGAAAATCCCAATCTTAGGTGTGCTTATGTACATCGTTGGTAAGTTGCGCTAGTAGTTCTGGGGTCAGTAGAGCTTCGGGCATCTTACCCTGTAATAAAGAAGTAGCCATGTCTACGAAACCCTTCACGGCATCTATGCTTTGGTCCAGTGTGATTTCTATTTGTCTAATTTTAGCCGTTAAACATCGTAAATACGATTCCTTTTGCTGCTCCTCAACGACAGTGTTCATTATGGTCTTCAGATTGTTTAGGGCCTTTGCATGATTAGTAGCTACATCCTGCATTTGACTAATTGTACTACTAATCAGATGAGCACGCTTCTCGGTTAACTGGAATATTTCCTTGTTATCTTGGTGTGATTCATCTAATCCCTGATTTATATCATCGACTTGGTCGTGAGTTATTAATCCGAATAGACTGCTACTAAGGCTATTGATAAAGCCTAACGGTACCAACCCTCGCTTGGAGGATCCATTGGTTATCAACTTACCATCTTTAGAGGTTAGTCGAGCCAGACAGGCTTGTAGTTGATGTTGCTGGGACTGCAATATTTTTCGCTTGAAAAGAATGATTCGTGGATTGATAGCATAAATGCACTCAATGTCCCTGAATTTATTGACACATTCATGATATTCATCATTGTCTGGTTTTCGGTTGTCCATCATTTTTGGCTAGCATTTAAGATTGGTTAATTACTTTAAACAGTTGTTGTGGGTTTGGTTTATTAATTCTGAAAAATCAAATTTGTCTAGAACTTAATCAGGATTTACATGAATGATTAGCTTCCATTCAGTGCGTTTTAATCTTAAAGAGCCGATTTTCCCGTAATAAATGCCTGGATTCGGGTTTATTGGCGTATTTATATAGATTGAGTATCCATGTGCCAACAGTGGTAATAGGATTAGCATGACCATAGTTGACCAAGACATTTTCCTTCAATAGTTAAAAATCAGTTATTCTCGAATCAACGCTGGTTTTAATTTATCAATGTGTTTTAGTATGGTTTTGTCACTAGGGTCTTCTAACAAGACATTATTTTTAGCTAAAATCTCTATCACCTTCAATAGCGTTAAATAATACTTGTCAAACTTGGCTGTACATTCTTTATATATACATAGTCGCCAACTTTCGGTCTAAAAGCCTTAACTTTTTTGTCATAGTATTCCTTAGAACCTATTTTTCTGGTTATTTATCTTTTTCCAGCCATAACCTTCATTTCATTTAGTCTCCTGATAAGGTCACGTAGATACTGATTATATGTGGTTAACCTCTCATCCTCTGGTATGCGCAAAGGAAATCGAGCAACTTTTCCATATACTAACTTAAAGAGTGTGTATCCAGTAGCAGCGTGCAAATTTGTGTTGTATGTGAATGCCGCGAACAGTGTCAACTTGTTCTAATCTTAATATTGGTCGGCATAGGTGCGAATAAAATCCATTATAGGTGCATGGCTTTTTTCTGAAGCTCCTGTGATTTGAGGTCGATAACCAGAGGAATGTAACTGTGTTACCTTTAGCAATTGAAGTACAGCAGCTATTTCTTCAGACATGAAACTGGTTCCACGATCAGATAATATGGCTCGAGGTGCTCCGAACTGACAGATTAAATGTCTAGCTAATGCACCTGCAATCGTCGTAGCTTTTATATTTGGAAGAGGTATAACGATAACATATTTAGTTAAATGACATTGCATGGGTAATATATGGCAGTTATTAGAAGACGTTAATCGCAATTTGCCTACTGTGTCGATAGAGACTTTGTCGAAACTCTCTATGGGCGTGTCGGTGATAATCGTGGGAGCTCGTTTGTTGATGCGGTCTATTTTTCGTTCTTGACAAGTTGCGCAGGTCCGTATGAAGTCAAGTACATCATTCCTCATTCCGAGCCAATAATATCGTTCTCTAATTTTATCATAAGTCTGGTTAATACCTTTGTGTCCTCCAATTAAACTGTCATACATATTAGAAATGATCTCTTCTCTTTCATCCCCGCTAGAATTCAGACCTACCGTAACACAGTGTAACAGTAATGTTGGTGTTATTAAAATGCTTCCTGAGTATTTCGTTAAGCATTCCTGGGCCTAAATGGTCGGTCACCTGGCTTCGTCCGGGTACACGTAACGTCAGAATTTCCATTCCATTTAGTAGTCTGACTATCTTATCAAGAGTGTTATTTAAAACGTCAATGTCCAATAAGTCTTGTTCCTTAAAGAGAATACATTTCTCCCCTTGTAAGGTGTAACCGTTATCTGACCTCTTATAGGTTCATGTCATTTGATATCTCGGATATCTATGGCACCAATGTCATTTAATAGTCTAGTCACCGAGTCATGTTGGTTATAATCTCCAGATATAAAGTGTATTCTTTTGGTCTGCTCCCCACTCAAAAAATAATTTCTTCTTTAATAGATTAGACAAAGGTCTAGCTAGGTTTTAAAAAATCTTTCATAAAACGTCTGTATTAGCCAGCCAATCCTAAAAACTGTCAAAAATCCTTTGGCGTTTTAGGGGTAGGAAAGTTCTGCACTGCTTTTATCTTTCCTGGGTCTGGTTCTACACCTTGTTTGCTGATGATATGTCCTAGGAAGGTTACTTCCTTTCTTAAGAATTCAACCTTTTCGAGCTGCAATACGAGATGCGCTTTTCAAAGTCGATTGAAAAACTTTCTGGTCTTTCGGTCATGGTTATGTAGATTCCGTGAATAAATTATGGTGACATCCAAGTATACTAGCATTTCAATGTTTTGTAGTCCTAACAGGATTTTGTCGATTAAACGCTGAAACGTAGAGGACGCCTTCTTGAGGCCCTCCGGGAGTCTGGTGTACTGATAGTGTTCGTTGGGTGTCGTGAAAGCACTCTTCCATCGATCTGGCTCATGTGAGGATAGCTGCTGATACCCATGCGCGAGATCAAATACTGAAAAATACACGGAACCTCCTAACTGGTCCAAGATGTCCGTGATATTTGGCAATGGATAAGCGTTCCCAATTGTCTTGTTGTTCAGATTCCGGAAGTCAATGACCATGCGCCAACGAGAATTCCCATATTTATCTGGTTCCTTTGGTACTATTATTACAGGGTTGTTGGCTGGTGAGAAGGAAGGTACAATGATTCCATCCTCAAGCTTCTTCTCTACTTCATCCTTGATTACTGTTTTATGGGTTGGCGGACGTCTGTATTGTTGGGTATTAATGGGAATATCATCTGTTGTAGGTATTCGATGTTTGGTTAGATGTGTAACTGGCAACGGATCTTCTAGTAATAAAAACACATTATTGTAATCCATTAATAGGTCTTTGAAGTCTTTTCTTTCTTCTTGGTTTAAATGGTCCATACTTATTATGTCAAGTAATGTGCGAAACCTTTGATATTTATTGATTATTTGAGTAGTTTCTTCTCCGGGGGGAGACTCCGAATAAAAATCAGGATTTACGTATTCAAACGGTAACAAGTCCCGGGGATTTATAGTTATAAATGTATCATCTCCATCTATGTTGATTGACATGACCCTGCATACCCCATTGTTGTTATCCGAATCCATCGGGAAAGAGTCATCGTCTATGCTACTCGTCTCATTCGTAGTGATTAAAGAGTTTATACATGAGCTTCCTTGTGTCGCTTAATCCGTATCTGCATGATCACTCATTTCCTTTCCTATTACAGGTATGGGATGCATCACATCTCCTGAAATCATAAGGGCATGGTTATAATAAGAGATCACAGCTTCCTCTTGCTTCAGGTATCTTCGTCCTATGAGTCCATCCTGTTCTATTGGGAAATTAAAATTTACGATGTGAAATTTTACGGGTCGTTCCCTTAACGTAAGCCAAGTGGTCCCATAAGTCTTAATGCATTCGTCTGTGATACCACTAAGTTCGGTAGCCTCGTTGGGGTAATATAGTGCTTCTCCATCTACTGCACTGTATTTTATTGAATTTACAGCAGCATAGTAGTCAATCATATAGGTCAGCCGAAGATTTTTCCCTTTTCCGAACATGTAGTCTTATTGCGTCGTGTTCATCGGGTTCGGCATCACTGCTGACAATTCCTTTATATGTAGCAATTCTCGCTGCGGATTTTTCATCATCATGATTGGATTTTGGGTCTTGGGAATTGCCCTTATCCGTGAATGGTTCTTCTGACTCTTCGTTTCTTGTCTCGGTGATGAGGCAATAGTGAGTCTGTTTTGGCTCGTCGTCTCGCAATTGCGACGAGCCACATGCGAGTTTAAATGATTATAAGGATTACTTTGAGCATTCTGTTCAGCACAGTCTTGGCTTAAAGGTGTTTGGTTTTCGATGGCTGATGCTGTTGTTTGTTGAAAATTGGTATTACGATTGCCTTGATTGAAAGGTCGTCGATATTCACGATACTGATTGTTAGTAAATTCGGTTTTATACTGTTGTGGTTGACTATATGGATTAAATAACCTCAGATCCTGTGCAAATGTTCGATTCTGCTGTGCTATGTAAGGGCGATTAACTTGGTAATCTAACGGTTGTTCATTATGTCTTGCATAATCTCTCCTAGCATAATCAAGGTTAAAACGAGGAGGCGGCCTATTGTCTTGCATGCTTCTAAATGATCCGTTAGTTTGAACATTGTAATTGGTTCTTCTCGAAGTATTTAGGTTCATCCGACTTAAATTGTCTAATCTTCTAGGTGTAGATTGCTGTACATAGCCCACGTCAAATGATTATGTCATGGGCCTTGGGTGCCAATTGTTAAACCGTTGATTCGAAGGATTTGCTGCTGAGAACTTAGTCTTCTCCCAGTTCTGTACTTGAGACTTTCCATGAAATTTATACTTAGTATCTGGAATAATTTGTGCTTACATTCTAATTTCTACTCTTACTGCATCCTTGTAAGCTTCTGGTAAAGTAGCGGGGTTTTGCCCGTCCACTTGAATGGCTATATCAGCAGGCAGACCCCGAATGAAAATGTCTTTGGCCATCATTCCCAAAGGCTTAATCATATTAGTGAGATTCGCTGGGGTCAAGTCCGGTATTTCCTCTGCGAGAGCTGTTTTCGCTCTACTTAACAGAATGGTAAGCCTGTCATAGAACCTTCCTACCGTTTCTCCTTATTTCATGCGTAAATCATTTATTTTTGTCGTATAGTAGGTGTAGTTTTTTCCTGGAGCAAAACGAGTCTTTAAATGGGTTATTAATTCATTCACCATGTCAAAAGTGTACCCATAAGTACAATCACGGGCACTTCCTTGTAATTTACTTAGTACTGCTTGTAGATACTGGCCTTCACAGTTCGCAGGTACATACACCTTCCCGTTTCTCACGTCCCGTATGAAGTCTTTCAAAGGCATGTTACTACCATTAAAGTTTCGTAGTCCTGTAAAGGCGCTATTAAGAGAGAAGCTGTTAGCCTTAGCACTGAACATCCTCAATGATTCGTCAGCCGCAGTAGTACTATTACCCTTTGGAGGGCTCATCCTCATGTTTTAACATAATCTTATTACTAGTTGTGCTGATATCAAAAACTACCCCCTTATTAACTTCCGTAGGGATTGCTAACTAATATTTGTAACTATTTTCTTACTTACTAACTGGTTTATTTTCAATTTCGTGCTTTTATTCTATCTTATTTGCAATATTGTGCTACACAATACCTTTGCTCCCCACTATTTTTCTCCAGAAGATGATTGCTTACAGTTCCAGTTAGCCTTTCTTTTCAATTCATCTAAAACTATAGATGTATGCTATGTACCCTTTATTTTCTTCCTTTTTTTTCTTTTTCTATTATTTATTATTATACATAACTGATATAATAAAATCTGACATCAACCAGTTTTACAACCAAATCTAATCCTGATGATAATGCTTCTGATTTCACGTTTGATTTAAATTCTTTAATTTTCTTATATAAACCGGAATATTTTAAATTTTTCATGAAAAATAATTCAATTTAATGATACCATACGAAGTTTTGACAGTTTGCTTCATTTTTAAAATTATTAAAAATTTAAAAGTTTGTGGGTTCGATCAATTATTTTCACTGTTCTAATTAAAAGCAAATGTAACCAATTCAATGTGGCTACATTATCGTTAGTAAAAATAATAACTTTCAGAATTCATAACTTTAAATATACATGCGTACATCACCATATCGACGCCTCCTAATCATAAGATTCTACTTCAGAAGTGCTCGCAACAAAATGCTATTTCAAATCCAATTCAATAAAAGTCTCTTTCGAATCATAATGCAACACAATGCTGATTCCCGTAACGCGTCAACAAAATTCTCCTTCACAGACCAGTGCAACATAATTCTATTTTGGTGACCAATGCAATACAATTCTCATTCGAGATCAGTACAATATAATTCTAACTCGTCGAACAGCGCAACAAAATTCTACTTCGGATGTTAGAACAACAAAATTCTGTTTTGTAAATATTAATTTATAATATTAATCAATTTATTATTATTATAATTCAAAACTTTTGATTTCTACGACAACATTTTTACAAAATAAATCTTTTTGTTGTTTCATACTTTATTATGTTTTATTATTAATAATGAATAGTTATAATTTCCTATTAAAATTAAATTACTACTACACCTATGTACACCTTCTACTTACTATTTCAGAGACAAGCCTATATATTAGAGTGGAGCGAAAAAAAAAAATAAAAACAAGTCCCCTTAAAATGATTCTATTTAGTCCAAAGAGTAGCTGTGAATTTTTTCAGATTGTTATTTCACGTAGAACATTTTAAGAATGTCCGAGTTTTTTTGTACGTGCTTATTGAATATATTCATATTTATATCACTATATATTTTTTTGTATTAATAGCATTAAAATATAATATCATTACTGTTTAATACAATATATTTTAATAATAATAGATTATCAATTATGCATGCTAATAATTTAGAACAATCGTAAATTCTTATTTCTCCGAAACAGAATTTTGTTGTTCTAACATCCGAAGTAGAATTTTGTTGCGCTGTCCGACGAGTTAGAATTATATTGTACTGAGCTCGAATGAGAATTGTATTGCATTGGTCACCGAAATAGAATTATGTTGCACTGGTCTGTGAAGGAGAATTTTGTTGACGCGTTACGGGAATCAGCATTGTGTTGCATTATGATTCGAAAGAGACTTTTATTGAATTGGATTTGAAATAGCATTTTATTGCGAGCACTTCTGAAGTAGAATCTTATGATTAGGAGGCGTCGATATAGTCACACACTTCTATCTTTTAAGACATTTCCCTTTTTTATTATAATTTCACGAATTATTGTTTTGTAATAAAAATTGTAGTACATGTATATTTTTATATAATTGCACAAAAGAGTCAAATAAAATGAATCTGCTAATCGATTATTGATCATAAATCACATAATGTTGCAAAACTAGATAAATTATTTTGAATTATAATGAATAATGAAATTTCACAATATGAAAAATTTTATTATTAAATTGAATTCCGCTTCTCCACCTTACTTAGAAATTTGTCGTCCTGGACAAAGAAAATAGCGTATAACTATCTGAATTATTTGCAAATGCAAAAAAAAATAGTATTGTTGTGTTGGTCATAGTTTAAAATAATTTGAAAATTTTTAAAAATAATTCTTAGAAATTCATTTATGAATGGCTAATCAATAGAAAGTTACGTGTTTTGAAATTATTTTACAGTTTTTTGTTTATTTTTAATTCCTTTTTGATTTATAGTAAAATATTTTATTAATAAAAATATAATGAGAAAAATTATAAAAAAGAAAAATAGCTGGTGAATTGAAAACAAATTATAAGTTATTAGGTATAAAGATTTATTATGTTATTTATTGAATAAAAAAATAATTTAGAATGGCTCTATTAAAATAATTATGTAGATACTCTGAAAAAAATTTACCACTAACTTGAATAATAGCAAGTAAACATTCACTAGAAGTTAAAAACATTTATTTGATAATACAAAATATTTGTTAGATGCTAAGTAATACTTCCTTACTTAAAATTATATAATATCAATGAAATTTTTAACTTGTAATATCAAACAAATATTTATTTTATTCGAGCAATTTCAGTTTCACAACAATAAATAGAATAATCCTATATTATATTAAAGTAAAACCATTTTTTTCCGTTTCTCCGGTTCTCATGTTCTTCAGTTCTCCGGTTCTCCGGTTCTCTGCATTTGTTAAATGTGTCTAATCTTTTAATAATAAAAGTAACAATTTTTTATTGGGCCCTATATAATTAGTCCTCATTAGTCTTAAGCATGTTTTTGAGCCATACTTTTTTGGGTCTTATATTTTTTTGGGCCCAATATTTTTTTAGTCTCTATATTTTTTTGGGCTTTATATTTTTTTGGGCCTTATATTTTCTTGCACCCTATATTTCCTTGGGCCCAATATTTTTTTTTTAATTTATATTTTTTTGGGTCCTATAATTTTTCGGGTCCTATATTTAATTTAGCTCTATATTTTTTTGGGACTTATATTTTCTTGGGCCGTATTTCTTTTTGGGTCCAATATTTTTTCGATTCTTATATATTATTGGGCTCTATATTTTTTTAGGCCCAATATTTTTTTGGGCCAAATATTTTTTCGGAATGAATATTTACTTGGGTTTTATAATTTTTTTGGTTACTATATTTTATTTAGCTCTATTTTTCTAGGCCTTATACTTTTCGGGCCAAATATTTTTTTGATTCTTATATATTCTCTGGCTCTATATTTTTTTGGGCCCAATATTTTTTTTGAAATTCATATTTTCATGGGTTCTATAATTTTTTTGGGTCCTATATTTCATTTAGCTCTATATTTTTTTGGGCCTCATATTTTTTGGGCTCTACATTTTTTTGAGTCTTATTTCCTTTGAGCCTTATTTTTTTTGCCCTCTTATTTTTTGGCTTTCATATTTTTTTTGGTCCTATATTCCTCTAAGCCTTACATTTTTTTTAACCTACTTTTTACGAGTTCTATTGTCTTTGGGCCTCAGTTTTTTGGGTTATTTATTTTTCTGGGCCTTATTTTTTTTCAACTTTTTTTTTGGGTTAATTTTTTTTAAATCTTATATTCTTTTGGTCGCAATATTTTTTTCATTATCATATTTTCTTGATCTCTATATTGATTTGGGTCCAATATTTGTCTGATTCTTTTAATTTTTTGAGCCCGATATTTTTTTTATTCTTATATTCACTTAACGGGATGTCGTAGTTGTTGGAATCGACTTTTGCTTTTTTCATCTTACTGATATCTTTTTAAATTTACTATTTGGACATATATAATGACTTGGCCGCGGTAAAACTATATTAATACAATAATTTTTGTTATATTAAAGATTCAATTTAGCTTCATATTTTTTTATGAACTTTGAATGAAAATTAGATATCAATAACCTAACCTCAAAATAGTATATATCGAAAGTTTGTTTATAACTTTTTATGTATATTATTTTAATAAATTTCTTGACTTGTCCGCGCTAAGGATTAATCTTACGAATTTTCTTACTGAAGTGAAAGAATTTGATTTGACGCACTGTTTACTCATGAACTTTGAATAAAAATATTATTAGGAGGAGCAGAACTACGATATCCTCTTAAGCTCTATATTTTTTTGATTATTATATTTTCTTGGGCTCTATATTTTTTCGGGATAGATATTTTTATGGATCTTATTTTTTTTGAGCACAATATTCTTTTTATTATTATATTTTCTTGGTCTCTATATTTTTTGGGCCTAATATTTGTCTGATTCTTTTATTTATCCGATCCCAATATTTTTTTGATTCTTATTTTACTTGAGCTTTATGTTTTTGTGATTCTTATATTTTCTCAAGCTCTGTATTTTTTGGGCCCAATATTTTTTTAAAATCTTATATTTTTTTGATTCTCATGTATTCTTGGCCCTGTATTGTTTAACCCAATATTTTTTTGAAACATTTTTGAGGGCCTAATATTTTTTTTATCATTATATTTTCTCGGTCTCTATATTTTTTTGAATTGGACCTGAAATTCGTGTTTATAACATTAATTTCAATTGATTAATAATAAATGCTAAAATTTGTTTCAATTTTTATTTCTCTATAAGTTTAGAAAAAAATAATATTTCAGGATGCTATAAGTGATAATTCGAGAGGATTTGAGCCCAACTTTCATTCAAAAAAAGGTTCAGGCTTCTAGCTATCAATGCTAATGAATTATAAGCGTTTGAAAATCTAGTAACTTTTATAGTGATTTTCTTCATTGGCCGGTAACTAGAGAAACATTGAGCGTTAGAGTCAAGTACCTTGGCTTTTTCCATATTTCTACATCCAGAATCATCTCCCCAAATTTGAGCAGGATCAATGTCCCAATACCCTGACACTCTCCTTGTAAGTATTGTTTTTCTTTCTTTTTTCTTTTATTCCACTTTTTCAGTTCCCCATCGAATGTATAAAAATTTGGTATTTCTTAATACAAGTGATTTTGGGCTTTAAAATCTTTTCTGTTCAATTAAAAATATGCTGTTAATGTTGTTCCCACATTTTTTTGCATGATCATTTCTTCTTTTTCTTCTTTAAAGAATACATTTTGTTGATTTTCTTCATGAACGCTTAGACGTTTTATAGTATGTGAAATAACATGTGAAGGATATTCTTATAATCTGTGCATTGCTTGAGGTGGACATGAATATCGTGTATTAATGTATTGTTGGGTTTTGTCATATTCATATTTAACATTTTCACCATTGTCATTTTGAAAAGTGTCTTTATTTTCTGATTGAAAATCCAGAGTTACTTGATGTATTTTAATGTATGCACAATCATGACCTTTATAACAGTATTTGAATAAATATTTAATGCATTGTGCAGTAGAACAAGCTTCTACGTTTATGTGTGCATTGAATTTCAATAATAAGTAAAGATTATAAAGAACAACAAATCCATTATCTGCAATTCTTTCTGTAAATTTATTTTTGAGAATTATTTTGACACCATCATTTTTACGTTTGTATAGTAGATATCCATTAGATTTAAATGTCGTATTATTAAATTTTTTTGGAAAATTTTTTAATACATTGTTTTGTATTTTTATCCATACACGGACAATTTATATTTTGCATACCACAGGGACCGCGTATCATAAATTATTTAACAATACCATCTAATTTTGGATAAATATCTTTATTTGAGATTCCTCCACTTATTATTTTATCAACTTTTTCGCGAATATCAAATTTATCATTTTTATCTAAGAGTAACAACATATGCATATGCGGTAATCCTCGTTTTTGAAATTCAATTACATAACTATATGCAATACATTTTCCTAATGTTTCCTTTTTTATTACTAAATTTTTTAATTCTACTCCTTTCTGATAAAATACTTTTGTTATGTTATCTGGTCTATCTATTGCATTTTCATAAATTTCCAAGTTTTTAGTTATTTCTTTCCAATGTGGGTTACACGTCATAGTTACAAAAAGGTCAGGTTTACCACGATAATTTACAAGTGTCATTGAGTCAATGTAATTTTGTTTTAAAAATCGTGACATCCTGTAAAGTTTGACGGTAATATCATTTTTCCAATTTTTGAAGAATCTAATTTTTTTTTGTTACGTAAATAGTCCATAACACCTTTGTAACAAACACTTCTTAATACGTTTCAGTTTTTTCATATAAAATATAATCTGGAGGTTTCAACTTTTTTAAATGCATCAACAATGAGCTGTTGAGATAATTTTCCCAAATCAAGGAATGGATTAAATTCATTTCCAACACTAAATCTATAATTATGAAATTTCATATTTGAAATATTAGATTTTCCAAATTTACTTTTCATATTTGGCATCCATTTAAAACTACAATCAGGATGAATAAGCAGATATGTCATAGGATCTGTATGTTTGCTAATTGTCGGTATGCTAATTAGTTTATCATACTTAAAGTAAATGACAATATCACGTTCAATAAGAGGAAGATCGTCTTCTCCAACATATACTATTGCAACTTCAATACAGGTAGGTAGGTTATATCTATTTTTATCCAAATTATTATTGCGGGCAGTAGATATAGTAACAGTTCTTGGAGGACAATAGATTTTTGCACATCGTTGTAGCTCTTTTTCTTCCACTTTATGCATCATTTTATAGGCTTTAGCATAAAGGTGAATGTCTCTTATCAAGATATCTAAATGTTTAAATAATATTAAATTTATATTAAACTAATTCCGTTCAATCGTTGTCATTTCATTATCTAAAATATATAATTGTCCATATTTACGTGCTTCATCTTTATTAGGATGTAACGCATATACTTTATGGTAAATTCATCCACATATTCTAATAACTTGTGGTCCTTTACCCGGCAATGTATCAAAGTTGGCACCAAAATTTGCGAATGCTAAAGCATCATTGTACAACCTAACATTCCGTCGAAAATCAATAATTTCCTCCGTTAATTCAGTTGCTAAAAACTTCAATTGTTTTGGGTAGGGAGGATTTTCTAACAATTCTACTTTACCTTTATGACAACAATTGGAGAAATCGTTACTTTTAGTATATTCGAAAGAAAAATTTTTCACATCACAATAAACACATGTATTCGTCATGGAACTAATGTAATTTTTGCATATGAGATTTTCATCGAAATATATATTTGCTATACAACCAATCAGTTTCGAATTAACTTTTTCAGTTGATATTTCTTTATTTAATTTCTTTAATTTTTTTTCTACTTTGCCTTTTATTGTTTCATCAATAACTTCGTTCAATACAATATTATGATTATTATTATTGTAATTTTCATTATAATTATTGTCTTCAATTTTTAATCGTTTACACTTAATAAATAATGTCTTCAATTGATAAGAATCATATTTATGTTTTCGCTTTTTTTCATCTATTGGTTTATTTATTGTGGTATCATTATTAACATGATTATTGTCATCAATTTCTATTTGTTTACACCTTGGGCGTGATTCTTTTAATTGGTAACAATCATTTTTTACTTGCGTTTTCTCAATAAAATCGGCATTTTCCAATTTTTTATTTTTAATTTGTATCATTCTCTCATATTCATTATATTGTTCACTAATAAGTTTTCTATAAGTCTCTATTTTGCGTAATTTTTCTTTTCCATGCAATTTTTCCAATTTATTAGTATCTTTATTTTCAATTGATTTTATTTCTTATATCTTAATATTTTCAATTTTTTTTATAAATATTTGGTTGTTCTTCTTTCATTTTTATGTAAGCTTTTTTCTTACGTGTAGCTTCATTTGTATGTATTTATTCCATTTTATCAGTACCCTTTGTTATCCTTGATTTCATTTTTGTTATTTTAGTATTTTTTAATTTTTCTTTATATTTATTGGGTTGTTTTTCTTTAATTTTTATATAATCTTCTCTTTCACGTAAAGCTTCATTCGCACGTATTTGTACCAATTAAGGAGGTACCTTCGCTTTAGTATTACCAAACAGATTGGGTCGAAACTAAGTAAAATTGTTTGTTTTTATGTCTTAAATGTACATATAAAATTTCATGAAGATTCGCTATCCCGTTAATGAGAAATTAGAATAATTATATAACATTGGTTCTTATAAGGCAACGATAATATTGTAGTTGATCTTAAAATTCACAAAACAGAATAAAATCAAATTTTTTGAGGATAAACATAATATTACTGGCAACTTATAAAATAATTTTCAGAAATTTTCATTACTTTTACGCAGAAATATAAATGAATAAATTATTTATTTACGTACGAATCTAGTTACTTTTATCAAACATATCGGATGACGGTAAAAACACACCGTAACCTCAAATTTTTAAATTTCGTAAAAAGAGCATGTAAATGATTTGGACAGTAAAGATGATGACCTGAGCTCTTTAATTAATTTTAATTTTTTAGTTTCAAATAAAAATTTTTAATTGTTTTTATATTGCTGCTAATTCTATCGAGCATGTTAAAATCACCATACAAAAAATACATTCTTGGGGAGGGGAGATATCTAGTAACTTTTAATTAAATAAGCACATTGAAATTTTGACTCAAGTGGTGGACGAAGGTACCTCCTTAATCAATACTCATTTTTTCCTTGAATTTTAATTTTATCTTAGTATTTTCTAATTTTTCTTCTTATTTATTTAGAATTTCTTCTTTGATTTTTATATAAGCTTCTTTCTTACGTAAAGCTTCATTTGCACGTATTTGTTTCAATTTATTATTACTCATTTTTTCCTTGAATTTTTTATTTTGTTATCTTAGTATTTTCTTATTTTTCTTTATATTTTTCTAGTTGTTTTTCTTTAATTTTTATAAAAGCTTCTTTCTTACTTAAAGCCGCATTTGCACGTATTTGCTCCAAGTTATCAGTACTCATTGTTTCCTTAAATTGCCATTTTCTTATCTTACTAGAAGAGTATCAGACCCCCGGATCACGGATTTCGCTAAAACTTTAGGATAAGTTTTCAAATGTCGAAATATGAAAGGAAAGAGAATTTTGAACCCCAACGCTAAATATTTCCCTAGTTACAAGCAATTAAAGAATATCACTAAAAAAGTTACTAGATTTTCAAACGCTTATAGTTCCTTGACATTGATACTTAGGAGCATGAAACTTTTTTTTAATGAAAGCTGAGCTCAAATCCTTTCGAAATAGTAGTTATAGCATGTCAAAATATTATTTTTTCCCAAAGTTATAGCGTAATAAACATTAGACCCGATTTCAGCTTTCGTTATTAATTAATGTTTTAAAAAGAAAAATCAGGTCCAATGTTTATCACGCTATAACTTTTGGAATAAATAATATTTTGATATGCTATAACTACTATTTCAAAAGGATTTGAGCTCAGCTTTCATTTAAATAAAGTTTCATGCTCCTAAGTATCAATGCTAAGGAACTGTAAGCGTTTGAAAATTTAGTAACTTTTTTAGTGATATTCTTTGATTATCTGTAACACGGGAAATATTGAGCGTTGGGGTCTAAAATTCTCTTTCCTTTCATATTTCAACATCTAAAAACTTATCCGAAAGTTTGAGCAAAATCCGTTAACCGGGGGTCTGCTACTCTCCTAGTTAGTATTTTCTAATTTCTGTTTATATTCATTTGGTTGTTCTATTTTCATTTTTATGTAAGCTTTTTTTTACTTTTTTGTTTTTTGCATTTTCATAATAATATCTCTTTCTGAAATTTTTCTATATTTATGTGATTGTTCTGTTACCATTTTCCTATTAACGGGATGTCGGAGCTGCAATAATTGAGGTTTGCTTTTTTTATTTTATCAATAACTTTTTTTAAATTCATAAATTAAACAAATATAATGATTTATACGCACTAAAGCTATATTAATATAACAATTTTTGTTAAAATAAAAAATCATTTGGAATTGCTATTTTTTCATGAGCTTGGATTGGAACTTAGATATCAAACTCGATGAACCTAACCTTGAAATACGATACATTGAAAGTTTTTATTATAACTTTATATGTATAATATTTTGGTGAATTTCTTGAGTTATCCGCACTAGAGTTTAATCTTACAAATTTTTACTTCGTAGCAAAAAAACTCGATTAAACGCATCGTTTATTCATAAGTTAGGATTGGAAATATTATTAGCAGGCGGGCAGCTTCGTCATGCTCTCAAGTCCTGTTATAAATAAAGCTGCTTTATTATCTATTTCTTTTGATTTGTTTTTTTCTTCGTTTAATTTAATCTCAACTGTGTTAATTTTATTATCGTTATAATTTAAGTGGATATCATCGATTCCCATTATATCATTACCTGGTTTTTAAAAATTTGTATCTGAAATGTCATTATTGAGTACATTAGAATAAATGTATTCGTGAGTTTTTTTCTAATAGTTTAAGCTCGGCAAAATCTAAATTTAATGGTATTTGATTTAGACGTTAATCATGACAAAAACTCCTCCTTATCATGTCCGGTGGATTATCGTAATTAATATTTGCATTATTATAATTTTGTAAAGCTGCAAACATTCTTATTTGTTGCGTTTTGAATATTCTTGATAAACGTAATAGCATTTGAGAAACATCATGTCTTAAACAACATGGACCTAAATTATAAAGTATTGCAATAGCAAAAACAATTGCACGAATGCCACAATCATAATTATTTGTTTTTGATTGTACTGTTTCGAATGCTATGATCGATTCTGATTTGTTTAGGAATAATCTGTTTCTATAAATCTTATGCTCATCTTGTTGATATTTAGGATTTAAATTGTCATATATATATATATATATATATATATATATATATATATATATATATATATATATATATATATGAAATTACCTTATTATAATAATACACACAAATCCAGTGACCCTTTTCTAAATTTCCGGAAAATAATAACTATAAATTCTCCATTAATCGGTACTGATTTAACATATTGTGGTCTTTGAATTAGTGAAGTTAATTGCATGTTGAATGAGGTGTACTGGTTCGAAATATTATAAAATTCTTTTATATGAATATCAGTTAACATGAAAGCAATTCCACTATACAATCTCTCTCCTTTAACAATCAATTTATCTTTCTCAGTCGAAACCATTATTGAAAATTAAAATTCTTTTAAGAATTTTAATTTATTTTTAATAAACTTTTTTCGAAGATGTCCACAAAAGAATTGCTTTTATATTAATTGAATTTACTGCCTTTTCACTTATAAAGCTGAAAAATAAAAGAACTCATGAAAAATGCTATGAATTAATTGTTATATGATAAATAAATAATAATATATATAAATTGTTATATAATAAATAATAAAAAAATTTGTAAAAATAATATAACGATAAAAAAAGGTTATATTAGGCAATTATACATATATATACATATATATATGAATCGGCGCATGCAAAAAGGGCCCCAAGTCCATTTTAACAAATTTTGGAAAAATGAAAAATAGTGTATTACTTCTCTTACGCTTGGTGGATTAACTTAAAATTCATTACATACGTAGTTGGTATTGTCAAAAGTGAGATAATACATTTACTATTGCTAAAACTGGCCGATGAATTTTTTTACTTGATAAAAAAGCCAATGGATTTAGGTCCCTTTTTGCAGAATCTGTAAAATCTAACATTTTTATGGAAATATATTTAACTTTTATTCATCAATAATACATTTCACAATATTGTTATATTATTTCATACATATAAAAATAGTAAATCATTTAGAAAAATAATTTTCAACAATTCATTAATAAATAATTACTAAATTTTTTTAAATACTAACATGAATAAATAAATAAATAAGTTTTTTTAAATCTTCAATTTTTGATTTTTTTATAGAAACGTAACCATCTGAAAAAACTTTAACTAAAACTCTTAATTATTTTTTCTTATTTTTTCTTTAACGATTTTTTTTTGAATTTTAACTTTTTGCAGAAACTAAAATTTTAAAAATAAGGTTTTCACTATATACTATTTACATTATGATGTAGCATCATTTTTCATGCACTTTGATCGTATCTCATTTTTTCCAATAAATGGATATGAGGCCCTGTTTGCATGCACCGATTCATATACCTTGTACTGCGTTCTCAAAATTAAGGGATTTCAATATATGCAAAAATATTAAATTCGGCAAAAAGAGACCTAAGTCCGGGAGCATTTGAACATTGCATTTGATGAAGATTGCAATTCCATTACGTAATATGGAGCTATCTAAATTTGACCCAAAATTGGACTTAGGTCCCTTTTTGCATACACTATATATATATATATATGAATCAGTGTATATATATATATATATATATATATATGAACCATATATATATATATATATGGGACATTTCACACTAACTGTAAGAGCAAAGAAATTAAAAACCGCTGAAAGTCTAAGAATATATTCTGTTTATTACCCAAAATGTGTAAAAAAATTTTCAGGGATTTAGATTTGATGGATCAAGAGCCATAGATCCTTGAAATTTGAAAATTTTTCAAAATTTTTGAAAAAGCACCAACTTTATGATTCTTTTCGGAAAATCCTGATGTTTGAGAGAGAACATTATGAGAATACTTCTTGTTGTAAATGAAGAGGAGAGTTAGCATTATTTTTCACAGACCTTAATTTTGAAGTTTTTTATTGGTTCTTACATGTATTACATGGTAATTGAAATTACCCATTGTTTGCCACTTCAAAAATTGCTTTTCGAGGGCTCATTTTTTTCTATTTTTTATTAACTTCAAAATAAATTTTGATTGTGTAAGAAAGAGCCATTAATAAGGAGTTATGACAGTTTGAAATATATATTTTCATGTATGATTTATTTTTCATATTGAATATAAATGTATATTTTCATGTATGATTCATTTTTATATTAAAAATAAATTATACATGAAAACATACATTTTAAATTGTCATAACTCCTTATTAATGGCTCTGACTTACATGATAGAAAATTCATTTTAAAGTTCATGTAAAATAGAAAAAAATAAGCCCGCGAAAAGAAATTTCTGAAGTGACGAACAATGAGTAATTTCAATTACCATATAATACATATAAGAACCGATAGAAAACTTCAAAATTCAGGTCTGTAAAGAATCATGCTAACTCTGTTCTTCATTTACAAGAAGTATTCTTGTGAATCTCTCTCAGAAACATCAGGATTTTCAGGAAAAAAATGATTAAGTTGGGACTTTTCCAAAAATTTTAAAAAATTTCTAAATTTGAAGGATTTGTAGCTCTTGATCCTTCTAATCTAAATCCTTGAAAATCTTTTTACATATTTTGAGTAACAAAAAGCATATATTCTTAGACTTTCAGAGATTTTTATTTATCTGCTCTTCCAATTGGTGTGAAATGTCCCACATATATATATAATTAATCATTGAAAAAAGTTTGTTATAAAAAGAACTGAAATGAAAATTATTTTGAGTTATTTCTAATAATTGTATTCTTTAATTTTTTTACAGTTATTTACGGATATTTGCAGAATCTAAATTTGAAAAATGTATAAATGATAATAAACAATCATTATTTATCTCCAGCCTAACGCTTTTTTGTTGTTATTTACAGTTTTCAATATTTTCTCATAATCATTTGTTTCTTCACAGTATTATTCTACTTTAAAAAAATAATTTTCATACGAAGTGATAAAATATTTTACCATTATATGTTGCATACCACAAAAAAATTTCAACATCAAAACTAATTCTCTAATGTAAAGAATAAGAAATTAAATTAAGAGTCAGCTGTATACCGACGCAGTTACCTGTTTTACCGAATCTATTTAAAATTTATTTTTTATAAAAACTAATAGCTTCAGGCAGAAATAAAGAGATGGTTTCGATTCGTGTAGTAGAAAGCAATATTTTCTCTGATAAGAATAATTTAATTCCACCGCTTTATTTTCAAGAAAAGTTGGAATAACTTGACAATCCCATTATTTGACACTAATTTCTAATTTTTTAAGTTATTCCAACTTTTCTTAAAAACGAAGCTATAAAATTAATTCATACTAATCAAAGAAAATATTACATTTTATTAAACACATCGAAACCATCTCTTTATTTTTGCCTCTTGTTGCTAATTTTGGGAAAAAAGTCAATTTTTTAATTAGAAAAGGACAGAGATACAGCGGACTCTTAATAGAATTTTGAAATTTCGATATGGGAATACTTTTTATAAATAACTTTATAATAACTTTGAATAATGGTAAATTTTTTAAATATCTTGTGGAATCGAATGCTAATTAAATTTGTTTCAACATGAAGATAATTGTTTAAGTTGAAAATGTATTTAATAAAATAATATAACTATTTATAAGTTATCACTTAATAATAATTTTTTAAACTTTTTATTCATAGTTTAAAATAATATTAAATATATGATTATAATTTTAATAGTTTTCATAAAATATTATGTAAATTTCATAAGTATAAATTATTTAAGGAGATGTAAAATGGACAGTACACTTGCGCCGATAAATATTGACTACATTTCAATTATATTTCAAAATTTTGAATAAAGAGATGCATTAACATATAGTATCTATCACCAAGATTATTCAATTGAATTTTTAAATAAATCGATTCATTAGTTATTGAGGAGTTTGGGTTCCTATATTATTTACTAATATTTCTCTATTTGGAATCAGAAATCTAAATATCCCTGGTAGAAAATTTCACTGTTATTTGGTCATATTTTGACCAGTTTTAGAAAAAATGACCAATATTAATCAGAAAATAACCAATTTATCCGCTTATTGACGACGGTTAATAGTCAAAAACTGTTATAAATATGATCAATCATTTTATTATATTATTATAATAAATAATACATTAATTTATTTTTATTATTAAATATTATACTAAATTATGAAACAATATTAATATTAAATAAAATTTGTAACCACAAATATAATTTTTATCAATTATTTTTAATGAGAAACGAGTTCGATGAAAAAATTCAATTTATGTATCCCATTTACGATATTACATCAGTTAGTGTGTTTGACAAATTTTTTCTAAATCACAGTCTTGAGAACTATATCACAGCTTTCTTCAACAGTTAATTCATTTTTACTGCAACCATTGTTTACACTGTTTTTAATAACCTCAAATTTTACACTTTCCACTCTTCTCCAATAGACTTGTTAAACTTATTGACTTGATGATACATTAGTCTAACATTAGTCTATTTTCTTCCTTTTTTTTTAAATTTTCTTTTTTTATTTAAAGACTCCGTACTTTTCAAAAAATGAACTACTTTATTCATTTGTGTCTGTTTTGCAGTTCTCTCAAGTTTTGGAAACTCTACCACTTTTTCTCTCTTCTTCGTTTTCTCTTTCTCTCTCACTCTCTTTTAGCGTACTTGCAAGGCAAGGTTAAAACAAAGTCATGGCAGCCTGAGAACTAACCTTAAATCTCTAAAATATTTATTTAAAGTCTCTGCCATTTTTATTATGCTGTAACATAATTTTTAGGCTTTTTGTGATCCATTTTAACTTTACCGTATTAGCAAGTTAATTTTTGTAAAGAAATTCTCTTCGTTGAAGAAAAGAAATATATCTATAAATTTATTTGCATAAAGTATATATCTATATATATTAGCAATTTCACTATATTTTGGTCATTTTGTGATTAAAAAATTAGTCATAAAAAAATGACTAATAAATGACTAATCGCCATTTTTGAATGGTCTATTTTCTACCAGGGACGGGAAAGGTTATGTTTAATAGTAGATAGGCTATAGGCATCCTAGATCATAGGCATTCTGTATCACCCCCTCTCTCTCCAAAGTGATACAGTATGCCTACGGATTCTAGATCATTTCAATGATCCAGAATCCGAACATGAGCTAGAATGCCTATATCGTTTTCTACTGTTTTTTTCCTTTTTTTCTTTTTTCTTTCTTTTTTTTCTTTAATTTTTTTCTCTTTTTTTACAAAGGATTTTTTGAGAGATAGAATAATTTCATGAGTTTGACATTGTGTAGTGCACAGACAGTTTTATAAATTGGATTATGGTTTGTGCATATAGTAACACACTTAAAAGCTGGATTTGACGGATAGCCGTATTGATGTATGTTATAAACGGGAAGCTTGAATCGTAGCAACCATTTTCGTTTGAATTCATTCATGACAAAAATTTTGGTAGCGTTATGTAAATATTCATGGAGTAAGTTTGCAATTTGAGAGTAATCAAGTCCGTCAGTGTTCCAGGCGATTCCATGACTTTGTTTGAGTCGAATGTTTTCTGCTTGCAATTCTTCAGAAAGCCTTTTCCATGAGAAAGGTTTTTAAACAGATGAACGATAGGATCATCATTGCCGTTGAGAGGAGTGATTGCTATTTCCTTTAGAACATATTCACCACACATTTGCTTAAAACCAATCATATCTACCGCATACTCCATTTTAAAATATGAAATTTTTTTCTTAAGAGTAAAGATAATATGCTATTTAGACAAGCTTCCGCACATCTCCGCTAATAGGATTGTACTGAACGATGCGATCATGTAAGATCATACAATAAGCTGAAGTATTAGCAGGAAAGTCAATTTTAGACTCAAATTCTAGACGTACATCGACAGGAGCGCTCTTTAGAGATTCGTTTTGTCGTGAACAGTCAATAACTATGAGTGGTTCAAAGTTGATAAACTGAGACTTTGTCAACAATGGCTGTGAATCTCTTCCGTAATAGCTTTTCTGAAAATTAGCATACATATCATAGAGAATAGCAAACTGATTCTTAGATATGTCAAGATTGAGATTGTTGTACGGATAATATTGCGAATTCAAGAAAAGTCTCACATTACTAATATTACAGTGGTCAAAGCGACTGGCATTTTTAGTTTTTGATCCTTTTTTTCCCGATTGTAATCCAAGAATCACGAAACGTGGTTTCTCCAATTGATTTGAAGTTTTTACCGTCCAGACGTGTTTATTTGTTGTTGGAAGAAGAGGATATTCAAATAACTCCCAAGAACGAAAACTCATAGAAATAGGATTATCTTTGCCAGTGAAACTTAACAGCTGGATTTTTTGTTTATCTGATGCAATAACATATGGCATTAACCACTCTATCTTTGATATTTTTATTTGATAAGTTTCATATGTGGTTACATTGTTGGCTACAGTACCTTCCTGTATTATAGCATTTAGATCATTTCTTGATCTTGTGAGAATGAGTTCATGCTTCATATTAACAACAATTTTCTTGTAATCTTCTGCAGAAGCCTAAAATCATACTTAGAGGGATAGAAACATCAAAATTTCCATGATCATCTACAATTGTTTTGTTTCCTTCTTCAACACCAAGCCAGCCTGCATTTTCTAATGTTAGAGTCTGATTTGGATTAAATGAAGTGCATCCCTTCATGAGACTACTCAGACCAACATTTTTACTTTTATCTATCTCTACAGCATTAAGTTCATATCGAATTTCATCAAACAGATGACAAATGCCATTGTTAACGAAATTAGTTTTAGTTAGTGCTTGTCCATCTGATTTTTGTAATTTTCCACATACATGAATGTAACTACATGATGGTAAGAGGCATAAATCTTGATGCTGAATAGAAATACGAATTTCATCACTGTTATTGAAACTTAATGTGGAGTATGGTTGATGTGCGTGAACCTCATAATGAGCAATAGACTTATCGAATGCGACACCTGATTGAATGCTTAGAATTTCGTCCATTTTTCTGAAAGCAGCAGAGAATGATACGATTTATCTTTTTCCACGTACTTTGAGACCTATGCTTTTGAGAAACTGGATGCTCTTCCGTGTTAACGGTTTGAGTACCTTTGGACGACTGATGGTTGGTTGACATGATGGCTGACTTTTATGCACACTTGAATTATAAACGATTCCCATTATACAGATTTTATGTGAAGTCTAACAGTAATTTCCTCTCCTCGGAAATTCACTAAATTTCCGTCTTGATCAACGATTCGGATTTGAAGATGATCTATACTCTTAACATTGAGTGGTAAATATATGACATGCGATGGAACTTCTATGATTTTATATCCTGGAGGAACTTTTGGGAAAAACTCATGGATCGTGTGAACTTTTTTGTCGTTGATGTAAGCACCTGTAGTAATATTACACTCTACTCTGAGTGCGTTTATTTTCAATATCTTGACAGGTAAATCAGAGCTGTGATGAATGTCTTCATGAAGAACGCGACGAGTGAAACCGAGAAGACTGCCTATTGAATCGCGAGGACTAAGATCTATCTGATGGCTGCAATAAATTTCACTTCTGAGAGTATTGTTGTTAGCTTTCAAGGAAAACTCGATGTCTTTAGATTTCAAATCTTTTTGCAAAAATTGATTAATAGCATCAATTTCATAACTGCCAGTAGGAATAATAATAATCTTCTCTCCGTTTATATGAAGTTTATTATTCGAATCGTCAACATTGGGAATCGAGTTGAATGTTAAAAGTTCAACTAAACCCAAAACAAAATTCTTATGCTGTGGTAGTTCTATTTAAGGAAAATATTGCGCTTCTAAGATAGAAGATTTGCCTGAAAGACTCAAAGTGAAACTATCTTCCATGACTGTTTGAAAAAGAATGATCCTGCTTGTCTGAAAACTCTTCTTTTATAGTCTTTTACACAAGAATTGAAGACAAAGATGTCCACAAATAAATGAGTCAAAATTTTGATATCTTTTATAGTTGTATTTCACTTCTTTCACGTTAAAATATAACATGAGATCTATAGGGGGCTTAAGATCACCAAAACTATTAAAATAAATCACTTCAGAACCTCGTTTTCGATAACATACCCAGTGAGTGCCTTTGTTTTGAAAATCATCTAAGTTAACAATAGCAGATTCGTTATGCCATGGGCCATCAGAAGGTAGATTATTTCTCATGAAAACACCTCGAAAATATGGGATTTGCATCATACGAGCATACTTTATAAGATCATAGTCAGTCAGTGCACGATTTGGCAAAGTTAAATCGAAGTTTTTTTTTTTAACTTGACCATTACCGATATGAGGTTTCATAAATAATCCCATTCCAGTTTTATATGGTATAAGATAGAGACCTTTTCCTAGAGCAATAGCTTCCATAGTTTTATTATGCCTCTTACTTTCTTCATAATTTTTCTGTGCAGCTTTAGCCTCATTTACTGCTTTAGCTATTCCAGCAGCTCCTCCAGCCAGAGCACCAGTTGCACTTAATGCTGCGAACAATGGTATGAGAAAAGGCAGAGCGCCACCTATTTTTGATGGAACAGGTAGAATACGTGGAATGATAATTTTTTTCTTACCGCCAACGATCTTAAGAGCTTCACGTGCACCTTTTAAGGCGGACTGAATAACTTTGCGAGAATGTTTACTTGGTTTTAATGATTTTTTACTTGCAGTTACTAATTTACTCAATTTTACACCCATTCCTGTCTTTCCTTTTTATTTCATAGCATTTGCAACAACAAAAGCAGTTGCTTTTTCGCTAAGACTTGCATCTTTGGCTCTAACACGCTGCCAAGCTTTATCAGCGAGCTTCATGTCAGCTACTTTTCGGTCAGCATTTTTATCAGAATAAGATATGTCATGTTCTTTGCATGCTTGATCAAGTGGATTGATACCTTTATCACCTCTTTTTAGACGCTTTTTCAGTTTTGTTCCGGGACCACAATATTGATATCCAGGAATATGCATTTCAATAAGTAAGTTATTGATTACTTTATCAAGTAATCCTTTACCCTTAGGGTGCTTCTGTGATTTGTGTACGAGCATCTCTCTTCGAGTGCTGATTTACAACTGATGATCAAAATATAAAACAAGCGTTTATATTTAAAAAAGATCAATCTTAGATTTGACTTTGTTACGTAAACATGGATTTTACTGAGCAAAACGTCAAACTTCCCGTCTCAAACTTTGATTTTGAGAAAACGAAAAGAAAAAAGCGACACGGAGAGTTACTTCCAGATAATATACGAGCAGTATTCTGTGGCCCATCGAACTGTGGAAAAACTAATAGTTTATTGGCTCTAATTACACACCCTAATGGTCTTAGATTCGAAAATTTGTATGTATACTCTAAATCCTTAAATCAACCAAAATACCAATTTCTTCAAAAAGTTTTAGAACCAATTAAAGGTGTATCATATCTACCGTTTAGTGAACATGCATCTGTAGTGTCTCCAGATGAAGCCCTACCTAATTCAATTATGATTTTTGATGATGTGGCTTGTGAGAAGCAGGATAACGTCAGAGCTTTTTTCTGTATGGGGAGACATAAAAGTGTAGATAGCTTTTATCTATGTCAGTCATATGCTCATATACCGAAACATCTCATCAGGGACAATATTAATTTGATGGTGATTTATCGTCAAGATGATGTTAATCTTAAACATATCTATGAAGACCATGTGAATACTGACTTAACTTTAAATGAATTTCGAAATCTTTGTACTGAATGCTGGAAGAATGACAAGTATGGATTTGTTGTTATTGACAAAGATAGAGCAATGAATGATGGTAGATATAGAAAAGGATTCGACTGTTTTGCCATTAAAAAGGAAGTATAAATCTTAATCTTTGCAGTTTGATTGTAGACAGCATCTTGTCAGCATGCCTGACTTTAAGGAAGAAAAAAATGTTCTTAGCGAGCTCTTACGAGCACGTGAGGCTATTAAAAAAAAATACTCTTTGTTAAAAAAGGAGAGAGATGATTTTGAAAAGGTTATTGGTGATACTTTAAAACCAGTTATTACACCACTTGAAAAGCTTGTCGATTTGACGACTGAAAGTGTTTCACGTTCTAATCTTATTTCAGCTATAGACAGTAACAGAAAATCGGCAAAAAAAAGATTGAGATTCGATGATTCGAATTATATTGTAAACGATATTAATAACTCGGGTTCGGCGTTTGATAATGATGCTTCTAATGGCGATGATTTTTCTCCGATAAATAGCACAATGATGAATTCATCATTCAATTCTGCAAATTCATCATTCAAATCTATATATTCACCATTTGTATCTGCACATAAAGAAACTGAACCGACAGACTTTTTATCAATGCTAAATGGAAGCCGCAGCAAAATCGATAACATATACGGAGTGAGAAAAGTCAGTGGGGTATACATGATGGGTGATTCACAAATTCAATTTGATGATAAAATAATAAAAGTGAAAGATTAAAGTTTTCCTAAAAGCAGTGGTCTAATGGAATTGCTTTTCAAAAAAGAACCAGATGATAATCTTTTGAGTACAACAGATCGCAAGAACTATCGCATTATCCTCGAAGCAACAAATGCCCATAGAAAAAGACATAGCAAAAGTGAGAATATACGCTCTTCGAAAAGTAGAAAATATTCAAAAATCATAGCACTAATGTTCCGTAGTGATCGCAGTAGAATGTCTACCAGCGGAGGAAGTCTCATACCTAAATATAAAATAGCAAAAGAGAATAGTTCCATAGATCTAGTCTACTGGGATGATCCGAATGAGCTTGTCGAAAGACTACGATTATTAATAGCCGAACGATCTGCTGGAAATAATAATCACAACAATGAAATCCAATCAATCATAGAGGAACTACGTGAAGCCGGACATATATATTGACGTGCACAATTTTCAAATCAATAGTAGTAACATGAGTCTCGATGTGTTTGGAAGAAAACTTGAGGGCTCGCAAGTGAGTCGTGGTCCTCGAGGCATTGGATTCAATGTTACATCAGATGGTGATTTTGATTTAGAAAATAAGCGGCTTTGCAATATTGGAGAGGCTAATGATCCAAATGATGCGATTAGTTTGAATTCACTAAATAATATCCTACAGAAAGAAGTTGATTACTTATCTTCTAAAATTATAGAAGTTGCTAAAGCTATACAAGAATATGAGAACAAAGTTGAAATATATAAAGCAGAAATAGACGAAAAATTAACTTATGTCTATGATATGACTCAACGAAATTTTGCAAGTATTGAATATATAATTAAAAAAATGAATAGACGATCGGATATTGCTAAAGCTAAAGTTTAAGATGGAACGTCAAAGAGTAGTTGAAGAGCTACACAAGCCAGCACGTCGAAGGTACAAGCGAAGAAAATATGACATACGCGGATTAGATGAGACTTGGCAAGCTGACCTTGTAGAAATGATACCTTATTTTAAGGAAACTGTCATCTTACTAACTGTCATAGATATATTTTCAAAGTATGCATGGGCTGTACCAGTCAAATCGAAGAGTGGCAATGATGTTACTCTAGCTATGAAGTTAATATTAAAACAAGGACGGGTGCCATCGAATTTACAAACTGACCAAGGAAAAGAATTCTACAATTCAAACTTTCAGAATCTTATGAAAAAGTACAAGATAAATCACTACTCTTCACATAGTAATCTTCATGCAAGCATATGTGAACGCTTTAATAGAACTTTAAAAAATCCAATGTGGTTAGAATTCAGCAAACAAGGAAGTTATAAATGGTTGGATATTCTGCCTGAGTTAGTGAAAGCATACAATTCAAGAAAACATCGGACAATAGGAATCGAGCCTGAAAACGTTACGAAGATAAATGAAAAAGAAATCAAGAAAAATTACCCAACTGAAAAAAGACCTGTAAAAAAACCAAAATTCAAAGTAGGAGATAAAGTGCGAATAAGTAAGATAAAACAAGTATTTGAAAAAGGTTATACACCAAATTGGTCAACTGAAATTTTCACAATAACAAGAGTTGTAAAAACCAATCCCATAACTTACCACGTCAAAGATTATTATGATGAACCAGTCTCCGGCGGCTTTTATGAAACGGAAATTCAAAAGACTATGTATCCAGAAATTTATTTAGTAGAAAAAGTTTTAAAGAAAAGTGGTAAACGTGTATATGTTAAGTGGTTAGGTCTAAGTAACAAGCATAATAGTTGGATAGATAAAAATGAGATTGTTTGAAAAAATTAAAATGTATTTTACAATATAATAGTGTAATGAATGAAAAATTTAATTGTATTTTGTTTATATTATTTAGATATATTTAAATAGAATATTGTAATATATTTTATTATGGTAATTCAATATAATTATAACTATAGGTGGTGATGATAAATAAAAAAAAAATGTATAATGTTAACATATTTTTATTTATTTATGTATTATTATGTACAAGTTACAATAAATAGTTTTAAAAATCATTTCGTAGATATATTTTTACACCCAATCAAATTTGAAAGAAGTTCCTCCCAAATACATTGCAAACAAACATAGTTTGTTTGCTTCATCGCAGAGTTTGTAAAAAAATTCTTCATCTTTTAGAATTGCTGATGAAATCTTCTCTGGTAGGAATACTTGAAAACTTTGCTCGAATTCTGCTACAATCTTTACACCATATCGTGTCTTCACCTCTTTAAGTGCTGTTACCATGTACTGGTGATCTTTTTCCAAGTCTGTAACTTTTTTCCTTGGCAAGAAGTCGCTTCCAGCAATCTTATTAAGTGTTGATAAATCCATTCTGAAATCAAAAAGAAAAAGTAAAAATTCAAATTTCTGTTAAAGATAATATTTTATTAGGAAAAAAATTGTACTATAAACTTACATGATTAGTTAGTTGACTCTTGGTTTCTTTGTAGGAGGTTGATCGTTCTCAAGCTCTTCGATTACTTGAATGTGCTCCTTATCGTGCTCCGTCCCTTGATATAGCCCATCTCCCACCTCGATTTCTGCCCTTTCCATCGCCACTTGTAATAAATCCCTTCTCTCATCTTCTTCAGAACTTATCCCCTCTATTGATGGATCCCAGTCATGCATGAACTCCTCTAATACGTCATACTCAATAATGATTTGCTCACCTTCGTTGCCATGAAGTGTCACCCCCACTCGCGCTGCACAATTTTCATCCCCTCTCTCATGCTCTGTATCATTTACCTCCACTTGCATTACTCTATTTTCATTGGATTCATCCCCCCCTCGATTTCCCCCTCTCTTCTATGCTCTGTAACATCCATCCCCACTCGCGTTACTCTATTTTCATTGGATACTTCGTGTCTCCTCTTCTTTTCCACCTCCTGCTCTTTTTCAGCAGCCATTTTTCTTGTATATTCCCTCTCTACTTCAAGTGCAGCTTGCGCCATCTGTATCTCTTCAATTCTAAAATGACCCCATGGTAAAGTGTCTGTACTATCAGGCAATAAAAATCTCTTATCATCGTGTGGACTTAGTGCAATTTTTCTTTGCTTTTCAGTATGCACTGTGTGTAATTTTGATCGAATATTGCACTGTTCACGGTGTATAATGACAAGATCCTGAAGACAGCTTCGGTAATCTTCGAAAGTGATTGTTTTCTTCACGACGTTAGATTTGATACCTTTAGCTTTCTTAACTGTGTCTCCTCCATCAACCAAAATACTATACATTTTACTCCGCAAACCTATGAATTCAGTCATAATCTTGCCACAGCATTCATCTTTCATTAATCCAGGAATTTTCTTATTGACACGTGGAATATTAAACTGATTATTTTCAGCATAATCAGAAGTATCAAATCTGTGAATGTCTTCCTTCATTGTTTGATATATATCAATGTCTTCAACTTCATATATTAAACTATCCGTATCTGTATATAGAAGTTTACATTTTTGTCCTAGTCGTTGTTTCATATATGAGTAATGAAACTCATATAGCAGTGTTTTTGATAAATCAAGGATGGAAAAACCAACGTATGTAGGTTTTTTTATTGTGATACTCGTTCTCTTCAGCTGAATAGCTACCAAATTCTCATCAAAAATTGTACAACTGTGAAAATTTGGTTGAGCTATACGTGCTTCTGCTCCATATCTGCCTGTGAATTTATTTATTAATCGCACATCAACACGTGACCGCTCTCGTTCGATGCACTTTCCATAGACAGAGTTAATTATTAATTTATAGAAGAGTTTTTCAAATTCATTCTTTGCTTGCTTTCTCTTCTCAGTATTTAATTCAACATAAGGTTTGAGCCAAGCCTTCTGTTCAAAACTTAAAATTCTATGGACTTTATTTAATCGAAGTCCATTATCTAACGCTTGTTTTAATGTTCGATAATGAATGACATACCTTTTCTTATCGTCCAAAGTAGTAAGTAGTTTTTTTTGCTTCGAGCCTGGTGGTGGACGGTGTTCTGCGCAAAAAGGCATATCCCGATGTTCATCATGGATTTCCACAGGATATTCTAAATCCACTTCAGCAATATAGCCTATATCCGAATCTGGCGGTGTATTGAAGAAATCTGGCATTGTTTCATAATCAATCCATTTAAATTTTCCTATCGGTAAATGTTGTATCATCGCCCAACCATAAAGATTATTAATGTCAAAATATAGAAGGGTCTTCTTTTTCTGATTTTCGTCATATGAAGGACCCATGTATGGATTGTTTGCCTTTGCATACCGGTTACAGCACTGGCTTATTCCTCCACGGATACCTGTTTCGATAAACATTAGCATGTCAATGTCTGTCAAAAGTTCCAATTCTACCTTCGTCATTTTAAGAGCTGCTGAAAACGTTAAGCCTGGAGTTGTGTAGAAGTGAGCAGGACATAAACCATAGGCTTTAAGAGAGGTCTCGCGAAAACTTTCGAAGACGTCAGCCAGTAGCAAAACATCGGTTTTTAAATATAGATCCGAGTACTCTCCTAAAGTTTTTATATTAAATTCATTCCAAATTTGAACAGCATGCTCGTAATCTTCTTCAGTTATATGAGAATCCGTTAGTTTGTTGTAGAATTCATTTTTCTCTGGCAGCTTTGTAGATGTTAATTTATCTAATCCATCCACAAAATCGTAGGGGAATACACCTTTCCGTCTAAGAAGATTTATCTTCGCATCTGTGAATCCATCTGTTTGAAATTCTTCCATTGCTATTGGCACGTTTTCTAGATATGATGCAAGCTTCTCCAATGATGATGGTAGAAAACGCCAAGAATCTATAAATCTAAAATTGATGTCACTGTTTTCCATATATTTTGTAAAAGAAATGTATTTTTCCTTATTATGAGGTATTAGAGTCATTCGTCCCTTCATCAATGTAGAAGTGCCAATCTCTTTCAGAATAAAATGAGTGTCATAATTGAGATTATGAAAAATAACAGGAATGAATCTTGAAATCTTATAATTCAAATTACATGAATTATGAGCTGCACCTCTGAAACTAAAAAGAAATAAACGTAAAATAACCAAATTAATTTTCTTTATTCAATTATAACTAATTAGACAACTTACCGTCCTGTGAGATGACAATGGTCTCGTACTGCAAGTTCTTCGGCACGGATTGGTTTTCGACATATATGGCAAACTGTTGACCTCTGAAAAGATAATTCTTCTAAATCGGTAAGCTTTATTGGTTTCGGATTCTTGTAGAGTTCATCAATCTTTTCACTAATTGATTTCAATTCTCTAACAAACCATTTTGCAGGTGTCTCTTCACATTCATTATTTCTTCTATATGATTTATAATAAGATAATTTTTCATCAAAACTGCATTTTATATAATACCCAATGCTATATGCTTCATGAAGTTGAAAAGCTTTTTCATTGTCAGTACGTTTCAATAAACATTCAAAATCTGCATAAATAACAAAAAGGAACTTTTTCACTTTTATTATAATCTTCGAATTTGAGAATGTTATTCTTAGTGTCAGGTAGATTGATTCTACATTTATTTAAATTTTCACAATCTTTTTCATGAGTTTTCAATCTTTCTTCATGATAAAAATTTGTAAACACCTTTCACAATGAAAAGATTTCATATGAGTTTTAGATAATTGAGACCTCAGTAGTCGAGACATACTTTTAATCCAAACGTAATGATATTGAGGCATGCTTCCATCATCATCATCCTTATTATTTTCTTCATACTCATCTAAGTAAAAATCTTGAATGATAAGCAAATTCACATGTTGAACCTTCTTTTCTGCAGTGATGTGACAAGGTGATACTTCAAACTTTGGGCCGTACTTCTTCAGTATGTATACATTTACTGAAATACTTTTATTCAATTTTTCAAATTTCGAAACATCTTTAAGTTTTACAGGAAATTCAATGTCTCGAAATTCCAGCTTTTTCTCATGCAAACGATACTGAGTCACTCTGTTTGGATTATTTTCACTTGGATACAATGCTGAAAGTATAGCATACTTAAAACACTGGTTGTCATTATTGCGAACATTTAGACACGCTTTCTTATTCTCTATAAATTTTGGAAGAGGAATGAAAGAACTACCTTTGAAAGGTGAATATTTTTTCATATTTATGCACAAACTTATAATACTCTTCAAAGTCCATCCAGAATCTTTTTCTTGAAATTCTTCTAATTGTGTAAGAATAGGCTCTTTGATATGATCCTTAAACCATCCCTCTAAATCTGTCGACATGTATACCGTAGAACTTTCGCTCGTAAAATATTTAGTATCGGTTTATTCCTCAGTATTTTTCTGCACAGCAAATTATGAGACAAAATCAGAATTTATTTTCAATGCACTGTATTCTTCTAAGCATGCCTGAACCTTAACTTTGAAGAGTTTTTGTGCATCATTCAAAAAACTCAAAATGTCCACATGTTTAATATTTATAACTACACCAGTCCTAATACGATTTTGGAAAGCTGACTCCACGTCTCGCCATTCGACTCTAGCTTCTGTTTCCTTAGATTCTAGATTACCTCCTTGTTGAAGATGTTGTTCCAACTGCACTTGCACACACGAGAGATGTGTTATACAAGTTTGACATTTCTGTTTCTCTCCTCTTCTGAGATTTGGTTGAGCGATTTTTTCGTTTAATTTTATTATAGCGGAATTACACGTGTCTAACCAATAATGAATATCATTACTGCTTAATTCGCTTATACTTCGTAAAGCATCACGAAGTAATTGTACAAGACGTTCAAAAAAATCAATCGAAGTCATCTTTACTTTGTTTTTTTTTTGTAACACTAAAATAATACTAGAGTAATCACTACAATATTACACGATAATTGAGAACAAATCTGATTGATTGTGATTTACGAACTGTACTAGTCTGAAAAATAGCTTCCCTTTTTATAGGCAAAGAAAAATGAAAGATGGAAATACAAATTTTATTATTCAACCAATAGAAAAAGAAAAATTAGTAAAAATATAAGAGGGGACAAAAATTTGAAGATTCGACCAATATCAAAAAGAAAAGATAATGAAAATATAAGATGAGATAAAAATTTCAAGATTCGACCAATGTGAAAAAGAAAAGTAAATCAAAATATAAGAAGGGATACAAATTTTAAAGCTCGACCAATGTTAAAAAGAAAAGTTAATGAAAATATAAGAGGGATACAAATTTAAAGATTTGACCTATAGTAAAGAGACAATTTAGTGAAAACATAAGAGGGGATACTAATTTTCAAGATTTGACCAATAAAAAAGAGAAAATTCAATGAATATATAAGAGGGGATACAAATTTCAAGATTCAACCAATAGTGAAAAAAAGTAAATTTAAGAGAAGGGATATATTTATCTTTTGAACCAAATAAAATGATCATTTTAGAATTTTTCCTATTCAGTCTCTAAGATTACTTCTCGCTGAATGAAATTGGAATTGTGAAATGGCTAGAACACATGATTATAATCTAATGGTTAGAAAAGCGATATTACGATCCCCAGAAGAAAATGTTTATATTTGCGATATTCAAGGATTTCAGAGCACATCAGAGAATCCTTTCATTTTTAAAGAAATAAGTTTCTTGAATATAAGGAAAACAGCTTTTCCAACAGCCTATCTCTTTGAGCCTCCAATGACATGGGGAGAACTTAATAAAGAAGAAAAAAGCATGAATTATTGGTTAGAAAGGTATCATCATGAAATATCATGGAACTTGGGAGATATTCCATACCATCGCCTCAAACGAATTTTCGATATCTGTTCGCAAGGAGTTGAAAAATTATTTGTCAAGGGAGAGCAGAAAGCACAGTGGCTGGCCAATCTTTTACCTAATATGTAAGTATTACATTTATAGTTAAACAAATAGTCTTTTTATATTTTTTTTTTTGTCATACTTTTCGATACTTTGATTATACTGTCGTTATACTTGTGATATTTTAATTAAACTCAAAAAAGTATAAAGAAAGTATAGCCAAAGTATCAAAAAGTATGATGAAAATATAACAAGAGTATAACAACAGTATAACCAAAGTATCAAAAAGTATAACAAAATTTTTTTTGATGATTTTGTTTTATTTTTCGTTACTTTAGTTAAAATTTTTCTTAACTTTTTCTTATATTATTTTCTGTACTTTGTCTTAGGTTAATCATAAATGTTGAAGATTTTGGATGTCCATCACTAGAAAAAATAAAGTATGATGGACGATTTTTTTGCTCCAACCATGTCCTCTGTAAGAGTCGAAGACGTATGTGTGCTGTTGATAATGCTCTTGCAATACGAGCGTGGTTACGAAATTATCTAGATGGTAAATTTAGCAAGGATGAAGTGGATAACATTTTTCAATAAGAATATATTACGAATAAATTTATAAATATAATAAAAATTAATATAATAAAAGTTCTTTATTTCTTGTTTTTTCTAAACCTTATTGTCCTCATCGGAATGAATAATTTTAATTTTTAATGGTTAAAAATTATAATTGGAGATTTCTAAGGTAAAAGGGTGTATTTTGATAACGTATCGTTTTTTTCATGTTTCTTAGTGATAATTAATTATGATAACATTATATTTATAGTATAATATTTAAAAAAGAAATATCATCGTACTATGTTTCACGAAATTTTTTTTTTCATGTTTCTTAGTGATAATTAATTGTGATAACATTATATTTATAGTATAATATTTAGGAAAGAAATATCATCGTACTATGTTTCACGAAATTAAATGATAAAAATACTTTTTTTCGAGTTACGCTCTGTTCAAGTAATCAATCACGTCATAATTTTGTTATATAATATTTATTGCAATGACAAATATTTTTAATATGAAATAATTAGAATAAATATTCTGAAATTTTTATGTATTATTAAGTTATTTGAATAATGTATATATGTAGAATGAAGAAAATTTTCTTTTGTGATTATATAAATTAACGATGGGATAGGAATGAAAAAAAATAGAAGCAATACATCTTTTCAATTTTTGTTTTTTTTTGTTTTTTATTTTTATTTAATATATATTAAACAAAAATTATATTTACATAATAATTACAAATCATAAGTTTATAATTTCATACTTGATACGTGGTTTGCCTGATTGCGCACATTCCACATCTTGAGGTTGCTTCAATTGTAACCTTTTACTTCTTTCATCATGTTCTCGTATCGATATTTGAGTTGAAGGAAGTATAAAGTTATTCTTGGATCCTGAAAACAAAATTAATAAAAATTATTTTTGTATAAGTAAAAAAAAATTTTTTTTCCAAGTATATTTTTTAAAAATAGTTTTTTTACCTGTACGTGTTGACGAAGTCTCTTGAACTTCTTGTAACGCCTTCTCATCAGCTGCTCTTTTATTTTTTTCAACGTTTTCCTCAGCTGCAAACAAAAATTTTAATTATTATAAATTTTTTTTATAATTAAAAAAATTATTATAAAAAATCGAAAAGGAAATAAAAAATAAATTGAAAACATGAAGAACAATACAATTTTTTATAATTATTATATTATAATTTTTATAGTTAAAAAATTATTATAAAAAAATTAAAATAGAAATAAAAATAAAACTTACTTTCCGCTTTTCTTTTTTTGGATGTGGAAACTGCATCATTTGTAGTTTTTTTTGCACTTTTATTTGACTTCGTGTCCAATCCACTCGATGATGTGCGGGAGCTCGAGCTCGAGCTGGAACTGCTCGAATTTGAACTGCTTGAGCTTGAACCGCTCGAGCTGGAACTTCTCGAATTTGAACTGCTTGAGCTTGAACCGCTCGAGCTGGAACTTCTCGAATTTGAACTATTCGAGCTTGAACTGCTCGAGCTTGAACTTGTGCTCGAACCACTCGATGATGATGTGTTTGAGCTTGAACGAGGATTCGACTTCGACCTTGATCTAGATTTCGACCTTGATTCCGATCTCGATCTCTGCGGTTGACATATCCCTTCATTTAATTGCTCCATAGCCGCAGTAGTTGGAAGTATTGGCACTGAAAAAGAAAAGTTGAAAATGAATTTTATTATTTATTATTATTTAAATCAATAAATAATTATAATAAAAAAATAATTCTATTATTCTCAAAAAAAGTTAAAAATTAATTTTATTGGCAAATTTTAAAACAAATAATTATAATAAAAAATAATTTTATTGTTCTCAAAAAATTTATTATACTCAACTTACATGAATCCACCGCTTTCATTGCCCATGATGCATAATCTAACATCATGATCAATGTAGGTCCATTATTGACGATCCATCTTATTTTTTCTTGCACTGTTTTTATACACTTATTTTGCTCCTCACACATTTTTCTTCTAGTTTTTCTTCTAATGTAGAAATCTCAAAGATGATCGGAGAACTGACGAGTTGCAGCTTGCAACAGGGTAATTATGTGAAAAACTGGGATTCTTATCTTGCTATGATATTATGAAATAAAAATTTTACGATTGGTGGAAAAATTCCCCCCTAAAAATAAATACCTCCCTTGAAAAAATTTTTGTCCATTCAGCATTAGTCCTACATACGCCTAAATTTTTATCTTATTGTTTTCTAAGGATCGAGACAGTAAATGAATTTTATTTTAGATTATAAATCTCATTCCCGAGAATAAACGATCTTCTTTTTTCTCAGATAAATAATTTTTATCATTAAATGATTTTTTTTTTGGTTTCCTCAAGAAAACCGTTAAACATTTATGACCGGAAATTTTAACAGAAGACGGAAGGGTTTCGTAAATTTTTTTCATGATATCATTTTCCTTTTCAAGATAAAAAGACTTTCATACACTTCCGATCATCTATGATCGGAAAATTTTATCTTTTTAACTGAGGATGGATAGGTCGCGTATATTTTTTTTAACGTACACCAGCAATTCAAAAGAAACCACAGAGTGGGCGGCCCTATTTTTTTTCGGCTTAAAAAATAACATGAGGGGGGGGGATCTATGTGCTTCAAAGTACACGCGGATACTAAATCACTGTCGAAAGAGAGGGGGTACTAAAAAACATGAGAAAAGAGGAGGATCTATACGTACTTTGAGAAAAGGAAGGTGTTTTTAGAACCCATACATTTGCTTTGAAATACGTAGGGTACTGGATCGCTTTGAAAAAGAGGGGAGTGATACAGTATGCCTGCATATGCTTTAGGTGACGTAGGATACTGTATCACTTTGGAGAGAGAGGGGGTGATACAGAATGAACATGACACAGTATGCCTATAGCCTATCTACTTTTAATCAACTGAAGGTAAATACTATATAAAAATAAATTATAAGTTCAATGTTGATTGAAAATGCATATAAATGAAAACGTTTTGTTATTAGAAAACTAAAAAGTAAAAATCTGACTAAAATGAATTCGCAAAATTTATTTACATTAATTTTTGTATTATATGACTTATTTAATTACGTGATAATTAAAAAAATAATTTTTATACAATAGTTTCCTTACATAAAAATAAATAATAGTCTCTTGTACTTATTTTATTATACTTTATGTATTTATTTTACAGATGACCAAGCCAATCAGTCAACTGAATCTAGTAATAATGGCGGTAATTTAGGAAAAGTTGTGCAAATATTGGTAAATAAAATAAACTCTTTTTTTGATAGTTGTGAAAACAATATCCAACAACGATTAACTGAAATTGACATTCGTGTTAAAAACATGATTAACAGAATGGAATTAGAATTTGACATAAAACTGCAAAATATACAAACGTAAATATAATATTAATGAATCGCTTATTTATTTTATAAAATATTTACTGTTATTCTGCAAATATTTTTTTCCTCATCCAATAATGTTTTTAGTAATAGTGTCACTCAAAATGCATTGCCTCGGATGGATTTGCCAAAAATATTTCCAATTAAAACTATGGAAGACTTTAATCACTTCGAAAGTAGCCCCGAACTACAACAACAATTGGTGAGTGTAAAATTATTTTGAAGTCTGTTTTTAAACAACATTTCTAAAGAAATAGTAACGGGAACGTTAAAAATCCTTTAATAATGTGAAATTCAATGTAGAAATTTATAATTAGGACACAAGTATCTATCACAAGTCAACTACCCGATAAACCTATATATAATTACATATTTGTATGTTAATAATTTTAATTTATTTTTAATCTCTTACAAATAAAAAATCAATTTAGGAAATAAAATTAGAATTTTAAAAAGTAAGGGATATTTCATTGAACATAATAATAAAATTGAATCATTTTTTTAATGTTTTTAAATAAGATTTATAGTTTAAATTTTTTCACGTACAATATTTTTTTAATATTCAAGAGTAGGTTTTATATCTCTGTCCTTTCCTAATCAAAGAACTCGGTAAAAACTAATAATTGTAAATAAAAACAAAAGAGAAAGTCGCATCTTGTATTATAAAATTCAATATTTTCTAATGAGGCAAATGAATTTTATTGCTTTGTTTCCAAAATAATCTTGAAAAACTCTAAATATAGAGATTCAGATAAGAAAATTAGTTCTTAAATTTTTCTTGAAAACTAAACAATAAATTCATGTTCTTAACAGAGTGCGCGATAGTCGCTTTATATGGTTTTTTTAAATAAAATTAAAAATAAAAGGTTTTTTATAAACAAAATATAAAATTTATTGTACGTGGGTATTCTTTTAGCAGTCCGATTTAGTGAGCGGTGGCGCTCTAATCGACGCGAAAAGCTCTGTGGAGGTTTGATACCAATCACAAAAAGGGTGGGAGAAAAGAGTTTTTCTTTTTGAATTTTACAGGAATATTGTACACGAAAAAGTAAAAATTATCAACCTTGTCTAAAAACATACAAATGTATTTTTCTTATTTTTGTATGAAATATAAAGTAACTCTTATTCTATAAGAATTATTTTGGAATTATAATTACATTTCAAATTAGAAATTTGATTGGATTTTTTCAAAGGGGTTCAGACTTTATATTATCTATACAATAATCAAAGCTAATTTATAAATAATTTTCTAGCGCAACTACTGTATGATATGGGGTGGAGATTCCATCGAAGAATGTGCACGACATTTTCTAAAAGATGCATTATCGGATGACTTGTCGATGGAATTTAAATGGGTACAATGCAATAAAGTAAAAGAGAAGGAAAATACTATCAAAGCAAGGTCATTATTTGATACTTAAATGAGTAAAGTAATATATTGTAAGTATTATACATAACAATTTTTCATGGGATATCAAATGATCAATGTATTTCATGTATTTCGTTTATTAGTTCTCTTATAGACCGATTCCATCTCAAATCATGCAGACCGACTGCACCTATCTCTCCGAACTGCTTAAAAATTTTTTATATTATTCTACTTTGAAAATAAGCGTATACGTATTTTTTTATTTTTCAATATCATCAAAAATGCAGTTTTTATGCACTTTTCAAAAATGACTTATAAATTTTCAATTCTCAAAAATCGAAATTTTTTTTTTTTTTTTTTAATCGTTTTTATCCCTGCAGTGATCTTTATAAATAAATTTAGGCTCGTTCAATGCTACAGAGGATGCTCTTTTAATTCCACCGTCTTTTATTTTTTTTTACAAAAAAACGGAAGTGCAATTGCACTTTTTGTAAAAAATGAAAAATGCATTTTTCTCAAAAAAGCAATTTTTTTTGTCTCAAATTTTTTTTTATGGATAGGTAGCCTATTAAGACCTATATTTTCATCGGTGTGGAATTTGGAATATTTTGGTTTAGTAAGAGATATAAAAAAAATTGAGAAAAAAATTTTCATTTTCATATAAATGTAAATACGTCATAGATAAAACAAATATTTCAGGAGTAAGCGCATTTCAGATATATATATATATATATATATATATATATATTTGTACGTACATAGCTTTTATGCAACTCATAGGTGTTGTGCTGTACATATATATATATATATATATATATATATATATAGTGCATAAATTTTGCGTTAAGTATAAGAAATTATGTAAAAAGAAAGTTCTATTTTTTTTTCCTTTCTTATGAGTTTTGGACTTTTTCTTATTGCGCACATTCTTCTTTGACGTAATTTTTCTTTTCTTTTTTTTCTCTTTATTTAATAATTTTGTGAAAGGATGAGCAGCAGTTCGAGCCATATACAATTTTTTCTTTGTCCCTACTTTTACTTTCCATACGTGGGTTTTTTGAATGCCGGCCAATTAAGGGGTCTTAAGCCACTCTTTTATTTTGCTTTGCCTAAAAAATTCAATATCTTCTTTTGGCAGTAAGATTAATTTAATAGCGTCAGTGTTAGGTTGAACTTTTTTTACAAAAGCATTTGCATTTTGTATTGATTCAACATGACAATTTTGAAGATTATGTCTGGTTGCATAGTGTTTTACTAATCCACCGACGCCATCAACCGCACCTTTCCCATGCCCCGTAGCTGAAAACAACCATTTTTGATTGTTAGAAGCTTTTTTTATTTCATGTAATTGAAATCGATTTTTGAAATGACTTGCGGCTCCATCTGTTATAATCGATATTTGTTCTATTGAATCAGTTGAATCATTTTTCATCAAATCAATGATTTTTTGCATCGCCAACAAGGCATGAGCGGAATCATGTTTTGTATCATCACTGACGACAGCAAAACTTTTTGTTACTGTTCCTTGATAACAAACAGCTGTAAAAATAGAAATCTGTTGATTGACCCAGTGATTGCCTTTTAAACAATTTTTTTGTGTGATCCAAAAAAATTTGGACACTTCCGTCTCTTCTCGGAATAAGTTTCAGACATATTTCAAAATGAGTCTCAATATCTAGAAACTAAACGGTATAAAAGGTGTAAGATAACTACCGTGAATAGCTGCTTTCTTAATTAAACCTAAGGCACTTAAATTATCTATGCGATATTTAGCCACCTAGCGGTATATCTAGATATCTACGTATATATACATCTGTTATGTAAATATGAAAATTTTTTTCTCAATTTTTTTTATATCTCTTACTCAACCAAAATATTCCAAATTCCACACCGATGAAAATATAGGTCTTAATAGGCTACCTATCCATAAAAAAAATTTGAGACAAAAAAAAAATGGCTTTTTTGAGAAAAATGCATTTTTCATTTTTTACAAAAAGTGCAATTGCACTTCCGTTTTTTTGTAAAAAAAAAATAAAAGACGGTGGAATTAAAAGATCATCCTCTGTAGCATTGAACGAGCCTAAATTTATTTATAAAGATCGCTACAGGGATAAAAACGATTAAAAAAAAAAAAAATTTTCGATTTTTGAGAATTGAAAATTTATGTCATTTTTAAAAAGTGCATAAAAACTGCAATTTTGATGATATTGACAAATAAAAAAATACGTATACGCTTATTTTCAAAGTAGAATAATATAAAAAATTTTTAAGCAGTTCGGAGAGATAGGTGCAGTCGGTCTGCATGATTTGAGATGGAATCGGTCTATACATGTTTTATATTTACTATGAGTCATGCATTTTCATTTATTTTAAAAATTGGTTCATAAATTCTTTAATCAAATATAACTTCTTAAAGTAACATTATAAAAACAGACTTTTATAATTATATTGCCGAAAAAATGTCTATTTTAAATCTACATCTTAAATCATTAAATATATATTTCAAATTGTTTAATTAATATTTTAATAAGATAGATGCATTCTAAAAATCTATATAATCCTTTGTCATACCCTTTATTTGTTAAATTTTAAATAGAAATAAATTTTAATTATGTTTTAGCCGTTGTCCACTCTAGATTCAGTAACACAACAGTTAAAGATTTCCACAATGCTATGCAAATGGCGTTACGTGCTGCTAAACAGAGACATCGCGATAAAATTAATCGAAATAAGAAACGTGAAAGTCTAAACGCATCTGGCGAAAAAAATATACTTGAGCGAATGGAAGATTTTTATCATTCTTAATTAATAGTTTAAGAAAAACGATATTGATTGATGGTAGAAGAGTGAAAAATACTGAACTAAGCTTAATATAATTGTTTGTTCTGTAAACTAAAATATATCAAATTTGAGTTTTCAAATAGTATAGTATGTATGTGTTTTATGTAATTAAAGAAGCGAATTACGTTTATAACAAAATAAAATATTTATTATACTATTATTTTAGTTAGAAAAAGTTTAGAAATATGTGAAAACGTTATGTATAATGATTATTTTTCAGTAATAAAAGATTATATTGTTCCTATAATAATATATTGAATACAATAATAGACATGTAATCTTTAATTCAAGTCTATTTATCACCTGACATAAGTATAAATATTTAAAGTTGAATGTGCAGATCTAATTCATGTATATTTGCTGTTATTCTGTTGTTGAGAAATTTCATAATACAGTTCACAATTCTATTCTAAAACATATCATTTCATTTTGCAATTTAACTGCCGCATTTATGATGGAATTCTGTTGTTCAGTCTCTGATATAAGTGTCAGCTGTAAATCTAATGCGATTCTGCTGTAAGTGCAAGTGCAGAGCCTGTAATACTAATTTACAATGTAGCTGCACAATCTCTGGCGTATTTATGCTCCTCAGCCTTGGATGTAATGGTCAGCTGCACTTCTAATGCAATTCAGCTGAAAGTGCAAGGGCAAGATATGGTATCCTGATTTACAATTTAGCGGTTGCAATCCTGCTGCTCAGTCGTGGATGTAAGTGTCTGCTGCACTTCTAATGCAATTCTGCTGAAAGAGCAAGTGCAAAATATAGAATCCTAATTTACAATTTAGCTGCTGCAATGCTAGTGCGATTCATCTGCTCAGTTTTAGATGCAAGTGTCTGCTGCACGTCTGATGTAATTCTACTGTAAGCGCAAAAGCAAGATATAGAATCCTAATTTGCAATTTAGCTGCTGCAATTCTGGTACAATTCTGCTGCTTAGTCTTGAATGTAAGTGTCTGCAGCGTTTGTAATGCAATTCTGCTGTAAGCGCAAGTGCAAGATATGGAATTCTAATTTTCAATTCAGCTGCTACATTTCTAGTGCAATTCTGCTGCTCAGTCTTGAATGTAAGTGCCTGCTGCATTTCTAATGCAATTCTGTTGCGAGCGCAAGTGCAGTTTACTCATAAACTTATAAACCAAGATAACATAAACACATATTTCTCGAACCCATAAACTTATAAACTATAAACCATAAACCTAAAAACCATAAATTTATAAACTCATAAACCATATATGCATAAATCCATAAATCATCAACTCATGAACCCATAAATCATCAACCAATAAACAATAAACCCGTAAACTATAAACGCGTAGACCATAAACCCATAAACCATAAACTTATGAATCAGAAACATATTAACGATAAATTTATAAGCTATGAACCCATAAACCATAGACCCACAAATCATCATCCCAAAAATATCGTGAACAAAAAATTCAAATCTTGAAATGATTCAAATCGAAAAAAAGAGCGAAAAAGAGCGAGGAAGAGCGAAGAACAAAGGAAGAGGAGAAAAAAAGGGAGAAGGGGGAAAAAGATGAAGGGTTAGTGAGAAGGAGGGAGAAAAGGAAGTTGGGGGGATGAATAAAAAAAAATAGTGAGAATACTAATAGTGAGAAAGATTATTAGAAAAAACGAGAGTCACAGATATTGAGGCCCAAATGAGACCCACAATAACGAAACTCAAAAAAAAGCTCATGAATCATGAGTACTAATTATATAGGACCCAATGAAAAATTGCTAATTTTATTAGAACAAGATGATGCAGTTTTAAAAATTGCTGGTTCAGAGAACTGGAGAAACAGGAAAATAGTGGTTTCACTTTAATATAACCCTAGGAAGCAAGCCCCCTGCGCGCAAGCGCCCCAACCCCCATCTTGCTTTCTTATCTTTAAAAAAATATTGAAGAATTTGCAAATTTTTTAATAACTTTTATTAGAAAATACTAAATAATATTAATTATTCAAAAGTTTTCTTGAGGTGAATCTTCAATGATCTTTTAATGAATCTAATCATCTATGGAGTCCTAGCTTTATACCAGGACACAATGATTAATTAAATGTTGTGTGTTATGAGGGCTACGTGTATATATTTTATTATAATATTAAATAAAGAATAAAGTCAGTAATGGATTTATAAACGTTTTATTAAATGTCAGTCTAGTAGTAAAAAGATTCTAAGTTTAACGCTGTAATCTAAGTCCAAAAATGAGGGGCACATTTCTGACAGCGACGACAGCGGCGATATACTTTCAATAGTATAGAGAGAATATAATATAAATAGATCTGAAATGCAGCTGAAATTCAGCTGAAATCAAACCAAAATTTACCTAAAATTGCTTAAAATTAATATAAACTTTAGCTAATTTTTTGTTAACTTTTAGGTAACTTTTAGCTATTTTTCAGCTTACTTTAAACTTAATTTTAGCTAGATTCTAGCTGAATTCTAGCTAACCAAGGACAAATGGAATCGTTATACACAGCAGCAGCGACAGCGGCGGAAATATTTTATAATATAGAAAGATATATATATATCTTTCTTTATTATAAAAGATTTTCGCCGCTGCCGCTGTCAGTCTCTCAAAATCCTCCCTTAACTCCTCCTTTTTACTGATAAATTTAGCTAATTTGTGGTAAATTTTACCTAATTTATCGTAAATTTCAGCTGATTTATTGTGAATTACAGCTGAGAATTTCATTTTCTAGCTAATTTTAGCCGATTTATTCAGAATTTTAGCTAAAAATTTAATATTTCAGCTATATTTAGCTAATTTATTGAGAATTTTAGATAAAATTTTAATTTTTCACTTAAAATCAGATAAATGAGGTCACTTTGATTTTAATTATCATAAGATTTTTTTTTAGCTAATTTTAGCTGATTTATTGAGAATTCTAGCCAAAAATTTAATTTTTCAGCTAAGTTTAGCTAATTCATTGTAAATTTTATTTAAAATTTTAATTTTTCCACTCAAAATCTAATAAATCAGGTCGATTTGATTGAAATTATCATAAGATTTTTTTTGTTTTCATATCATAAAAGATTTCAGCAATTTACAAATAAGAAAATATTTGTTTATGCCAGATAAATAAAATAAGAATTGAGCCTTTAGAATCTCTAGAAGGTTGGAGATAGTGACGATAACAGCGTCTAATATGCGCTGTATAAATAAATATTTATATCATATGTTATATTTTATATTATGTGTACATTATTAATTATTAAAATATAAAAAATGTATAAATGTATATAAGTATATGAATGTAAAATTATTACAAGGGATTATATTCATTATAAAATTTATGTATTAAATTTAAAAGGGGGGTTGGTGAGCGAAGCGAGCAGGGGGGTATATATTATAAAAAGATTTCGTCGCCACCGCTGTCGCTGTTGCTGCCGCTGTGTATAAGAATTTGATTTATCCTTGGTTAGCTAGAATTCAGCTAGAATCTAGCTAAAATTAAGCTTAAAGTTAGCTAAAAATTAGCTAAAAATTACCTAAAAGTTAACTACAAATTAGCTAAAATTTATATTAATTTTAAGCAATTTTAGGTAAATTTTGGTTTGATTTCAGCTGAATTTTTGATTCAGACTGACATTTATTAAAACGTTTATAAATCAATTACTGATATTATTCTTTATTTAATATTATAATAAAACATACACACGTAGCCCTCATAACACAAAACATTTAAGTATTGATTCTGTCCTGGTATAAAGTTAGGACTTCACAGATGATTAGATTCATTAAAAGATCATTGAAGATTTACCTCAAGAAAACTTTTGAATAATTAATATTATTTGGTATTTTTTAATAAAAGTTATTAAAAAAATCGCAAATTCTTAAATATTTTTTTAAAGTTATAAAAGCAAGATGGGGGTTGGCGCACTTGCGCGTAGGGGGCTTGCCCCCTAGTATATGTATATATATATATATATATATATATATATATATATATACATATAAAAGATGAATAATTAGCTTTTACTTGCGTTTTTTATAATCCTACAAATGCACGAGATTTATGCAAAAATATAAAGATAAGTTTAACCATTCTAAATAAGAAAAATATATAGGTGGAAATTTCACATTGAATGTTATTGAAAAGAATTGGCATGTCAATGGATTTTCTTTAAACGATTTTCAAATTCATTAGTCGATGAAAAAATAGTGCATAGCTAATATAACTGTTATATTTAACTACCGTTAAGTACAACAGATTGTACAACTTGTAATGTTGAGCTTAACTCCACAAAAGGCAAAAATTAAAGAAAACACAAATAATAATTTCGGATGAAATATCCATGACTTCAAAATTGGCTTTTGAGTCAGTTGATCGCCTTTTTTAAGATTTATGAGCATGTAGACCAACCCTTCGGCGGTAAAACTGGGATTGTATCAGGAGATTTCAGGAAAACTGGGATTGTATCAGGAGATTTCAGGAAAACATTATCAATTATTTGACATGGAAGCCATATGAATATTATTGAAAATTTGGTTAAATTTAGTTTATTATGGCAAATTTTTATGCGTATGATGTTAAATGAAAACCTGCGAGTTTCAGATAATGATAATAATTTCAAACAGTGGTTATTAGATATCAAAGAAGGAAAACGTCGCAATGTTTTTAAAGATTATAATGAACTAAGTGCTATACCAGATAATTTTATCATTAAAGAAAATCTTATAGAAGAAATGTTCGGAAAAGCAATAGATATGAACAATACGAATCTAACGGATGAAGTTATTTTAGCTCCTAAAAATAATGATGTTGCTAAAATCAATAACAATGTTTTAAATATAATGGAAGGCGACCATGTTGGATATTTAAGTATTGATACAGCTGAAGATGATAACAAAGAAAATTTAGATATTATGTACCTACAGAATTCTTAAATAAGTTAACTCCCAATGGACTTCCATTTCATAAATGACATTTAAAAGTAGGGGCTATCCTAATACTTCTAAGAAATATGAATTTAAATGAGGGTCTTTGCAATGGGACAAGGTTGATAGTAAAAAAATTGATTAAATATTTCACTGAAACCGAATCAGCAGGCGGTCAAAACAAAGATAAATTAGTTTTCATTCCAAGAATAAGTTTATGTCCATTTACGGAAGAAATTCCTTTGAATATGCAACGAAAACAGTTTTCTATTACATTAGATTTTGCAATGACTATTAATGAATCACAAGGATAATCTTATGAAAAAGTTGCTGTTTATTTGCTTTCACCAGTTTACAGTCATAGACAATTATCCGTTGCTCTTTCAAAGACAAAATATAAAAATAATTTGAAATTATTTTTATGTGACAACGCTATTGTCAACAGAGAAAATAAAAATGATCAGAACATAATTTATAGAAAAAACATTGTTTATAAAGAGATATTGTAGAAGATATTTTAAGGGGAATCCTCATACCGACATAGAGTTCTACCTTATCTACATTTAAATTATGAATTTTAATAAAAATTCAACTATTCATGACTGAAATTCGTAGAAGAGGCACATTCTTGACATTCTAAAAAATTCATTGCAACGTTAAAAGACAGAATAAAAGTAAAAATGAAGACAAAAACTGCATAATACGATTATTCATAACTACATTGAAAAATTAATCGTATTAAGCAGTTTTCGCCTTTATTTTTACCCTAATATTGTCTTTTAACGTAGCAATAAATTGTTTGGCATGTTAAGAATGTGCCTCTTCTATGAATTTTAGCCAAAAACAGTTAAATTTGTATTAAAATGCATAATTCAGATATAGATAAGGTAGATCTCTGTGCCGGTATGAGGACACCCCTTAAGAGATATTGTATGTATTTACGTGTTTAAGCTTGCGTAATAGTTGAATCCAAACATGTAATAAAATATGATATTTACTAATATATCAACTGACGCTATTGAAATCAATAGTTTAATATGATGTTGAATCAGCTGCATATGGGGATGCGCAGTTGAATCGGAAATATTTAATGTCAAGGTGTCCGCCAAGGGGTCCATTTCAGACGCACAAGCATATTGCATTTAGAATAAAAAAATATAGATGTGTCTGAAGCGGAGCCTGTATAAAACATGATGAGAAATATACTTCACTGAAGAATACCATGTAAAGATATACAGGCAAGATAAAACACTACCTTTAAAAATATAGGACCAAGAAAAATCTAGGTCCCGAAAAAATATTTGGCCCAAAAAAATATAGGAATCAGAAAAATATAAAGCCGAAAAAAATATAAGGATTTAAAAAATATTGGTGCCACAAAAATAGAAGGCTCACAATAATATAGAGTCCAAAAAATATAGGAACCAAAAAAATCTTGGGTAAAAAAAAGGCCAAAAAAAGGCCCAGAAAAATGTAGGGTTTATTAAAATATAAGGCCTAGAAAAATAAGGCCCAGAATAATAAGGCCCAGAAAAATATAGAGTCAAAGAAAATATAAGAATAAAAAAATTCTTGGACCCAAAAAATAAGAGGCTCAAAATAATATAAGAATCAAAAAAATATTGGGCTTAAATATATTTATTCAATAAGAGGCTAAAAAAATAGGCCCCGGAAAAGGTGGGGCCCCAAAAGATATATAGTCCAAAAAAATAAAGAGACTCAAAAATAAGGCCTAAAAAATATAAGAAAAAAAAGAAGGGCCCAAAAAATGAACATTGAATAAAAATATAGGGCCCAAAAAAAATAAGACCCAAAAACAAGCTCTTGACTAATAAGTACTAATCATAAAGGACCTAATAAAACAATAAATGGTTGAAAATTCTAATGGCAATACTGTTCAAAATTTTTTAAGAAAATAAATTTTGGAAGGATTGTTCGAAAAATGTCAAAAATACAAATTAAAAATTAATAAATGCGTTTTGGCTCTGAGTCTTCCTGTGAGCCTCATCAGTACAATGCAGGAGAACTCTATTGTAGACGCGATGATACATTAAATTTGTGAATTTTATATTTGTGTGAAATGATAAATTCTACTCACTAGGAGAGTATCAGACCTCCGGATCACGAATTTTGCTCAAACTTTGGAATAAGTTTTCAGATGTCAAAATATGAAAGGAAACAGAATTTTAGACCCCAACGCTCAATATTTCCCTAGTTACAGGCAATTAAAGAAAATCACTAAACAAGTTACTAGATTTTCAAATGCATATAGTTTCTTAGCATTGATAGCTAGGAGCTTGAAACTTTTTTTAAACAAAAGCTGAGCTCAAATCCTTTCGAAATAGTAGTTATAGCATGTCAAAAGATTATTTTTTCCCAAAGTCATAGCGTAATAAACATTAGACCCAATTTCAGCTTTTGTTATTAATTAATGTTTTAAAAAGAAAAATCAGGTCCAATGTTTATCACGCTATAACTTTAGGAAAAAATAATATTTTGACATGCTATAACTACTCTTTCGAAAGGATTTGAGCTCAGCTTTTGTTTAAAAAAAGTTTCAAGCTCCTAGCTATCAATGCTAAGAAACTATACGCATTTGAAAATCTAGTAACTTGTTTAGTGATTTTCTTTAATTGCCTGTAACTAGGGAAATATTGAGCGTTGGGGTCTAAAATTCTGTTTCCTTTCATATTTTGACATCTGAAAACTTATTCCAAAGTTTGAGCAAAATTCGTGATCCGGAGGTCTGATACTCTCCTAGTCAGTGAGCAAAAATAAGGTGCTCCACATAGCATGCAAAAGTTGAATTAAGGGGGCTAGATACTATTAGAAGCTGAAATATATTGCTGAGATATATTGATATAAATTTCTGATGTTCAAAAATAACTAATTTCAGTTAAAAAAACATTCAATTCCAAACATTTTTCGGTTTAAAACATTTTTTATATCTTGAGAATTGAAGTGGTGGTACTCGTTGAAAGTCTGGAACAAAAATTCCTTTACCGCAAGGTTTCTTCATGAATTTTCATTGGATTCACTTGACATTTTATGGAGATATTCAAAATTATAGTAGAATCCATATAAGTGGAGCAGATTTTGAATTAATTTATTTCTATCTATTTATCGACTTATTATTTATAATAATTAATAAAAAAATTATTTTTAAAATTGTTTTTTTTTCAAAAATTTTTTAATTATTTGAATTTTTCAGAAATGTTTTACACTTATTTAGATTCTACTATTATTTTGAATATCTCCATAAAATTCCAAGTAAATCCAATGAAAACTCATGAAGAAACCTTGCGGTAAAGGGTTATTTGTTCCAGACTTTCGACGAGCACCACCACTTCAATTCTCAAGATATAGAAAATGTCTTAAACCAAAAAATGTTTAAAATTGAATGTATTTTTATATGAAATTAGTTATTTTTAAACATCAGCAATTTATATCAATATATCTCAGCAATATATTTCAGCTTCTAATAGTATCTGGCCCGTTAAAGAATTTAAAGATAAAAATTCTTTTCTTACGACAAAATTGCAAAATTTAATTCAACTTTTGCACGCCATGTGGAGCACCTTATTTTTGCTCACTTAGTAGAATTTATCATTTCACACAAATATAAAATTCACAAATTTAATGTATCATCGCGTCTATAATAAAGTTTTCCTGCATTGTACTGATGAGGCTTACAGGAGAACTCAAAGCCGAAACGCATTTATTAATTTTTAATTCGTATTTTTGACAATTTTCGAACAATCCTTCCAAAATTTATTTTCTTAAAAAATTTTGAACAGTATTGCCATTAGAATCTTCAACCATTTATAAATTTTCACTGTTCTTTTAGATCCATATAGCTAATTACATTAATTAAACATTTCTACTCATATAAGTAAAAGATTAGACACATTTAAAAAATTCGGAGAACCGGAGAAACGAAAAAAAGTGGTTTCACTTTAATATAATATAAGATTTTTTCTTTCAACCTCTCATGTCCCTTAAGATTAACCCACCAGATAATATTACCATAACACATTATATTCGTTATACTACGCGTTCCATTTTGAAATTCATACTATCCCTTATGTCATTTGAAATTACACCTCCATCTTCCATCCCCAGCATATCCTACGCACTTGTATTCGTAATCCCTTCTGAAATATCCGTCAAAGTATCCCATCCAGCCTCCCTCCCTACCCCTGCCCTCCTTTCCGATAAAACTTCGCCAACCCACCCTATAGCCGACTGTGAAAAGCCACCCAGAGTTTTTCTTTCAGTCAAAAATATAGCTAATTAATTGATATGTTAAAATTCTATCTATTCTACTTACTAGGAGAGTATCACAACTTCGGATCACGGATTTTGCTCAAACTTTGGAATAAGTTTTCAAATGTCAAAATATGAAAGGAAACAGAATTTTAGACACCAACGCTCAACATTTCCCTAGTTATAGGCAGTTAAAGAAAATCACTAAAAAAGTTACTAGATAGTTCCTTAGCATTGATAGCTAGAAGCTTAAAACTTTTTTAAAATGAAAGCTGAGCTCAAATCTTTTCGAAATAGTGATTATAGCATGTCAAAATATTATTTTTTTTCAAAGTTATAGCGTGATAAACATTAGACCCAATTTCAGCTTTTGTTATTAATTAATGTTTTAAAAAGAAAAATCAGCTCCAATGTTTATCACGCTATAACTTTGAAAAAAAATAATATTTTGACATGCTATAATCACTATTTCGAACAGATTTGAGCTCAGCTTTCATTTTAAAAAAGTTTCAAGCTTCTAGCTATCAATGCTAAGGAACTATATGCGTTTAAACATCTAGTAACTTTTTTAGTGGTTTTCTTTAAATGCCTATAATTAGGGAAATATTGAGCGTTGGTGTCTAAAATTCTGTTTCCTTTCATATTTTAACATTTAAAAACTTATCCCAAAGTTTGAGCAAAATCCGTGATCCGGAGTTGTGATACTCTCCTAGTTAGTTACTTTATACTTATTTAAAATTGTTTTATATGCGTTATATTGCGTCTATATCACGACTGGCATCCTTTTCTGTGTATGACTTGTGTTTATAGCTGTAGCTCAATAAAATCTATCAGTTTTGTATATTTCAGCTTATTTTGTTTTCGTGTGTTTTATAGTGTAGTTATTAATTTTTTACTTTTAGCCATACATTTAGCTGTATTAATGCAACCATCTTATCTCCACGGCCATAACAGTACTCATTATGGCTACCCCATTTAATTTTCATTGTATTTAATGGCATCAATTTCTGCTTATGGATCAGCTAGAAATCTACTTTTCCGATCAAAAATAGTCAAAAAAGATAGTTCTTTTTTTTGCTTGTTTTTTGAATTTCGACAAATATTAACGCTTCCGCTCTCTAATTTTCTTTTGCAACATGTGAATCGGTGTAGCTAATGGACTTTTGAAGGGTCTGCAAATATACTTTCCTTACATCACCTCTCAAATTCTTTTTTAGTTTCGTGCCAACCGTCTTAGCTTTCGAGCAACTGGTCGCTCTGCAGTTTTAATGTGGTGGTATACATCCTTATTTTTAATGGTTTTCAGCTTTTCTGGGCTTACTACCGCTGGGAATCATCTAATTAATTTACTATACCTAGTTTCCAGGTTAATTAACGACACCTGTACATATATAACTTTTTTCGTGATGCCTACGACCAATTCACCAGTCCTAGTATCTACTAACCTCTGTCTGATTAAATCTGTAAGTCAATGATAGCGTTTGATGACATCACCGCCTAAAATAACATAAGGAACGTCTGCTATGGTAAACGTCCATTTTATCTTATTGTTAAACCCAAAATCTAATAGCCCGTATGTAACGCCGTCTGTATCTATTCCTGTATTATTGGCTGCTTACAATTTGACTGCCGTTGCTTTCTTCTTACTATCCTTCCTTTTCAGTATAAGTGAAACTCCCACGCCTGTATCGATAAAAATTGCTCTAGTATTTACTTTATTCACTACGTGGAGGCGTATACTCCCAGTGTTCGATGAAGCTACCTCCTCTACTCGCCGGATAGGAAGTTTAAATTATTTCCATTCACTGGTTGCTGTGCATTTATTTTTACGCTATTATTTCTGACTAGGTTTTTTGCCGGTGCTATTGATCTATAACTATTTCCTCTATTCATTGGAGAAACAGATCTATGTCTCTATCCCTACTGTATATGCATTGTTGTCATATTTTTTATGATAAACACAAATAATTCTATTGTTACTATTTATTCTATTCTTATGCATCGATCTATCTTCTTTCTTGTTGAATCTTCATCACCATCTTATCTTATTAATAGTCTTACCTACTATCGCTTCTATATGTGCGTCGATATTCATTTTATCTATTTTTCCTACACTCGGTCCATTACCATACGTTCCGTTTACTATTACGTGGTTAACTACATTAATGTTACCTACTTTACCGATCTCTTCTTCACATTTGTTTTATACACTTCGTCAGCGTGCTGTACTAACGATACTTCATTTGTTAGGTCAATTTCCCCCACGAGAAACTTTTTATTCTAGGTAGTAAATTAAATTTCCAGGATTTTAATAGTATATTACTCACCAAGGGAGGTAAAGTATTGGCGAGTCCATAGCACATATAATTGCCACCTCAAGCCAAAGGCGAGGGTGAAAAATATGTGCTACGGGGTCATCATTTTACCTCCCGTGCAGTGTATACTGTTTTTCGCCTTACCCGGGCTGAAACTATGAGTTTTGTTTTTCGGCGCCTGGACGAAAGTCGTAGTTTCGGGCAGGGTATAACGAAAAACTACTTTACTCTTGATGTTACTACTTGCTATATCCAACATTACTCGCAATAAATCGAACGGTTTTTCTCCTCACGTGCGACATTTTTAAAGTAAAGTATTAAAACGATCCTCTCGCGACTAACCATATCTATCTAACAAGTATTTTTCCATGCTGTTATATCTTTGTCCTTGTTTTAATGTTCTTACTAAATTCGACGTTTATTGAATTATGTACTCATCTAAATTGTCGATCAACAACATGAAACCTGCGCTATCATCGGTAATAGGGACCCTCTAGAAAGGGACTGGAAATCCCGTTCTGTTTTTTCTATTAGCTGTTACAAATAAGATATCTAAACCGGAAATTACATAAGAAAGTAATATGTTAGGAAGAGACAGTAAATATTCCCCACGAAGACGACCCGTGCATAAACACTTTATCCGTTCCTTTCCGGTTTAGATCAGTATGGCGGCAACATTTTCTTGTCCCTTCCTAAAGAGTCCCTAATCGGTAACGTTGTGCAGCGTCATCTGTTTCTCGAATTACTCGAACCACATTTCCGAGCAATATTTCTAAAAGTAAAAATTTATGTGTCGCATTTGCAAAAATAACTCTGAACCGATTGCTGATAGTCCACTCTCGCGTCATTTGTTTGATAATTTTCTTTTGTGTTCCGAACATTATTATATACGTGTGCCTCGTTATTTACACCCACCCTTTGCTAGTTATCGTTAACCTTCAATGATTCTATTCTTTTCCTTAAAGCGTCAATACCACCTTCATAATTATTTTTTAATTTGTCCATTTTGCGCTTCAGATACTCGTTTAACTTTTTCGTTTCTTTAGCTAAAACTACGTTAAAATTGTCATTTTTCTCCATGTGAATATCATTAAACGCGAACATCCTACTATGATCAATTTGATTCTTATATTTATCGTGCTCGTTTTCTTTTTCGTACTTTTTGGACGTAGCACTGCAAACAATAGACACGTACCTTGCTTTATCTGCGCTTATTTTGTCAACATTCTTCGCGTTTGCCTCCATCATGTGGTTTAAGGTTTTCCTACTATACAATCCTATTACAAGTTTCCTACAGCGAGCTGTCCTCCATCAACTATACTTTATAAACAATCAGTATTTAATAACAAGAATAATTTTAAAAATCGAGTCGAAACAAACACGTATGTAATAAATAGAATCTTTAATAAATTAACGACACGCGAATAATTTTTTTTTTTGTTTTATTTAACGTCACTGTATTCATGCTATCATTGTGATACTAATTTACGACGAGGGTTTCTCAGTGTGTTTGTGAATAATGCACATGTAACGTACAGATGTGCTTGTGTCAATCAACCGAGAACGGAATTTGAACTGAAGATCCCGAGATTACAAATCATTGCACTACCGTTTGAGCCACTGAGACCTCCATACGCAAATAAATTAACACTGAATTAAATAAAGTAAAATAAAACTAAATAAAATAAAATAAAATGAAATAAAATAAAATAAAATAAAATTAAACTAACGAACAAAACGAAATAAATGAACACGGAAATAAATAAATAAATAAATAAATAAATATATATATATATATATATATATATATATATATATATATATATATATATATATATATATATATATATACTGTTGATTAAAGTCACTTAGCTAAAACGTAAAAAAAAATAAATATAATTTACTTTAATACTGATGGTTACAATAAGCATAAAGGTTTGCTATACAAAGGTTAAAAAAAACAAATATTATTGCACCTTCATCACAGTAATATTATAAAGTTACGAAATATAAACAATGTTTACTAAATCCCTTTCAAGGTCTTATAAGCTTAGTTACTTTACTTTCACGACTTTATTTACTTAGCGTGCACACAACATTAACCTTAAACCCCCTTGACGCTTTGTTCTTTTCTTATACGATTCAATTACGCGTATATCTTTTCACTTTTCCCGAGAGAGATCCACCTTTCTATGTACTATTTTTATATTCTTTATTGAGAGAGAAACCTATTTTTTATATATTTATATTATATCATTACTCCCCTCGGTTTGTACATGCATATGTTACCTCTTTGATAAATGCGAAAAATTTCGAAAATTATATAATTTTAAGAATTTAATTTCTCGCATTTTTTGTAATTTTTAAAATGTAAATAAAAATAAAGAAAATTGAAGTTTAAAAATTGTACAACGTAAATGTGTTCTATTTATATAATCATACCAATCAGTTGGATTTGCCTAATATTTGAAATTGAATTTCATTAAATAACCTTAAACTTTCTTTGAAGTATACATCGCATACATCGGTAACTTATATTATACCTAATTATATTATACAGGGTATCCTAGAGAGTTTGGATGTGGAGAGTACCACCCGATAGAAAATTAAATTCTGGACCAAAAATCATAATAAAATTTTTTTTATCTGTAGTTGTTACCACGATGATTACGAAAATTGAAATTCATATGAACATGAGAGCCCAACCGCTGCAATGATAAGAGCGGTAAGAATCAAGTTCAATCGCGACAGCTACAGTAATAGGAGACTCGCTGCACTAGTTGAGTTTAGCTGCGTAGGTCTTCTCTCTTTTTATAGTCAAAGCTCGCAGCGCTAGGCCGCTCTTATCACTGCAGCTGACAGACTCTTGCACTAATACAAATTGAAATTTTTGTCATTATCTTAATAACAACGACGAATAAAAAAAATTATATTAGAATTTTTTCAGAATCCAATTTTTTATGGTAGTCTGTTCAAACCATGTTCAAACTCTTCGGGACACCCTATATAACTTTTATATGCCAGATTAAACTTTTTGGATATTTTTTTATTTAAAAAATTTTCATCCAAACTTTTATAATGTTGGTGAAAATCGCATAAATTCATTTATAATTCTAATAAAAAATCTTAAATGAAATGTCATTTGAGGTTTCAATAGAAGAAATGATAAGTGTCAAATTTTTAAGTTAACGTGAATGTTAATAACAATTTAAGTCAAATAATTTATGACTTGAAATAAATTAAACGATAAATAAAAAAACACAATCTTTTAAAAACTATTTTAAGGTTAGGAAAATATCCTAGGCTCTAAAACCTGAAACTTTTTTCATTAGTTTAGGATTTATTTAGAAATAAAGAATATAACAAGGTTTCCTAATTTTAGAAGAATAATTAAACTGATGTAGCTATAGTGTAAGGAACTGATAAGATTTATGCAAATTATAAATTTGAAATATCAATGAAGATTAAAACATGACTTGGATTCTGGCAACTTTGACATCCCACTCATAAATTTATATTTTATTTTTAAATTCTAACCTGTATATGTGATTATAGTCTTCGAGACATCGTTGAAGTTTTGGTGGTCCTCTTAGAAAACTAATGACACCGGCAAAACCACGATCAGTTGGTATTTGACTTTTCCAATCTTTAAATTTCTCCCATTTTTCATGTGCGTTGTCCTTAAACACCTGTATCCGACCTGATAAGCCTTCATATTCAGCGAGCTTGTCTGACATGTTCCAACCTTCAAAAGACTAATTCATAGTGCTTTAGTATTATTTGACGTATTATTTTTTTCCACAATAATGAAAGAAATTTGTGTTACTAATTTTTGGATCAATTGAACTTCATTGATTCTAAATTTATTATAGCTTAATTAGTCAAGTGTTCTACTTGATGAATCGACATTTTGAATCATTATACTAATAGTTGGTTTGTATTATGTTTTTTATCTCTATCAGAAAGGATCAACATTTATTAAAACATCTTCTTTCGTGACAGGCTTCTACCTACTACAACACGTAAAATAAATAATTTTAAAAGACTAATGAGACAATCGTGGTATTACTCATCAGAAGCTATATTGCTTTTACATGTGTATATATATCGACTCGGACCCGGACGAAAAGTAACACTATTCAGACTCTGACGAAAACCAACACCGTTGGAAGCTTCTAATGAAAAGTAACACGGTTCGTAATCCCTTATCGAAGAAAAACACCAGTTTTTAAGCGCTGGCGAAGGCTAACATCTCTCACCGACCGCTGACGAAAAGTAACACTACTTGGAACCAGCGATTTATTCCAGTCATGTTACTCTTCGTTAGTCGGTGCAAATGGCGTTAGTATTCGCTAGACGTTTTGAACCGTGTTAGTTTTTGTCAGACATTTTTAACAACGTTACTCTTCGCCCGGGGCGGTGATATGTATAAACTAAAGATTGTGGAACTTACAAAAACTATATTTTTTCTTTTCATTAGAATTAGTGACTTTTAACCTAATCTATTATTAATTTACTAATTAATAATAACATAAATTATTAAAAAAACTCATTCAGGTACACAAAGAGATCAAGTCTTATAACCTTTACAGTAAAATTTGAAAGAAAAATTGGACCTAAAATTCCTCTTTATAACATTAATTAATAATAAATGCTAACATTTGGTCTAATTTTCATTGCTTTATAATTTTGAAAAAAATAATATTTTTGCCCTAGGCCGCAAAATGACCATTTTGTGTCCTACGGAAAAACTTTAAATGTCTCGGCCTCGGGACAAAAAAATAGTATATTAGACCATGGATGCATATTGATCATCCTAGCTCGTGCAACTATCGAGGCCTCGCTACGCTCGGCCCCAAAAGTTCGCACTCGCCGAGAATGATCAATATGCATCCTTGGTTAATAATGTACTATTTTTATATGCTGTAAGTACCATTTTGGAAGGATTTTAACTCAGCTTTCACTTAAAAAAAATTTTAAGCATCTAGCTATTAATGCTGAAGAACTATAAGCATTTGAAAATCTATTAATTTTTATAGTGATTTTCTTTAATTGCCTATAACTAGGGGAATATTAAGCGTTAGATTCTAGTGACTTGGCTTTTTTTATGTTTTCACATTCAAAATCATCTCCCGAAATTTATGCAAAGTTGCATCCTAATACCCTGACACCATCCCTGTTAGTGTACAGTTATCTGTTTTTATAAATCGTGTAATAAAATGATATCTACACCCTTTTACCCCTTTTTTCCCTTACATATATACAGTTAGTTAGGTTATCTTTTAGCTATATTTATTTACATTCATGTGACCACCTGATCCCATAGTCGTTATAATTGTCGTGCCAACGTGGTGCCGACAAAAATGTCACTAAAATTTTCGTAAAATCATTCGGGAATGAAAGACTGTGCAGTGAAAACCGTGCTGAAAAAAAACTATGCTATGAAAAATTAAACTAAAAAACTATTGTGTCAGTGAAGAGGACATTTCTTATATCTATTCTTGTTTGGTCCGTGCGTCCGAGGCTTTCCAACACGTGGTCGCTATCTTATCGAAGCACTCTCAAAGCTGTCTGATAGAGGACACTCTACTGGCCATTTTGGTTAGGTAGCATCGCTTGGTAATGTATAGCGAAAAAGTTTGATGTTGCAGCAAATTTTCAAGTAAAGTTTTCACCTAGTTTTTCTATTGCACCACCCAAAAGTTTTTGTAGACTTCAAAAGAAATAATTCTTTTTTTTACTGAACAAGAAATTTGTCTCTCTGGTTTAAATTTTTTTTTTACATAAATTATTATTTTTTCTTTCGTTTTTCGTGAGCAAATTCTTTTCATATAACTCTGAGAATATATTTTTTTTGTTATCCAAAATATGTAAAAAAATTTCCAAGGATTTAGATTGGAAGAATCAAGAGCTATAGCCCTTAGATCTATAGATCCTTAAAATTTGAAAATATTTAAAAATTTTTGGAAAAATTACAACTTAATCATTTTTTTCCTGAAAATCCTGATGTTTTAGAGAGAAATTCATAAGGATACTTCTTGTTGTAAATGAAGAGCAGAGTTAGCATGATTCTTTACAGACCTGAATTTTAAGGTTTTTTATTGGTTTTTATATGTATTACATGGTAATTGAAATTACTCATTGTTCGCCACTTCAGTAATTGCTTTTCACGGGCTTATTTTTTCTATTTCACATGAACTTTGAAATAAATTTTTGATCATGTAAGTCAGAGCCATCTATAAGGAGTTATAACAGTTTAACATATGTATTTTCATGTATGATTTATTTTCAATATGAAAAATAAATCATACATGAAAATATATATTTATATTCAATATGAAAAATAAATCACACATGAAAATATATATTTTAAACTGTCATAGTTCCTTATTGATAGCTCTGATTTGCATGATCAAAAATTTATTTTAAAGTTCATGTAAAATAGAAAAAAATAAGCTCGTGAAAAGCAATTTCTGAAGTGGCGAACAATGAGTAATTTCAATTACTATGTAATACATATAAAAACCAATAAAAAACTTTAAAATTTAGGTCTGTAAAGAATCATGCTAACTCTGCTCTTCATTTACAACAAGAAGTATTCTTATGAATTTTTCTCTAACACATCAGGATTTTCAGGAAAAAAAATAATTAAGTTGGGACTTTTCCAAAAATTTTGAAAAATTTCCAAATTTCAAGGATCCATGGCTCTTGATACTTCCAATCTAAATCCTTGAAATTTTTTTTAAACATTTTGAGTAACAAACAGAATATATTCTGAGAATTTCAGCAATTTTTATTCTTTTGCTTTTTCAGTTGGTGTGAAATGTCCCATGTATATATACGTAGTCGTGCAGCACAGCTCAAGCAACAAATCGTTTCTTTGACTATGCTCTAAATCCTCTAAATTTATTATCATCCTTTTGCAATTTTATGAAATTTTATTCATAAAATTTTTTTTTTTTTGTTTCACATCAAATTTATTTTGTTACTATTTTGTATACACCATAAGCATAACAGCTGTTTTTTTTTCTTTCTTGCATTAACTAACTAGGAGAGTTACCCTTGTTTAGGTCACGGTTCTTTCCTGTAACTTGTGGATATGTTTTTATACATAAAATCATAAAGAAAGATGCAAGCACTCGTTCTAACGCTTCATCATTCTAAGATTATGAGCTATCTTGTTCAATTTCTTTTAAAAAATCATTGTTTATAATATTGAATAATACTCTTTAATGGAAGCTTCCAAGTTCATTCTGCAGAATTTTAGTTAAAGTTAAGTTTAAATCCTTTTGATTAAAGGAAACGCGTTCAAAAAGCTTAACCCGTTCAAGAGTTATAGCAAAATAAAGAACGTGAAAAAATCAGCACAATAATTTTTAAAAATTTAAGCTTAATTTTATGCTAATTTTTATAACAGTTTCTATAACAATTTTTATTTCCCTGTAACTTTTGAATGGGTTGAGCTTTTTGAACACATTTTTTTTTAATCGAAAGGATTCAATTTTAACTTTTACTAGAATTTTGTTGAATGAACTTGAAAGCTCCCATTGGAGAGTAATATTCAATATTATAAACAATGATTTTCCAAAGAAAGTACACAAAATAGCTCATAATCTAGGAATGATCAAGTGTTAGACCGAGTGCTCGATTTTTCCATAATTTTATGTTTAAAAACATAATAGGAAGTTATAGCAAGATCCGTGAGCCAATCAAGGGTCATCCTCCTAGTAAGTAGAACAGTTAATAATTTTTATTTAGAGTGCATAAGCTAAAATTTCTTTGTACAATCGTTAATTATAGCATAAACTCTTATTTTGCAATTCATCGATTCTTTGGTTAGTGAAAACAAAAGAATGTGATTAAGTATAACAATGCTCATGCAAATTCATGTTCATAAAAAATCTGAATAATTAATTGAATCGTTTTTTTTTTATTTCGAGATAAATATTATTTTTAATTATTTTTAATAAAATGAACAATATTAATTTTTAAATAATATTTGAGCAGTTCCTCATACGGCCTACAGTGACAAAATTATCTACATAAGGAAGGATAAAGTGCGAAGGATGAATACAGGCGCGACTCAAGCGACAAATATTTTAGTCTCGCCTATATTCATATTTTTTATGCCCAAGTTACATATATAACTAATACTTTATGTCATTAAAGGTCGAATGCAAAATGATAATATATAAAGTATGATAAAACTATATAAACATCGCATATGTGTCATTAGTAAGATCTCACTAGTACTATCACTTTAATTAAATGAACGTCCTACAGCTCATTTCAAAAAAGACTTATTTAGCTTTTAATTTCATTTTCACATCACGAAAAAATGTATTTTTTAATTTTTTTCCTGTGTAACTTATCTCTAAATTAGGGGTTTGAAATGCCTTTTGGAATCTTGCTGAATTTTTTGAGTAATAATTTTTTTCACTGAGCTACTAGACTTTGACGGATTTGCATACAAAATTTTGATGAATTTGCATACAAGATGGGCGAAAGATGGTGATTGGTAGTGTACGTCTTCGATATTTTTCTCGTTACAGCTTTATATAATACGATCGCCGACTAAGCGACTTAGTTAAATCAATGAAAGTTTTAAACTGTAAATTTTTTCAGATAAAATAAATTTACACAAAATTTGTTCAGTAGCTAGAGAATAGCCTAAGCTCTGTTTTAAAATATTAACATTCAAAGTAAAAGAGTTCTGGAGATTAATAAAACTAAAACTATAATATTAGAATTTAAGAAGAAAAATATAGAACTATATATTAGAATTTAATAAGAAAAATATAGAACTATATATTAGAATTTAAGAAGAAAAATATAGAAAAAACTATATTAAAATCAATGTTATTGAAACAGGTTTGGCAATTTAAAGGAATCCTTATACAGTTTATCTTATTCAAGTGATAATTATATGTTCCAGAAGTTTAAACAATTTAAGATGCTTATTTTAGAAAGGACTTTAATTTGTAGTTAAAAAAAAGTTTTTCTATTATCTTGAAATTCATAATTTTTTTTAAATATCACAAAAACAAAAGAATATACGTAAAAAATGCTAAAGTTTAAACATTTAGTCTTCTTACTGATTTTTTTCTTTTAGTTTTGTCCGATAAGAATGAACTGAGATATTAGTGTTAGAATTCTGTAGTCAGGGCTGAGTACCACCTATATTTGACCCTGCGAACTAAAAAATCTCAAAAAAAAGGTGTTGGAAAATTCAGATCTAAACAACTTAAAATTTATAAAATCAGCTGAGAAATCAATTTTCAAGCGATTAGTAGCTTAAAAATTAGAGAAGTTATTATAAAATCAATGATACTTTTCCGGTAAAATTTCTGGAACGCATCAGTTTTTTTACTCTTAAGTTGAGTATTTTATGTGTATATATATATATATATATATATATATATATATATATATATATATATATATATATATATTTATATATATATACTAGGGGTTCCCCCTGCTCGCTCCGCTCACCAACCCCGAATGTGAAAAAAGTTCAATAGAAAACATCGATACATAAAAATATAAGATATAAAGTTATAGAATTAGAATTAATAAAAAAAAGATGGTTTAAGAGTCCGCTGTATCTCTGTCCTTTTCTAATTAAAAAATTGACTTTTTTCCCAAAATTAGCAACAAGAGGCAAAAATAAAGAGATGGTTTCGATGTGTTTAATAAAATGTAATATTTTCTTTGATTAGTATGAATTAATTTTATAGCTTCGTTTTTAAGAAAAGTTGGAATAACTTAAAAAATTAGAAATTAGTGTCAAATAATGGGATTGTCAAGTTATTCCAACTTTTCTTGAAAATAAAGCGGTGGAATTAAATTATTCTTATCAGAGAAAATATTGCTTTCTACTACACGAATCGAAACCATCTCTTTATTTCTGCCTGAAGCTATTAGTTTTTATAAAAAATAAATTTCAAATAGATTCGGTAAAACAGGTAACTGTGTCGGTATACAGCTGACTCTTAACGCGACATTCAAAAGTTCACAATGAATCAAACTTATATATTTTTGAAATAAATTAAAAATAGAATAGTAAATAACATAAAAATTTCAAGTTATGATAGTATATAATAATATTTAATAATAATTATGAGCGAATAATAAAAAATAAAATGATAGAATAATAGAAAATTATGATTATAAATAAATATTTTTATCTTCTTATGTCCTAAATTGTATACATATTGAAAAGATACAAAGAAAACGCTCCCTCTCTGCATTTTTTATTTTTGGGCTTGAGACCAACATATATAAATATATGGCTGCATTAAGAATGTTTTTTTTTATTGTCGCTAAAGAAGTGTACACTTTTTTTTCATTGTCGCTGAAGCATACAGATCTATTGTTTGATGTCGCTAAAAAAATCTCATATAAGCATACAAATTTATTGTTTGTTATCGCTAAAAGGAGCTTACAGATTAATTTGTTATTATTACTGGAATAATTTTATAGACTTGTTTTTTATTGTCGCTAATAGAAGCTTACAAATTTAAATTTCATTGTAGTTATAAAAAGCTTACATATTTATTCTTCATTGTCGCTAAAGAAGCTTGTACAGTTGCTTGATATTTTTACTAAAAAAACGCTGCCAAGTGCATTGGCGGAATGCTTTCTCATAGAACTCTTTGAGTTTAATTGATTTTTTTATATTTATTTAAATGTGATTTTAATATAAAAGAATTGTTCAACATTAATATTTACTCATATTGTACTTTATAAATTTCGAACATATATGCTAGCTGATTGCCTTTTCAACATTTATAATGTATTTTAAAGCATCAAGTAATAAAAAAAAATTTGTTCTATTGAAAAAATGATATAATGTAGTAATAAAAAGAATGATGACAACAAAATTTCTAATCGTAATCACGCTAAGAAAGAAGATAAATGAATAATAAAATTTTTATGAAAATTTTCAAAATGCTCTTAAATTAAAACTGCGCTGGGAAAATTAGTTTTCCAAAGCTTGTTTTCTTTAGAAATAACTTGCATACAAATTTTGGAGCAAATCTATCGAACGGTAGTGCGCTAAGAAAATCAGTTTTCAAAGAACCTGTTAAGGATTTTTTTGGTAATGATGCTGAGTTAAATTGGGTGACACTACCAAATTCATGATAAGTGTTCTTTCATCAAAAAGTTATTTAGTTCGTATGAGTAGAACAAAATAATAAAGACATCCATGCTTATTTCTCAAAAAGTTATAAAAATTTAAATTTGTGAAGAAAAATTGAAATGACTTTTAGAATTTATCATCACTAAATATGATTTATGTATATAAATGTACAAGGCAATTAAAGTCAGGCATTGTTATATTTCTATTTAATAAATATTTTGTAGTTTTCAAAAGTTTTTCTTTTTTTGGCAGTCAAAAATAAATTACAAACAAATTTTTAAGCCAATTCTTCGAGTAGTTTACATAAAATAAAAAAGAATAAAAAAAAATTTTTTTTATGAAAATTTTCAAAATGCTTTAAAATTAAAACTGCACTAAGAAAATTAGTTTTCCAAAGCTTGTTTTTTTCAAACAGTAGCAAATAACTTGCATACGAATTTTGGAGCAAATCTATCGAACGGTTTTCGTAAAATATAAAAAAAAATGAAAAATAAAAATTTTTTTTAAAAATTTTAAAAATGGTCTAAAATTAAAAGTGCGCTAAGAAAATCAGTTTTTAAAAGTTTTTCTACTTTTGGCAGTCAAAATTAAGTTCCATACAAATTTTCAAACAAATTCTTCAAGTATTTTACGGAAAATACAAAAAAAATGAAAAATCGAAATTCTTTTAAAATTCTTAAAATGACTCTAAAAAAAAAACTACGCTAAAAAAATCAATTCTCAATAGCTTCCGCACCAGTTCATCGAAAAATTGAATTGTATGGAAAATTCGAAGTAAATCCATCGAGTAGTTTTTAGGATTTTATTGGCTTAATAAATAGAAACATTTTTTTCAAAAATTTCAAAATGCTCTAAAATTAAAACTAAGCTAAGAAAATCAGTTTTTTAAAATTTATTCCATTTGAGCAATCACAAATAATTTCCGTGCAAATTTTGAAGCAAATTCATCGAGCAGTAAACAAAAAAAAACCAGAAAAATAAAAAATCAAAATTTTTTTTTTTTTAAACGACTCCAAAATTAAAACTACCCTAGAAGAACCAATTATCATTAGCTTCCCAGCAAGTTAGTCAAAAAAATAAATTCCATACAAAATTAGAAGCAAATCCATAGGGTAGTTTTCGAGATACAATTTACTAACTGAAATCATACATCCACACACACACACACACACACACACACACACACACACACATACACACACACACACACACACACACACACACACCCACATACATACAGACATTTTCTGGAAACCACTTTTTTCGACTCCCCGAGTTCAAATATGTACGAATTAATGAAAAAATAGAAGAAAATTTTTTTATTGATACAATGCTTTCTCTCTGAGAAAGCAAAAAGTTTAAATAATTCTAAATATTTATTTAATATGTTGTTAAATTTCATTGTCGCTAAAAGAAGCTTACAAATTTATGTTTTATTACAAGCTTACATATTTATTTTTTATTGTTGTTGAAAAAAACTTATACATTAATTATTTTGTAGTAAATCAATATTATTTTATATTTTGTATTATAACTATCATCAATTTGTTTTGCTGTGACCTTGAAAAATAATCATTTTATATTGAGAATATTGTATTTATTAATATAATGAAATAAAAATATTTAATTATTCAATTTATCTTATTTAAAATTATTTCATTTGCTAATATAAGTTCTTCTTACTCCATGTTTTCATCATTTTATACTTTAGTAAATTCCAATCTTTTTACATTTAATATATATATAATATCTATAAAATTTATAAATATATATATATACATGAATATTTCCATAAGTGTATATGCATATAATATATTATTATAATTGTATTTACTATTTTATTCTATTTTTCCAATAATTTCTAGTTTTGTTCCTCTTAACCAATTCACATATTCATTTTCTAATTTATTTAATAAAATGTCTAATTTATATTGTCCATCCGCTATTGTTCCGATGTATTCTGATTCATTTTTTTTATGTTTGTGTGCAAAAGAATTTTTTAAATACCCTTATATTTCTGAAAAATAAAAAATTATTTATATTATTATATTTTTTTTTTCAATAATATTTAATTACTTATTAATCTAGGTCTTAATTTTATTCCTTTGAAATTTATTTTAATTGGTTTGTTATTTTTCAATGTATTGTATTCGCCTAAATGAATAATATTAGAATAATATTTTAATGCTAAGTCATATATATTATTTCCTTTATTGTATCCTTTTGCTTTTAATACATTAACATTCTCTAATAATATTTTCTGAAATATTAAAAAATGTTTAATATTATGTTGTAATTGATAATATTGTATATTATAAAAATTAACTTCGTTTAATTTTAGATTTTTCTTAAATTTAATAATTTTATCATAAATATTACATTGAATTCTGGATCCTTCAGAATCATTTATTATGAATTTTAAAATCCTGAAATCAGTTTGTTTTTGTTTGTTAACAAAAGTTTGTTCTTCGGGAATTTCTTCAATATATGCAACCAGAGATTGATTATATGTAATAAAAAATATTCATAACATATATTATATTTTTGATTTTTTTAATAAAGTTTTTAATACATACGTTGATTGATCTCCTATAACAATTTTAGTTTTTAAAAATTCCGTTGACGAAAACAATATTTTTTTTTCTTTTTCTGAAATAGATAGATATTGATAGATAGATATTATTTTATTTTGTAAAAGAGTACAAAAACGTGTAATACAATTTGTGAATATAAAAACAATAAATATTGCACAAAATGTTATAAAAAAATATAAATATATATATAAATATAAATATTGCACAATTAATATCACAGTCAGTCACTAAATCTAATAATACTAAATAAGTGAGTCATAAACAAAAATAAATAAAAGTGATATCACAGAGTAATCATATGATACACGCAATAAAAATAAAAATAATCATATAAATAAAAACACAGGCCCACAAAATGGAAAAAAATGTCTGAACTTTTGACCGGACATACATATTACCATGTATTTTTCGACGCTGAATCCGAATCTGTAATAAAAATATAGGGTTTTCCTACCTTTTCTCAGAGTTTTATTGAAAAAACCTCATTTTTTACGGTTTTTTGCGGTTTTTCGAGTCTAGAAAAAACAAATCATGAGATACGTTTAATTGGACTTCAAAATCGAATTCTACGGGAAAAAATACACGGGAAACCATACCTTCAAATTTTTTTAACGCGATTCTAGTCCTCTGTATGGGGCTGAAAAGATGAGGAAATCGGTAAAAGTCGAAATTTTGCCTAAAATGGATTTAAACAATATTAAAATTTAATCATGCGTCTTTTGAAGAGTCGATAAACATTGGAAATACTATCCTGGGGTTTTTCAGATTGCTGATCATGAATTTGAAGTCAGATTGTGTAAAAACTACTTCTAGAGGGCGGTGACAAGAACTGTATATGGTAAATTTATCGATTTTTTAAAAATTTTACGTCTGAAATACTAATTTTAGAGTCTTTCACAGCATTGACTGTAAATTCGAGATATTAACTTAGCCTATTGTGTACGTTAAACTTAACATTTTGTCTATGTTTGTCTCTCTCTCTCTCTCTCTCTCTCCCGATGTTTTTTTTAAATTGGCTTACGCTTACGTACACGTTTCTCTTCGAATGACCGATGTAGTGGATTTCTGACACGTTTTTGTCCTTTTTCGCAGCTGTTTCTCTTTTTATCATCCAGCAGTAATCTGCTAACATGTTGATACCCCAGTTTCCTTGAAATCTACGTTCAAACTCCTTTAAATCTTGGTGAAATCGTTCACCATGCTCTTCACTAAAGTCTCCGTTATTTTCAGGAAACTGATCAACGTGTGAATCAAGAAAATGAAGTTTTAAGTTCATTAGACAACCCAATTTTTCAAAATTACGTACCATTCTTTTCACAATAGCTTTATAATTCGTGTCTTTGGCATTACCCAAAAATTTCGTCGATACCTCTTTAAAACTTAACCATGCTGCCTTTTCAACATCAGTCATGCTTTGTTCAAAGTTTTCGTCTCTAAATAAAGTTCGGATTTCAGGACCATCAAAAATACCTTCATTTAATTTAGCATCAGATTTATGGGGAAATACTTTGCTTATATATTGGAAGCATTGACCGTCCTTGTCTAAAGCTTTAACTAATTGCTTTATCAATCCAAGCTTTATATGCAGAGGCGGTATCAAAATTTTCGAAGGATTAACGAGTGGATCTTTTATAACATTCTGTTTTCCAGGTTCAAACAATTCTCTTGATGGCCAAATTTTCTTTTTATAGTGTTTTTCTCTATCTCTGCTATCAAACATGCATAAATAACATGGGTACTTCGTAAATCCAGATTGTTGTCCAAGTATCATAGATAAAATCTTTAAATCGCCACATATTTGCCATTTATGTTCTCTATATTTTATTTTCGTTAAAAGTAGTTCAAGATTGGAATAATCTTCTTTAAGTACTGTTGAATGTGCTAATGGTATAGGAGCATATTTATTTGTGATATTGAGGAGTACTGCTTTAAGGCTGCGCTTTGATGAATCAATGAATAGTCGCCAATTTTCAGGTTTGTATATGTTGGGTTTCAATTCATCAATAAGACCTTTCACGTCCGTGCAATAAACCATATTAGAATCATTCTTGAAATAATTTCTAAAGCGCTCTTCTCGATTACGATATGCACATACTTTAGTACCCTTTGTCAACATATTTCGTCTCTTAAACTCTGAAGCCATAAACTCTGATTGTTCCTAGATGAACCACTCTTTCTAAATAAATCGTTCAGACTTTTTTGATCAAACTTTTCAACAGTTCGTTCTTCACCCTTAGGAATATACTCTTCATCACTATCCAGAGAATGTTCTTCAGGTGAACTTAGATCTTCTTCATTTGGTGTGTTTGTGTCAGAGACAATTTGATCTGTCAATTTTTTATTTATACTTATTCTGTTGTAAAACTGGGTACTGTTGTTTAGAAATGAATTCGGTTTCATTTTAAAGCTTCGTTCAGTTAATCACTGTTGTACACTGTCATTGATCTTAAAGCATTGTTTATAAACGAATGGGACTTATGATCTTTTTCCAAAGCTATATATATATATATATATATATATATATATATATATATATATATATAACAGTACTCTATAAGGGTACCTAAAAAAAACCTGCTGCTGCGAAGTATTGGTCACGATGACAACTGCCCTGAAAATGGGATGTGTAGAATGATTCGGTGTACTCAATACTTTGCAGTAACGAACCCAGCGAAGGCGCGCTGTCCTGCAGGGAAGCACTAGGATGTGAGAATGATGCCGTAGTGTGTCCGACGACGAGTTGACATTGTCCTCGTCAAAGTCGGAAAGCTCTCATACTTAGGCCTGGGGAGGTATGAGAGTTATCACCCCTAGGACGGCGGACTCACCTGCGATCGGAACAGGATTCCTAGTGTGTGGGGTTTAATTCAACAATATGGCTAATTCAAATTTTCAACCTTTTTTAAACTGCGCTGGTACATCCAATAACAGTTTTAACCATACGTGTAATGGATCTCAAGATAATTTCTGTTATGTATGTTCAGAATATATTGGACAACGAAACAAAAGAAAAATCACAGATATTAATTTTATCTATCAGAAATGTTTTGATATTGGGATTTCTCAACAGGATAAAATTTGGGTTCCTCATTATATATGTGCTTCATGTTATGCCATGATGAATCGATACAACACCAGTCAGGCTAGGTCCAAATTAAAATTTAATATACCTACAAAGTGGAAGGAACCAAAAGATGAAAATGATTGCTATTTTTGTTTAACAAAGATACAAGGTTTAGACAAGATACAGAAAAAAGGAATAGTATATCCTAATACTTCTTGTATAGAATTTCCATCCAAGAATTTTATAGATATTTTTGAAAGTAAAGATTCGAGAGATAGTTTTACAACAGGCTTAGGGAATCTAAATGTAGATGAAAACTCGACAGATGAAACAACTGAAAATCTGATTGCCGCAGACGGAAGCTCATCAAATGAAGAAGATCTAAGTTCACCTGAAGAACATTCTCTGGATAGTGATGAAGAGTATATTCCTAAGGGTGAAGAACGAACTGTTGAAAAGTTTGATCAAAAAAGTCTGAACGATTTATTTAGAAAGAGTGGTTCATCTAAGGAACAATCAGAGTTTATGGCTTCAGAGTTTAAGAGACGAAATATGTTGACAAAGGGTACTAAAGTATGTGCATATCGTAATCGAGAAGAGCGCTTTAGAAATTATTTCAAGAATGATTCTAATATGGTTTATTGCACGGACGTGAAAGGTCTTATTGATGAATTGAAACCCAACATATACAAACCTGAAAATTGGCGACTATTCATTGATTCATCAAAGCGCAGCCTTAAAGCAGTACTCCTCAATATCACAAATAAATATGCTCCTATACCATTAGCACATTCAACAGTACTTAAAGAAGATTATTCCAATCTTGAACTACTTTTAACGAAAATAAAATATAGAGAACATAAATGGCAAATATGTGGCGATTTAAAGATTTTATCTATGATACTTGGACAACAATCTGGATTTACGAAGTACCCATGTTATTTATGCATGTTTGATAGCAGAGATAGAGAAAAACACTATAAAAAGAAAATTTGGCCATCAAGAGAATTGTTTGAACCTGGAAAACAGAATGTTATAAAAGATCCACTCGTTAATCCTTCGAAAATTTTGATACCGCCTCTGCATATAAAGCTTGGATTGATAAAGCAATTAGTTAAAGCTTTAGACAAGGACGGTCAATGCTTCCAATATATAAGCAAAGTATTTCCCCATAAATCTGATGCTAAATTAAATGAAGGTATTTTTGATGGTCCTGAAATCCGAACTTTATTTAGAGACGAAAACTTTGAACAAAGCATGACTGATGTTGAAAAGGCAGCATGGTTAAGTTTTAAAGAGGTATCGACGAAATTTTTGGGTAATGCCAAAGACACGAATTATAAAGCTATTGTGAAAAGAATGGTACGTAATTTTGAAAAATTGGGTTGTCTAATGAACTTAAAACTTCATTTTCTTGATTCACACGTTGATCAGTTTCCTGAAAATAACGGAGACTTCAGTGAAGAGCATGGTGAACGATTTCACCAAGATTTAAAGGAGTTTGAACGTAGATTTCAAGGAAACTGGGGTATCAACATGTTAGCAGATTACTGCTGGATGATAAAAAGAGAAACAGCTGCGAAAAAAGGACAAAAACGTGTCAGAAATCCACTACATCGGTCATTCGAAGAGAAACGTGTACGTAAGCGTAAGCCAATTTAAAAAAAACATCGGAAGAGAGAGAGAGAGAGAGAGAGAGAGAGAGAGAGAGAGAGACAAACATAGACAAAATGTTAAGTTTAACGTACACAATAGGCTAAGTTAATATCTTGAATTTACAGTCAATGCTGTGAAAGACTCTAAAATTAGTATTTCAGACGTAAAATTTTTAAAAAATCGATAAATTTACCATATACAGTTCTTGTCACCGCCCTCTAGAAGTAGTTTTTACACAATCTGACTTCAAATTCATGATCAGCAATCTGAAAAACCCCCAGGATAGTATTTCCAATGTTCATCGACTCTTCAAAAGACGCATGATTAAATTTTAATATTGTTTAAATCCATTTTAGGCAAAATTTCGACTTTTACCGATTTCCTCATCTTTTCAGCCCCATACAGAGGACTAGAATCGCGTTAAAAAAATTTGAAGGTATGGTTTCCCGTGTATTTTTTCCCGTAGAATTCGATTTTGAAGTCCAATTAACCGTATCTCATGATTTGTTTTTTTTAGACTCGAAAAACCGCAAAAAAACCGTAAAAAATGAGGTTTTTTCAATAAAACTCTGAGAAAAGGTAGGAAAACCCTATATTTTTATTACAGATTCGGATTTAGCGTCGAAAAATACATGGGAATATGTACGTCCGGTCGAAAGTTCAGACATTTTTTTTCATTTTGTGGGCCTGTGAAATCAGTCATACAATATCTATCAGTCACAATATTAAAATTTAAAAGAATTAAATTTAATACATAATAAAATAAAATAACAAGCATACGCAATAGCATGAAATGCAGTCAAAAATAAAATCAAATAAAAACTCTCACTCACCAACCATTCAGCCAACACTCATACAATAAATACACTCACACCTTAAGCCTATATACAGGACGTTACAAAAATAAATTAAATAAATTAACATAAATTAATAGTAAAAAATATTAATCCAGGTGGAGCAAGTACCCTCTCATCGCTGCTTTGATCCTGCTGAGAGATGGAAGATGTTTAATCTCAGCAGGCAGGAGTTCCTAAAATGCGCACCTTGAACTTGGAAGGAATTTCTGCCAATCTCAGTACGCATGAAGGGTACCATTAGATCCCTGATTTCTCCCTTAGTAGCCACCCTGGGTACACATCTAGTGAAGAGACCAATTAGATGCTCCGGAGTATTCATGCGCACTATCTTGTACATAAATACAGCCAAGAAATACTGTCTCCTCAAATTAGTACGCGGCCAACCCAACGCGGCTCTATAAGGAGAAATATGAGCTCCCATTCTTATACCTAATATATATCTCACACACGAATTCTGCAGTCTTTGTATTCTTCCCTTCAATTCTTATTCTGCCCTGAGAAGCATCGAGCATAACCACCGAACAGTAATCGAGATGCGGAAACAGCAGGGCGGCTGCAAGTTGTTTACGCAGAGCCTCCGTGGTGTACCGACGAAAAAACCGCAGAGCGTATAACACTCTATTGAATTTTTTTGTAACCATATTAATGTGAGGCTCCTAAGAAAGCTTAGAGTCAAGCACAACACCAAGGCTCGTTACAATGTCAGAGAAAGGAATGCCCCAGCATAAAATGAATTGATAAAACGATTACTGCCAAAGACGATTGCTTTAGTCTTGCTAGCATTTAAAGTGAGTGAGGCACCAGCCGCCCACTCAGACACCGCATTGGCCGCCCTCTGTAAGATTAGAATACCTGCATCCACATTCTCACGAGGAACGTGCGTAAAAATCTGCAGGTCATCTACATACAGTAGGTGCTTAACACAACCAGAGCCAAGAGCGTTACGTACTTTATTAATGTAAAGGCAAAACAACAAAGGTCTCAGTATCGATCCCTGTGGAACTCCTAGGTTGGTTGTTAGCCAACCCGAATCTTCTTGTAAGTGTGTTGAAACCATTTGTTTCCTTCCTGAAATATAAGAGTTAATCCACACGAGAGCGGACCTGGAAAACCCCATCGATCTAAGCCTTGCAAGTAATTTAGAGGGAGAGATCGTGTCAAATGCCTTACTAAAGTCAAAAAGTAAAAGTAACGTGACGAGTTTTTTGTCAAGACCTGACCTTATATCATCTGTTAATTTAAGCAAAGCTGTCTGCGTACAGTGATTCTTTCTGTAACCAGTCTGCATGGGATCAAGTATCTTATTTGTAGTGATATATTCCTGCAATTAGTTGTGGGCAATCTTCTCCAGTACCTTCGAAAAAAACACAAAATCGCAACTGGCCTAAAATCTTTAGGCGACTTAGGTGCAGAACACTTTTTTAATGGCACGTGCCTGCTTCCAAAGGCCAGGGAAGACCCCCCCCCCAAAAAAAGAGTTGAACAGAGTCACAAAATGTTCACCAATAAATGGTAAGGCTTTAAGTATCACGCTTTGAGGAATGCCATCCTCGCCACGAGCCTGCGATGAAAAATGGGAAATCGCAAGAACAACATCATTGATATTAATTGGTTTAAAAGCAAAACCATCTATACTACATTTAGTAAGAACCCTCTCGCGAAGCCCATCATCATCATGCGGCGAGACTGACACTCCAGCAAAGTGCGCGTTATGCTCTTTAGGAGTGAATCCATTCAAGTCCTTTGTGGTCCAGTTAAGAGTCCCAGGTCTCTCAGCTCCTTCCAGGCATTACCATTTGCAAGTGCTTCGAACAGTCTATTATGATAGTATGTAGTCTTTGCAAGTTCAGTCTGTTCGTCAACCGTTTTACGTAAATGCAGAAACTCAGTCAGGTATTGCGTTTCGTTCGTCCGTTTATATCTTCTGTAAGTAGCATCTTGCTTGTGCCGCATCTGCGACAATTCTTTATTTAACCATGGTGGGCTATTCTTCGTATGCTTGAGTATTTTCACTGGTGCTAAACTCTCTATGACAGAAGTAAAATTGTCACAAATGCAACCAAGTGCAGACTTTGGATCGACAGTACCAGCTGTTAATGATGGCCAATCATAGCCGGCTAGTTTCTCTAGTAATTCATTTTGACAAATGCTTTTATAGTTTCTGTATCTAATCGACTTGTGATCTATACTGCACGTATTATAAGCAATAGAAACATCAATTAGGTTGTATCGACTATAAAAATTCGCAGGTAAGTTACGTGCGTCAAGTACATTGTCATTGTTATCCACAAGAATCAGGTCAATCTATGTGTGAGCAGATGGAGTTATATTCGTGGCACCATGCTGGACCAACTGAAGTGAAAGCTCCGCTGTTAGTTTACTAAGAAACCTCGCATCACTGCTTTCTCGCAGAAGATCGGCATTTAGATCCCCCATTATAATTTTATGTGAAAAATCATGAGATAAATCTCTCAAAGAATTTAACAAATCAGAATTTTTTGTAAATGAAATGGCAGGAGGGCGATAAATGACAGAAACCAGCACAGGTTCAGAATCGCCATCCTTAATCGAACAAAAAATATATTCTGGCACTTCAGGTTTACCGCTGCTAGTTATGGTTGTGGTACTAGAAATAACTAGTATTCAATATCTAGTATTAAATAGCACATTTTAAATTATTTTTAACGTAGAGGGTAACCCCTTCTCCATGAAGGTTTCTGTCCTGCCTGAACAACTTATAATCCTTAATCCGAATAACGTCATCCGAGACAGACGGTTCCAGCCAGGTTTCAGCAACTCCAAACAGATCATATGAGGGACCATCGCATAAGAGCTTGCGCACCTGTCCAATGTGAGCTCTTAATGAGGTCACATTCAAAAAGGAAATTATATATTTGAAAAAAGTATATATTTTTTACAATGTGATTATAATGTAAATATTCTTACCAACTGTATCAAAGACTGACTTAAGATCTAAGAAAATTATATATTTTAAAAAAATACATGTTTTTTACAATTCTTTTCAAAAACTTCAAAAAATAAGAAAATGAATTAATTAAAACAAACATTAAGCTATATATTCATTTTTCTATTCTACCGCCTATTCTACTGTTTTTTCTCTCCATGTGACCATAGGGGGAAAAAATCCGTGGAATGGAAAGAAGATGCTTGCGTATTAGGTCGCATAAACATAAACATAACCTCTTTAAAATTGTAGCTCAAACAGAGCGATTTTCTACAATTTTTTTTAAAATCAATGAAGTAGATTTGTATTTATAAGAATTCTATTCTTCGCATGAAACTTGCCGAATAGCGCTGATTAGTTGTTTCTATTACGCATCCTCTATTCGGCAGTCTCTTTTCTACTTATCTGACTGCACCCTTACATATTTCTTTTCTTTAGGGAAAATCGAATAAATGATGACATTTATTGAATTTTATGTTTAATTACAACAGTAAGCATCCATCTTTCTCAAATTTCATACTTTACCTAAATTATATTACAAATAAATTTTATACATTTTAAGATTTATTTCTATAATTTTATAATTTTGAAATTGTAAATCATTATTGTAATTAGAAAACATAAAAGATTTAACAATTTTAATATATCTTTTAGTAAAGTTATTGAGAATTACTTTTCAATGTAAATACCGAACCTAGTGATATAATTTTTGAAAAAAAATTATTCAATATTAGAAGATGATTTAAGAAGTTTAAGCTGAATTTATTAATTTCTTTTATAAAATAGTAGGAGTATTTGAAGACTGCACAAAAATTAAAATAATGATATTGTGTTTAAATACCGAAAAGAGTAGAATTAAATAAGTTTCTTGTATTCAATTCCGTTAAAACATTATCAGTTCACGAAAAATGAATTGCATAAAATTGATGGTAATAATGTAAATTTGAAAGTTGATTTCTAGAAAAATACATTTTTCTTTACTTAGTTTTTCATATTATTTTTTTATTTGTAAGAGTTAAGATGATTGAACAAAATGCCTTCCTGGAATATAACCTGTAATAATTTGTATTGACCAAGTTTTAACAGAAATAGAAATTTTAAATATATAATTTTTAATTAATTTCATCGATAAAAATACTTCAAAAACGTAATTGGATAGGAGGTTTTCTGTTTTTATAAAAATATATGTCAACAGGCAATATGACATAATATAAAAGTTTTATAATTAATTACTAATAATTGAATAATAGTGTTTTTTAAGAATTAAAAATCAAGTACAAAGTATTGATATTGTTAGATGAGATCAAGGAAAATATATATTTCAAAAGAATGATAAATATTTTAAAAAGATGTAAAGTAGAATTATCAAGAGATGGGAATCAAATTACAGATGTAAGATGCATAAATAGTATATTTTTCCCCTAGGAAAAAAAAGTAAAGAATGTCCAAAATCGTATGTAAATTGTCACCCGAGCAGAAGGCGAGGGGGGCAAACATACGATTTAAGGCATTCTTTTTTTTCCCGTGGCGAAAATGCGATTTTTTTCAACACCGGGCCGAAAATACAACTTTTTTTTTGGCGCTATGTCAAAAAGTAGTAGTTTCGGGCCAGGTGTTGAAAAAAATATATTTCAAATTTTTAAGAAATATTTTTTTTCTTTTAGCAATTTTAAAAAATAAATTTGTAAGCTTCTTTCAGCAACAACAAACAATATATTTGTATGCTTATATGAAGTTTTTTTAGCGGCAACAAACAATAAATCTGTATGCTTTTTATAAGCTTTTTTAACGACAACAAATAATAAATCTGTACGCTTTTATAAGCTTTTTTTTTAGCGATAGCAAATAATAGATCTGTACGCTTCAGCGACAATAAGAAATGAATTTGTAAGCTTTTAAAGCTTTCAATGCAGCCATATATTTTTATGCTGGTCTCAAGCCCAGAAATCTTTTGAAAAGATAAATATGTGAATATCTTATTTCTAGTTTAAAAAAAACATGTTTTATTTAAATACAACTGTTAATAAAGTACCTATGGATATTAAGCTAAATTCATTTTGTAATTTATAATTTACATTTGTAATTAGTAAATTTTTTCAATAATAAAAATAAAAATACAATATATAGAAATAAAAATATTATATATTTATCTGAAAAAAGGAAATGCAGAGAGGAAGCTTTGTATTATAAATTAGTTATGTTTGCAATTATATTAATGAAATATTAATAATAATAATTTTTTTTTTTCATAATGAAATTCAATATTAGAATATAAATGAAATGCAGTGAAAAAACTTTATATTATCAATTAGTCACAGTTACAATCATAATAATAAAATATTACTAATTATAATAATATTCAATTACTAATAATTGTTATTATAATAATAGAATATTATTAATAATAAAAATATTTTTTTATTACTAATTACTAAAACATAATATCATAGTGAGGGGCAGGGCATAATGAGGGGGGGCTATAAAGAATGAGGGGGGCATATTAAGGGGGGGCTGAGGGAGGGCTATAAGAATTGAGGAGGGCGAGAACTTGAATTTTCTATTTAAAACATTAATTAATAATAAAAGCTTAAATTAGGTCCAATCTTTATTACATTCTAACCTTGAGAAAAAATAATATTTTGATATGCTGTAACTACTGTTTCGAAAGGATTTGAGCTCAGCATTAATTTAAAAAAAGGTTTAAGCTTCTAACTATCGATGCCAAAGAACTATATGCGTTTAAAAATCTAGTAACTTTTTTAGTGATTTTCTCTAATTCCCTGTAACTAGGGAAATTTGATAAAGATTCGATCAAATTCGGTAAACATTTGATCAAATTCGATAAAAATTCAATAAAATTCGATCAAGTTCGATAGAAAATTCGATTAAATTTTATAATGTTTCGATCAAATTCAATATCCAACTACTTTCACATAACTCCTTGATGATGGATAGATTTCTGACATGTTGTTCAACTTTGTCAACTAAAGTTATCAATTAAATTTATAGATGTTTTAATAGAATTGTATGATTTCTCGAAGACTTATTTAAATGTTGGATAAATTTAGTCTTGATAATGTATAATATTTAGATTGTAGTAAGGGGTTCACAAGTGCCGATTCTCGGTTGTACCTCACAGGTAGAGTGCGTTAGGACTCCCATCGCTTCCTAAAACAAAAAATCTGTTTTTGTTTGAGATTCTTAAGATATAAATACTCTTAGCTTAATGTTTCTTCTACAGGTTATGCATTGTTTAACATTACTGGCATATTGATAGCAACAATGTCCACACGGTGAAATGCTATTTCTATTCCTTTATCATAGCAAACTTTACATTTACTATGTAAAAAATCATCTGCAGGAATATCAGTGGGTATATTTTGGAGGTAGCGACAGCGACTATTCCATTTTTCGGGAAAGTCCCGGAGTCAGTTAAAGTACTTTGAAGTATAATTCCCATTCTTATCTACTTAATTAAATACCCTATAGCTTATTATACTTTATATCTTCAGATGGCATTTGCGATTTATATTTTTCATAGTACTCTTTCCATGTTGTTTTCTCATCCTTCACTTTTTTCATTAGGTGGAAGAAGAGGAGTGTACTCTGAACAATTTTGAGTGGTATGACTTGGAGTCTGTACCACGATTAAATGAATGTAAATCACGATGTGTTTGCTTTTTATCGGAAGTGATAGGAGCCCCAACCTTTGCCCCATCTGTGAGGTACAACCAAGAATCGCCACTTGTGAACCCCTAACTCCGAAAAGTAATAAGTACACCCGTGATTCGTATACCTCTCCGTTAACTTCCAAGCGCTTAAGCCAAGGAGAAATCGAGATCTTTTCCTCTATCATCATCTAAATACTTCACAAACAACTTAAAATTTTTAATGGACTCTTGCAACTCAAAGTAAAAGTCCTTATTCTCCTGTAAGGCTCTGCATGCGCGAGATGGAATAAAAATGCGCCATTCGTGATCTAAAGTTACCATCAATCTAAACTTATCCTTACATTTAACTGATCTAAACTCACTTACATAATAAGTCTGATCTTTCTTCAAGGGGAATATATTCCCAATGGCACGATGGACGCGTCGACGAGCTGCCTCGTTGAATTTATCAAGATCCATATTTCTCTGATAAAGAATTCTAAGTTTACTTAGCAGAGTCTGATAAATGAATGACTCGAGCTGGTTCGGAAGTTCTCTTAAGTAGCGGTTAAGCTGTGGCTACTGCGCAGATCTCCCCCTCCATAGGCTAAAATAAAACAAAACAAAAAATTAAAGAGAAAGTTCATGGAGGGGAAAACGAGTCATGGGTTAGTTCTATATAGTGAATTCGTTCATTATATAAGGCTAACGAATGATGATTTCATTGGTTGTTCCTCTCAGGTATAGGCGAAGGTGGGGGCCTTACCACTTTCTCTTTATTTGTTTTTAATTATCAAACTTATTAATCCAGCTATTGTGAGAAGCATCAAAACCAAGTCATTTTACATAGACTTGATTACCACATTTCTTCAAGACTTTTTCTACAAGTTATACATCTGGATACATTGCTTTCCGAAGTTCTTGCTCATAGAAGCACCACCAGTGATAGGCTGATCGCGATAATCTTTAAGATGGTAAATTACTGGATTAGTTACTGCCACTCTAGTTATTGTAAATATCTCTGTGGACCAGTTAGGTGTATATCCTTTCTCAAATAATTGCTTCGCGTTACTAACTCTAACTTTATTACCAACTTTGAACTTTGGCTTTTTAGTCGGAATAATTTTTTTATTAAAACGTTTGAGAACTTCTGCTTTGTTAGTAGCTGTAACTTCGTTTGGTTTCATTCCGATAGTTCGATGTTTTCTATCATTGTAAGCTATTATTAACTTAGGTAAAATATCAAGTCATTTATAGTTTCCACGTAAACTAAACTCCACCCACATCTTATTTTTCAGTGTACGATTGAAACGTTCACAAATGGATGCTTTAAGATTGCTGTACGTAGAGTATAAATTAATCTTGTATTTTTCCATGAGACTTTGAAAATACGTATTTTAGAACTCTTTGCCTCTATCTATTTATAAATTCTTTGGTACTCGACCTTTACGTAAAATAGATTTCATAGCATCAGCGACATCTTGTCCAGTTTTTCATTTAATAGGGACTGCCCACGCATACTTTAAAAATACATCTATTATAGTAAGCATATATTTAAAACCTTTATTCTCTTTAGAATGAGGTTGCATTTCTACTAGATCTGCTTGCCATGTTTCATCCAAACCTCGCACATCGAACTTTTGACGGGGATAATTACGACGTGCTGGCCTGTGAAGCTCTTCTACTACTCTTTGACGTTGTTCTATCGATGGTTATCGATTGACTGTTTTGCACTAACAATGATGATGCCTCTTTTATAGTCTCGATCTCCGTCTGGCTTTGTACAAATTTCTCATCGAGTTCATCTGTATGCATCTTTACGATTTTATTTAGATTATTAAAATCACTTCTCAAACTAAATATTGAATCTAATAATCTTTGAACTTCCAAACGTACGAAACGTTGTAAAGTATCTAAATTCACAGCTTCATTGAGTTGATTAGGTGATGCGAGATTACAAAGTCTCTCATTCTCCAAGTCATACTGACCATCAGATGTGATTTTATATCCAACACCTGGAGGACCACGACCACCCTCGTTTCGTTTAAGATTACGTCCAAATACGAGTTTATGCTAAAAAGCAGCATTACATCGGATACTTACCTTTAATCGTGATCGATTGTTCTAAACAAACCGAATCGTTAAAGAGTGCCCCTGTGGACGTTCGACTGGAATTCGAATCGAGAGGTAACTTTCCAGCCGGAACTTCTGCTTACTACTTAATCTAACACGATCGTGTAGTTCAGTACAGCGCCGCGAGCGGTAACGCACGAAAACTTGTATGAGTGGTGGGGGAATCATTATAAAAGCTGACTCGTCAGTAAGAGTCTTTTATTCAGGATGGAGTACTTGGTAGATATGCAAGGATTCAAACAGCCAGGCAATGACTACATTTTCAAAGAATTGGCTATAGTTCCTCTCAAAGATGATTTCGACCCTGTTGTACTCTTATTCAAGAAGCCTTATCCTTAGCGTCGACTATCGGATAAGTATAAGAGAGAAAACATATGGTTAGAAGAGCATTACCGTGGGCTATCTTGGTATTCAGGAAATATTTCATACACAGATGTAGTAAAATTACTCAGAGAGGCATTACACGATGCTAGTAAAGTCTTGGTTATGGGCTCCATCAAGAAAGCATGGTTAGAACGCTTCAAGTTCAAAGTTCATGATCCAGCAGAAATGGACTTTTCTCCGCTAGACAAGATCAAACTTGTCACGGTTTGCCCACATCATAATGGAGCATACAGAGCTAGTTGTGCGCTTCACAACGTAAGACTTATAAAAAAATTCCTCACTCAGAGTATTTCCGAGAAAATATAGTGTGACTAACTATAAATAACAGATGCTTTTCGATTCATTCCAAAATGGGACAGGCTTCAACAAGCATGGGAGGATAAAACTCACCTGATCAAAATTGTTCGGAGTATAAACCGCTTCTTCCCGATAAAAAAAGAACAACGTAAACTGGAAAGAATATTTAGATAAAAAATATTCCAGTGTTACACAATCCTCATCGAAAACAGGATCATCAAATATTAAATATAAAAAATTATAATATTCAAGATTCAAAATAGTAGATATGGATATAGCGCTCTATAATTTATTAAAAAATTGATAATTAAAATATTTAAATAAAAAAATATCCGCATCCCGGCATATTCCCTACCTTATCGGCGCTTGTGCAATTGCATAGAAATGCAAGAGCGCCAGTATTGCAGAGGGGCCGGGGAAGTGTGCTGGTATTGCAGAGGGGGCGGGGAAGTGTGCTGGTATTGCAGAGGGGTGGGGGAAGTGTGCTGGTATTGCAGAGGGGCGGGGGAAGTGTGCTGGTATTGCAGAGGGGTGGGGGGCTGTGCTGGTATCGCAGTGTGCTGGTATCGCAGTGTGCTGGATCCGCCATAGCCTATCTACTCATAAATACTTCAAAAGATTATAAATTGTATAATAAAACAGTGAAAATATCTTATTTTCAGAAAAAGAGTGATAAAATAGTTTAAAGTACTAAAAACTCGTTTTTGTCATTTTTTCACTAAGGTAGATTAAGGATTGAAATGTTGCAACAAATTAAAGAGCATACTATAAATTGTAAAAAAGTATCTAATATAATATAAATATGTCATTAAAATACTTCTGCATGTTGAAAATTATTTTTTTTTCCATTTCATCATAAGGAGTAGCTTTTAAGAGGAGGCCGTATAGCTCTGTCATTGTCTAATCTAAATTTTCGAAATTATTAATAAATTAAATATTGTTATATAAAAGTAAGGGTATAGCCCAATAGATTTCAGGACAACCAAACGATCCTATTCTATGAAAAAACATAAAATTTTCATTAGTTTTCAAGTGAGGTCTGAAACGGAATAACAGCTATCAAATTCAATTGTTTGTCCATTTCAGACCTAACTCGGAAAATAATGAAAATTTTATATTTTTTCATGGAATAGGAACGTTTGCTCGTCCTGAAATCTTTTGGGCTATACCCTTACTGTTGTATAACAATATTTAATTTATTAATAATAATGAAAATTCAGATTAGACAAGGATAGAGCTATACGGGTTAAGGGTTCTCCTTAAGGATTAAAGCGAAGTAATAAATTGTAAATTTTATCATGAACAATAAAAAGTTCTTATTTTTTCATAATCGTATCATAAGAATATTTTTAAATGTTAAAAACTATATTTACTCTTTTTATTAACTCAAAGAGGTGGTTCTTATGGGTTATAAAAATGCTTTATATCATTAATTATGTTCCACAATATTAAAAAATATTTTTTAACCCTCCGGGCGCAAATTAGCACTTTCTCAGCTGCTTAAAAGGAGGTCGAGTATATCTGTCCTTTTCTAATCAAAGAATTGATTTTTTCACGGAAACTAATATTTTTAGCAAAAAAAAATAGGAAGCCGCATCTCGTATAAAAGAAAGGAATGTTTTCATCGATGAGGAAGAATTGATTTTATCGCTTCGTTTACAAGAAAACTTTGAAAAACTTGAAACATAAAGGTTAGGGTAAACAATTCAGTTTTTCAAAGTTTTCCTAAAACGAAGAGAAAATTAATTCTTTCTTATCAAAGAAGTTTTTTTTTTAATACGAGATGCGACGTTTTGTTGATTCTTTGCTGAAGTTATGAGTTTTTGCAAAAAATTAATTTTTTGATTAGAAAAGAACAAAGATACGTGACCTCCTCTTAAGCGGGCGGGAAAGGGTTTTCTTTGCTTCCATCAGGTTCAAAAATAATATATGCACCACGGGCGCGACAATAATTGAAGACTCGGATGCAATAAGGGCATTTACACTCAGAGCACGTAAAAGTAAAGTCACTTGATAGTAAAAATTTCATTTTCTTCAAACAAATTTCAAAAAATTTGACGTTGTAAAATTCATCACGCCGCATCTTTTTTATATAAACAGTTTTTTTATAAAATTTTTATTTTTCAAGAAAAAAATTAAAAACAAGAAATTTTTTTACATTATATTTCAATTTTTTTTAAAACTCAAATCGTTGTAACTCGAATAAATATGAACTGATTCCGCTAAAATTTTGAAATATATCTATGTGTATCTATATTTGAAATTTGAAATATCATAGCAGAAGTTATGATAGTAATAAAAAATTTGGATTCTTAAATAGTTAGTCTTAGTTGTTTATTAATTAATACAAATTACAAATTGTGCGTTTATAATGTTCTTGAGAAATAAGTATCAAGGGAACTTTCAAGTACAAGACTTGTAGCGAGAAAGTTTTTGGTTTTTGTACAAAGAAGATTTGTGGAAAGTTTCAAATCGATTAATAAATAATTTTAAAAAAATAACAACATCTACAAGTAGCGCGCATGCAGTCGAGCGCGGCAATTTTCTTATAAATTAGATTCTCAGTGGATATTACGTCAACTAAATGACTCCTTGTAAGTATTATTCGAAAAAATCAATAATACAAATATAAAAATATAAAATTTAATATTTTAAACAATACACGGAAAGAAATTTTGCCTTCAGAGACTTCGATATTTAGTATTTCTCAATCACTAATAAAAATAGCGGTCCCCTGGTAGAAAATTCGGTATAAAAATATGCTCAGTAAATTAACGGCTAGCGATATCTCGTCGCGACGCAGTCGTAATAAATAACCAATCTATACGCGATAAAATATTGAAGACATTAATTACAATTTCATATATTAGATACAGAACATAACCCTAAAAACAATTAATGAAAACCCTTTTTTGATATTATTTTTTGCACCCGAAATTTGTTACTCAACCATTTCTAATTATATTTTTCTATTTTATTTTATTTTTTACAAATAAATTATTATCAAAAAAAGTCTTGTGTGATGTGGGCTCGAACCAGATACCTCGGGCATGCAAAGCGTGAATGTCACCGTCTGCGCCATGATATGTTGTCAATGAAATTTCGAATCATCTACATATGTTGCAAAACTACTTACAATTTGTTCGAAAATTTTGAGGTTATAATTAAATTTACAGATCATCAACTCAACATTATTATTTGAAAAAGTAAAATTTATTATGTGCATAGTAAAATTTATTGTGTGCATAATAAAATTTATTATTTTGTACATTTCTTTTTTCATTTAGGGAATAACATTTGCTTAATTATTATTTATTATATATTTTTTGTTAAATTTTTTATTAGATAAAATATAATTAGAAGGTTGACGATATCCTCCTGATGCCGTCGGGATAATTGATGAACCGGTGTTAGGGTTTATCGCGATATCGATCAGCATGAGATCGCGACCGCTGGTATGATATACTGAATATATGCTTAACGTTTCTACCAGGGTCTAATAACTCAAAATTTCGAATTGTTTGAGTTTGACATCGAAATAAACATATTCAATGAATCGTTGAGTTATCACAAAACGAAATTCGAAAAGATTCAATTCGATATTCGTAAACGTGAATTCGTAAGCAGCGTTGAAATACTGCATTTTCATATTTAACGCTGTTTGAACTCAACGATCGAAGTCGCAGACTTTCATCCTTGAGTTCATCAGTTACTTGTGTTCCTTGAAATCTATTGACTCAGTGCTTCGCAGTTACACTGAAAAACTTTCCATACGAAAACACTTTGATGAAAACCAAAAAGTGTTTTGGCACGAAAGTATTAATGCTCTAGTTTACGAATGTTCGTAGTTATTCAGCACGAAGATCGTAGTGTATGAGCTGTAGAAAACGGTACAAGTAAAACCCCCTGACGCTCGAAGTTAAGGGCTATGAATTTCGTAGAATATATGACTGATACTAATATCATATGTGTATACTTTGAATTTTGTAGCTCAGCACTATGAGCTTCGTAGTAACACAACACGAACATTCAAAACTCGAAAAGAGAGTCGAGTGTGGCTCTCCCACTCCTTCACACAAAAAGCAAATGAGGGGAAAAGATAAAACTCACGCTTTATAAGAAAAACAACCTCGATTGAAATGGCATTCTTTAATAACATACTTATTATTTTTATATAGATATAAAATTAAGAATATATTTTCATATTTTACGCAATCTAAGTGTGAAAAAAATTTAAATTAGCATTTTGAAAACCCAACATTTCAAAGAAATCATTTATTCTATTTGTTAAAATTATTCTAATTATTGTGTCAGGCAAATTTTCCTAATAATAAAATGTTGAGAAATATTTTTATTGTTAATCTATAGTTTTATTATATTTTTAGCATAATAAATATAGCTTAATTTTTTGTAAATATTTATTTTGTTTGAATAAAATTTAAATTATATTTACATTAAAACTTCTTAACAATACTATTGGTTTTAGTTTTTATATAATAATAATTTGATGGAAAGATATATTTGTTATATTCTATTGAAGATAATAGTATATACATGTGAGCAAATATTTTATAACTACATTGATAGTAAATATAAATGAAATTTGTTTAGTTTTATAAAATTATTTTGTCAGTATCGCTTATTTGAGTAATTCTCTAGAACTTTTAACTTTTAATGTCACTGTTTTTAAATAATTTTCTAACAATTTCTACTCCGTTATTTTGAGGAGCACAAAACTTTTTTTGGTCTTAAATTTTTCGTTTGAAATCTAAAAAATAAACCTCATATTTTTATAACCATATTGAAAGTTATTTTTAAAATTCTTTAAAACGTATTAAATGTTTTACGAGGCGTCAGCCGAGACCGTCATAACACGTACGTGCGGAAGTTTCATTTTATCTCCTTGTAAGAAAATCTACTATTTATAAAAGTAAACAAATTTCATTTATATTTACTATCAATGTAGTTATAAAATATTTGCTCACATGTATATATTATTATCTTCAATAGAATATAACAAATATATCTTTCCATCAAATTATTATTATATAAAAACTAAAACCAATAGTATTGTTAAGAAGTTTTAATGTAAATATAATTTAAATTTCATTCAAACAAAATAAATATTTACAAAAAATTAAGTTATATTTATTATGCTAAAAATATAATAAAACCATAGATTAACAATAAAAATATTTCCCAACATTTTATTATTAGGAAAATTTGCCTGACACAATAATTAGAATAATTTTAACAAATAGATTAAATGATTTCTTTAAAATATTGGGTTTTCAAAATGTTAATTTAAATTTTTTTTACACTTAGATTGCGTAAAATATGAAAATATATCCTTAATTTTATATCTATATAAAAATAATAAGTATGTTATTAAAGAATGCCATTTCAATCGAGGTTGTTTTTCTTATAAAGCGTGAGTTTTATCTTTTCCCCTCATTTGCTTTTTGTGTGAAGGAGTGGAGAGCCACACTCGACTCTCTTTTCGAGTTTTGAATGTTCGTGTTGTGTTACTACGAAGCTCATAGTGCTGAGCTACAAAATTCAAAGTATACACATATGATATTAGTATCAGTCATATATTCTACGAAATTCATAGCCCTTAACTTCGAGCGTCAGGGGGTTTTACTTGTACCGTTTTCTACAGCTCATACACTACGATCTTCGTGCTAAATAACTACGAACATTCGTAAACTAGAGCATTAATACGTTCGTGCCAAAACACTTTTTGGCTTTCATCATAGTGTTTTCGTATGAAAAGTTTTTCAGTGTAAGCACTTAAATCATTGAATTCTCTCAATGCATGATGTGTTAGAAATCTCTTGACGCAAAATTTTTTTCTGTGTTTAATATTTATTAAAATAAATTAACATGTGAATACATAAATTTTGTATTTTTCAATTTTTCCTTCTTCTACACTGAAAAGGTGATGGAATATTTGTTGCTCTTATTTAATAAAACTCGTTCTTTTTCTTAAATCGTAACCGATCTACAAAGTTGGTAGAAAATTTATTCTAAAATTGCATGATAGACATAACGAATACTTTAATTGCTGTCAATTTTCATGATTGAATTAATTAGGTTATGCTAAGCTTATATACGTAAAAATTGTTATTATAAATGTAACTTAATTATATAAAAATACATAATTAAGTTTATGTACGTTACAAAAAAAGCATCTATTTTAAATATTCATTTAAATAATCCATAAAATATTAATATAAAGCACTCGTGATGACGGTTATTCTGTCACACATGATATGCTGGTGTGCTTTATGTTGACGCGACAGCTATACGTTATGGAACCAAAATTCTACTAAAACTGAAAAACTATTAACGCCAATTCAGAGTTTAGCGCATCAGCTTTTTTAATGTGAATGGTTATGTTCTTTGACACAATCGTTCTACCGTCGTCGGTTTAGAGTACTATTATTTTAGTCTTAGTCTTCTTTTATATATATATATATATATATATACTAGGGAGGGTAACCCCTGCTCGCACAGCTCACCAGCCCCCTGTTGTTATATTTCACGAACAAGAAAGGAAATTAAAGTAGAGATCAAATACTAACTTTTTATGGATCGCAAAATTTTTTCAAGGTGTTTTTTCTAATTTTTATACCGTTTTGAAAATTTTCAAAATTTTCGAAATTTTTAAGTTTTGTTCAATCACTTGTATCTTTTTAAAAAATGAAGCTATGTAAAAAATTCAAACGAAAATTAAAAGATATCGACGAAATCTAAAAGTTTTCACAAAGGTTATTTTTTGCTAGGATGACTTTTTAAAAAGTTAGACGTGATTGAATATTACCGTTTAGTAATTAATAATGTTTAGTTTTCTTTATAATTCAACATTTTTTTTCTAGTCAACATATAAATTACATTAATTTCTATATTTGTATAATACCTAATGTTAATAACAAACTTTAAAATAAGTGAATTTTTTTTATAAAATTGTTAATTTGTGTTCTATTACAAATTGTATGAAAAATGTTAAGAGTTGTTTAATAAATCAATTTTTTACTATGTCTATATTTAATCACGTTTAATTTTTTTAAAAGTTATCCTAGCAAAAAATAACCTGAGTGAAAACTTTTAGATTTCGTCGATATCTTTTAATTTTTGTTTGAAATTTTTACATAGCTTCATTTTTTGAAAATATACAAGTGATTGAAAAAAATTGAATAATTTCGAGAATTTTTAAAATTTTCAAAACGGTATGAAAATTAGAAAAAACGACTTAAAAAAAATTCGCGTTCCATAAAAAATTAGTACTTGATCTCTACTTTAATTTCCTTTTTTGTTTTTAATTCTGCGACCAATAAGACCAGAGATATATTCATTTAAAGAATTACCTTTCTTAAACAATTTTTCCGAAAACTTTTGCAGGGTACTGTATATATGTTATATATTGCTCATATGTTATACATTAACTAAAAATATTATGTTATATAATACAATTTTTTTCTAAAATCTTATACTTAATTTTACTTTAAAAAATGTAATTTTACATTTAATTGTTTATCCATACAAAAGATAACAAATATAGTATTGAGTAACAACTTTCCATACCACCTTACATTTCAAACTGTAATTAATATTATGATGAATTGATTATATTAGATATTATGATGAATATAAAAAAATTTCAATATTTTTATTCATATAGAATACATAAAATAAAATACATTAAGAATATATAGCATTGAATGCCATTTGTATCATGACAAAAAATTCAACCTTATTCATTATCGATTGATTGTTAGTCACGGTGTGATTAACCACCCATTGGTAGTTACAATTTTCGGTATAGTGTGTCTAGCCCGCGATTATTAAACTTACACCGGGTCGGATTCCCTTTAATATTATCATATTAACGAAGTTAACATACACATGAAAATATCCTCATATATTAACTTATTCTTTTAAATTATTTTTTTCAGAGAAACATGAACAATGTATTTTAATGGGGGGGACTATGGAGATTTTCTGGGAAGGATATGGGGGGATCATGATGGAGACATGGGGTCAACACGGAGAGAGATATAGGGGATATCATCTTTTTTTTAAATATATGCATAAAATAACGTAAATTTACGTTATTAAATAAATGAATGGGGTTAGAGTATGGGGGGGGGGGGGCATGGGAGGTCCATGGGGGGTGACTAAATTGTTTGAAATATAACTATATAATATAGGAAAATAAATATATATATACAATTTTTCATTATTTATTTAAATGCGTTTGTTCATTTATATGATTATTTATTTAAATGTTTGTTTATTTCTATGATTATTTATTTAAATGTTTGTACATTTATATATTTATTTATTTTTGAAACCTTTAATGAATCGTAGATAATTGTTATTAAAAGAAGACTAAAACTAAACAAATAGTAGAAGAAAACAAAATTTGAAAAATTCAAAATTTATGTATTTAAATGTTTTTATTTACATGTTCATTTATTTTAATAAATCTTATATTGCTTCAAATATTAAATTTTATATTGTTATATTTGTATTATTGCTTTATCCAAATAATATTTGCAAGGAGTCATTCAGTTGACGGAATATTCACTGAGATTCTAACTTATAAGAAAATTGAAGCGCTCGACCACATGCGCGCTATTTGTAAATGTTATTATTTTTTTAAAATTATTTATCAATCGATTTGAAACTTTCCACAAATCTTCTTTGTACAAAAACAAAAAACTTTCCTGCTACAAGTTTCTTGTACTTGAAAGTTCCCTCGATACTTTTTTCTCGAGAACATTATAAACGCACAATTTGTAATTTGTATTAATTAATAAACAATTACGACTAACTATTTGAGAATTAACATTTTTTATCATTATCATAAGTTTTGCTATGATATTTAAAATATATATTTCAAATTTCAGCGAAATCGGTTTATATTTACTCGAGTTACAACGATTTAAGTTTAAAAAAGAATTGAAATATAATGTAAAAAATTTTCTTATTTTTAATTTTTTTCTTGGAAAATACAAATTTTATAAAAATACTGTTAATATAAAAAAGATGTGGCGAGATGATACAACGTCAAATTTTTTGAAATTTGTTTGAAGAAAATAAAATTTTTACTACCAAATGACTTTACTTTTACGTGCTCTGAGCATAAATGCCCTTATTGCATTCGGGACTTCCAAATTTGGCACCTTTGCTTCGCTCGGGCCAAAATTCCCGATCTCACGCTCTTAGTACATGATGTACTATATTTCACACATTTAAATATTATTTCAATCAATAATACGCGTAAATTCGTATTTTTACTATTTTTAAATTTCCAGGGTAGTTTTTATCCTGAAACGCTGAAAGCTCACATCGCCGATATATGAATTTTGATCTGTGGTATAAGATAAGCTCTAGTTCCAAGTTTTTATAAAAATCAATCTTATCCGAAAGAATTGGGAGATAATACTCAATTTTTTACCGAAACGATTGGATTAACCGTCATGTTGGAACATAACCTTGTTAATATGAGGGTCTGACACAAGAGGTGGTGAGGGTATGTTGATGACTGAGAAACCAAACTACCACTATTTTTTTGTATCGAACGTGACTTTACGATAAGGAAGTAACAGAAAAGCTATTGATTAACACGTGCTCAGTGTTTAAATACAAGATATAAATAAATTTTTGAATCACCAAATATTTTTTTAATTTAAATGGTTGTTGGATTCATATGATAAAGATTGGCACAAGTTATAAAATCATTCTTGAAGCACCTTTTGAGAAAAGTTAAAAAATTTCGAAAATCTAATTTCACTTATCTAATATTAATTTGTTGATTGGACAAAAAAAAATTTTCATCTTTTGTACTTTTTAAGATAGTCCTTTCTTATATGAAATATGTTTTAAATTATACTTGTACAAGGAAATGAACTTATCATTATTTTATGAAAATTTTTCCGCAATAGTTAAAATAGTTGAGTGAGAATATAATAAATGATCGGTTCTAACGAAGAGTAGCACGATTCATTTCTCACTACGAAAACTAGCACATTTGAGAACGTTCCATCGAAAAGTAACTTATTTTAAAAGCTTCCGCGAACACTAGCACTTTTCATGATTTTGTAGCAAAGGTTAACACTTTTTACGACTTTACCGCAAATACTACCACTTTTCACGATTACGTTGCAAACTTTAATTCTTTCACGGCTCTACCGCAAAGTCTAACGATTCTCATAATTCTGCTACAAAGATCAAAACTTATTAATATTTTACAGTCAAAATCACAACTGCAAAAATTTATATTTTTTATCTTTTCACAGCAAAAAACAGTACAATCGATGATTTTCAATAAGTTAGTGTTTACGTTTACTTTATTTATCTGAACTTTAAGCATGTAATATTTTAATTTAATAATTTAATTTCTAAACCAAAAAGGTTTTGTACTTTTTACCATCGAAATAGTGATAAAAAGAGATAGAAGATTTCGAAGTGCCATCTTAATAAAGTCCCGAATACGAAAATCCGCTTTTTTAATAGATTTATGAATATTTCGAAAAAATTATTTATTTATTAAAGAAAATCTTAATGATTTTAAAAATAAAATTTTTTTTATGATTTATTAAATAATTTTTCTAATTAAAATGTTTCTAATTTAATTTGAAAAAAAACGATGTACATATATATATGTGATTTTCTATCAAATCATGTGCAAAATAAATAGATTTCTCTTTAACTCAAGGCATAAGTTCCTAATAATGTCACAAGTGTTTTTGAAAATTTTTCAGATTATTAAAAAGTCAACGTATGAGGCTACGGGACCTCAAAATTAAGATTTTTCATATTTTCCGCAATTTAAGAGGACGCTGGATCCCTATATCCTTTTTTACTTAAAAAATGTAGGTTTTTGGAAAAACTAATGATTATTGATAGAAATTAAGAGTTGTCCGCAACTTGTACAGTAAAAAACAATATTTTTTTCTGAGAAGGACAAATTAATTCTGATGCTTTGTTTTAAAGAAAAATTTGACATACTAAAGAATCATAAGTTAGGCTAAAGAATATGATGTTTGAGTATGTCAAACTTTTCTTCAAAACAAAGCATCAAATTTTATTTGTCCTCATCATAAAAAATATTGTTTTTTACTGTACAAGTTGTAGACAACTCTTAATTTCTATCAATAATCACTAGTTGTTCCAAAAACCTACATTTTCCAATTAGAAAAGCATAGAGAGATCTAACGTCCTCTGAATACGTTTATTCCTAGAAAATTAAGTCATTTGTAAAAATGTTAAATACACAAAATATCATAAATTTTCTTAATTTCCAGAATAAGTTGTTTACAAGGTTAGAAAATAATACCATAATATCGATAATTAGAAAAGAAACTCAAAGATTTGTAACGAGTATCGATACTATACTCGTCATATATGCTGTGCCAGCTGATAGGCGAGGGCAGCACACGATGGACTAGGATAACTACGTGTGAAGCGTCTTGTGCCGGCTTACATGAGGTCCATGCAAACGAGACGCGTGCAGGTAAGAACGATACATATCCGAGAAAGATAGCTCACTCTTTCTATCTCATTATTATCCATACCGTCATTGTAAGCATTGTTAGCTTTGTGCCGCGCTCTCTCTAATAAAAAGTTTTTATCGTTTTGATTGATAAGATTTGTACAGCTACGCGTTTTGCAGTGTTGTGAAAGTGTGTGTATAGGTGATTTTAAAAACTTGTGTGTGTAGGCTGATCGCTGCATACAATATTTGACACAAAATCTTTTGTTTGATTATAGCGAAACCACCTTCACAACAACGCTGTATATTATAGCGTTGCATAAGAGAGAGACAGCGAGCCGGCTTTTCCTTATCTTCTCGTTATAGTTGATTACGCGCGATCGCCAAAGTTTATAAGGTACGTTGGTTGCAACCTCGTATGCATTTGCGTATAATAATTATTTGTAATTTTTCAGCGCAGTTATTAGTTTAATGATTAATCTATTAGTTAGATTTTATAAGCTTGGCCAGAGCGATAAATTTAATCTTCATCTTTTACCTCTGTTTTGATTCTCTTACGTTTAATAAACTCGATCATTTATTTTCCTTTCAAATAAAGCTTTGTTGATATTTATTTTGTCTGGTGTAGTTAAGTATTACCACGCCCGAGTACCTGATCTTATATATTACACCTTTAATTTATTTCATATATAACTGACAATTTGCACGCTTTTGTATTAACAAAAGCCATTGCACAGTTGATTATTATATTTTGTATTGTAACTAAGGTACGAGTTCTTAGTGGCTAGTGCAAGTAATCAGCTGATCACATTATAATAGGTGAGATACTTGTAACATAAAGTTACTAGTATATATTATTTAATTTAGTTTACCACCTGTTACAATGGCGCCAACTTAATGGTGCTACACCAGACAATTATAGTTTTTTTTTTGTATTGGGAGTTCGATTGGAAATTTTTCAGTGTTATTTTGTTTGATTCTGTCAGAGATTTTCTCTCAAGAAAAAAGCAAATTCTCTTAAAAATTGAAAATTTAAAAAAATAATAAATGAATTTTTCGGAAAATTTTATTTTTGTAAAAAAATTTTTTTCGTATCAGTGGACCTAATTTTGCTTAATTTAGTGTTATAAAGAAAATTTCTTTATATGTGACTTTTTTTCAGTTTAAAATTTTAGTGAAACTTAGAAAATTTTCATGAAATTAAAAAAAATTTTTTTAAAGGCAAAATTTTTTATTTCGAGTGAAGTTTAAAATCATTTTTGAGTCAAATTAAGCCATTTTAGAGTAAACATTTTTTTCGTTTCTTTTTCAGCAGACCCACTGACACAGTAACTCTGCTCCGGAAGTGTATGTTTTTTGCTATCTGGGGTCGATAAAAGTATATTGGCTTTTAATTAAAAAACACCCCAGCCAGAGTCAAGCAAAATATAGTATATTGGAGTGACGTATAGGCCCACACAAGTGTGATATATACGTTGATAGGTTACTTCAATAAGTTAGGACCCAGGCCGAGCAAGGCTGTTTTGTACAAATAAGCAAAACGTAGGGAGAGAATAGGCCGGTGTTGAGCATAGCTCCATAAAGTGCGGATTTGTATAGTGTGTGCAAGTCAGTTCCGAGATTTTTGGTGACCACACTAACTCTTCAGGATATATTAATTGTTTATTATCATAAAATTGTTTCAACTTCTTAAACTTATCCGCCTGTTTAGAGTAGTGATTTCGATATTTGTATTAAATCATAAGTAATCTCTGTAACAGGCCGAGCAGGGAATAGTCTTTGACCATTTGACTTGGTTTTAACCTTTACACAATTTTTATTTTTTGTTGTTTTAATTTTTTCTTATTGTTTTGATTTATTATTAAATTCTTTTTACTATTTTTTCTCATTTTCTCCTAATAAATTTCACGTTGTTTTTCTTATTAATTTTAACAATAGGACTTAAGAGACGGTCGGGACTATTTGCCGCATGGGAGCGCTACGGTCAGGTGAGAGAAAAATGTAAAATAATTTTTACTCAGCGATTTACAATTTACTGAAACAATAATATACCTCTAATGTTGACAATAACTCTAGCCAAATATATGTTAGTCTAGGCGCCCAGAGGGTTTCGTATGAAGTTAGAGGTCCCACCAAGCCAGCAGGTGATTTATATGTATTTTGAGCCGCTGAATCCGAATTTGCAACTTGCTTTTCGCGCAAGTAGTCGAGTAATTTGTTATAAACAAATTAATTGTTTAAATGACTATAGTTTATGAACTACAATAGATGCAGTAATTTTCTCTGCAAAAACTTGTTCTTTAATAAAAAAAAAACAAAAAAAATCGTTTTTGTTGCGTTTTGATTCGATTATTAGAACCAGAGATATGGCAAATAAATTGCAAAAAAACATAGAGACGTAGCGCTAGCGCGGAACGCCCTGGTAAAAAACCTTATAACTCGACTACTAATTGATATTCTTTGAAGTTCAACATGTGTTTGAAAAATGTCAGAGTCTCAACTTTGATGATAAATTGTTATATATTACTTTCAAATGTTGATAAATAAGCTATAATGATTTGAAGCAGAAAAAATTTTCAATTTTTCAGAATTGTGTTTGTTTATAACGAAATAATATAGGTTAGCCAACAAAATATTTCTATATTTTTAATATAGAATGATAGGAAATTTGATCTAATTTAAGAATCTGTCCGGTTTTTCAAATTCAAGTAAGTAGAACCTGAGATATCGCAAATTTAAGCTGTAGCGCCAACTCCTTGCAATACGACATATGTGTGCAATATAGCGATCGCTTTCCTTATTAAAAATTCTTTTATTATGAGGTAAGTAATCTCATCCTTTTCTAATAAAATCACTTTTGACTCGACTCTATTTTATATACTTTGTCATAATATTAATGATGTATAATCTTCGAGCATATACTACTGGAGGAAGCCTCCCAGCTATTAACTACGTTACAAGGCGAAGAGAGAAAAAGCCTCTATTTTGGTACGTGCTATCTCTCTCTCACTTTCTTAGTGGGAAACAGAAGCAGCCAATCAAATCAGGCGAGAGAGAGACAGCACGTACCAAAATAGAGGCTTTCTCTCTCTTCGCCTTGTAACGCTTTCTGCGATTCGGAGGCTTCCTCCAGTAGTATATGCTCGAAGTGTACAATACATTTAAATGAAGTAGATTTAGGGTTTTAAATAATCATTGATTTTTTTACTTTAATAGTAAACAATTTAATCAACTTATGGAGTATTTTTACATTTGTTTATTTTTTTGCCATTGCAAAAAGAACAACAATCTATTTTATTCAAAAAATTTGTTTTAACCTTCCGATTTATTAGAGTCATCTATTTTTATCTGAATCCTTTTTTATTAAATTTTTATTTAATTTCCTAATACAGAATTAAAATTAATTGTATTACAAAAAAATGAAATTACTTACCATAAAATAAAAGAATTTTTAATAAGGAAAGCGATCGCCATATTGCAAACATATGTCGTATTGCAAGGAGTTGGCGCTACAGCTTTACTTTGCGATATCTCAGGTTCTACTTACTTAAATTTGAAAAACCGGACAGATTCTTAAACTAGATCAAATTTCCTATTATTCTTTATGAAAAATATAGAAATATTTTGTTCGCTAATCTATATCATTTCGTTATAAACAAACAAGATTCTGAAAAATTGAAAATTTTTTCCGCTTCAAATCATTCTAGCATATTTATTAACACTTGAAAGTAATATATAACAATTTATCATTAAAGCTGAGACTCTGACATTTTTCAAACACATGTTGAACTTCAAAAAATATTAATTAGTAGTCAAGTTATAAGGTTTTTTACCAGAGCGTTCCGCGCTAGCGCTACGTCTCTATGTTTTTTTGCAATATATTTGCCATATCTCTGGTTCTAATCATCGAATTGACATGCAACAAAAACGATTTTTTTTGTTTTTTTTATTAAAGAACAAGTTTTTGCAGAGAAAATCACTGCATCTATTGTAGTTCATAAACTATAGCCATTTAAAGAATCAATTTGTTTATAACAAATTACTCGACCACTTGCGCGAAAAGCAAGTTGCAAATTCGGATTCAGCAGCTCAAAATATATATAAATCACCTACTTGCTTGGTGGGACCTCTAACTTCATACGAAACCCTCTGGGCGCCTAGACTATGTAGGATAATTATTGATGCTCATCTTGTTTGAAAAGTCTAAAATATTGTTGTAAAGCAAAAAATACAGCGCGAGATAGAGCCAATGTGAGCATATGTATTCATCATTCTTTAGTTTTGCTTTCTAAAGAAAAACTAGAGACTAGCTTTCGAAAGAAAACTAAAGCACTAAAGAAAAATACACGTGTTTACATCAGCATTATTGAGCGCAGCATTTTTCGCTTTACAAAAATATCTAAGACTTTTCAAACAAGATTAGCATCGATAATTATTCTACATATATATGGCAAGAGTTATTGACAACATTAGTAGTATATTATTATCTTAATAAATTGTGAATCCATGTATAAAAAATATTCTATATTTTTCTCTCACCTGCAGTGCCACCGAGCGGCAAATGGTTCCGATCGCTTCTTAATTTAGCCTTATTAAATATGAAGTATTTTTTTTACATATACGAATTATTGTAAATTGTTTTTGTAATTAGATTTTTTTCAGAGTAGGTGAGTAATCAGGGTAATACAAAAAGTATTATGCTTATTTTAATACTCCTACCCCTATATGTATATTTAATAAGAAGTTGAAACGATTTTGGATTGAGTGTTTTGTTTTTAAAAGCACTGATTTGTTCACGGGTTTTCTAAGCCAAGTTGGACATCAGTTGGACAACAGATCGCAAGAACTATCGCATTATCCTGGAAGCAACAAATGCCCATAGAAAAAGACATAGCAAAAATAAGAATATACGCTCTTTGAAGAGTAGAAAATATTCAAAAATCATGACACCAATCTTCCGCAGTGATCGCAGTAGAATGTCTACCAGCAGACAAGGTCTCATACCTAAATATAAAATAGCAAAAAAGAATACTTCCATAGATTTAGTCTACTGGGATGATCCAAATGAGCTTGTCGAAAGACCTAGATTATTAATAGCCGAACGATCTGCTGGAAATAATAATCAACAATGAAATCCAATCAATTATAGAGGAACTACGTGAAGCCGGACATATATATTGACGTACACAATTTTCAAATCAATAGTAGTAACATGAGTCTCGATGTGTTTGGAAGAAAACTTGAGGGCTCGCAAGTGAGTCGTGGTCCTCGAGGTATTGGATCCAATTTTACATCAGATAGTAATTTTGATTTAGAAAATAAGCGGCTTTGCAATATTGGAGAGGCTAATCATCCAAATGATGTGATTAGTTTGAATTCACTAAAAAATATTCTACAGAAAGGAGTTGATTACTTATCTTCTAAAATTATAGAAGTTGCTATAGCTATACAAGAATATGAGGACAATGTTAAAATATATAAAGCAGAAATAGACGAAAAATTAACTTATCTCTATAATATGACTCAACGAAATTTCGCAAGTATTGAATATATAATTACAGAAATGAATAGACAATCGGATATTGCTAAAGCTGAAGTTTAAGATGGAACGTCAAAGAGTAATTGAAGAGCTACATAAGCCAGCACGTCGCAGGTACAAACGGAGAAAATATTATATACGCGGATTAGATGAGACTTGGCAAGCTGACCTTGTAGAAATGATACCTTATTTTAAATAAAACAAAGGTTTTCGCTACTCACTAACTGTTATAGATATATTTTCAAAGTATGCATGGGCTGTACCAGTCAAATCGAAGAGTGGCAATGATGTTACTCTAGCTATAAAGTCAATATTAAAACAAGGACGGGTGCCATCGAATTTACAAACTGACCAAGGAAAAGAATTTTACAATTAAAACTTTCAGAATCTTATGAAAAAGTACAAGATAAATCACTACTCTTCACATAGTAATCTTCATACAAGAATATGTGAGCGCCTTAATAGAACTTTAAAAAATGCAATGTGGTAAGAATTCAGCAAACAAGGAAGTTATAAATGATTAGGTATTCTGCCTGAGTTAGTGGAAGCATACAATTCAAGAAAACATCGGACAATAGGAATCGAGCCTGAAAACGCTACGAAGATAAATGAAAAAGAAATCAAGAAAAATTACCCAACCGAAAAAAGACCTGTAAAATAACGAAAATTCAAAGTAGGAGATAAAGTGCGAATAAGAAAGATAAAACAAGTTTTTGAAAAAGGTTATACACCAAATTGGTCAACTGAAATTTTTACAATAACAAGAGTTGTAAAAACCAATCTAATAACTTACCACATCAAAGATTATTATGATGAACCAGTCTCCGGCGGCTTTTATGAAACGGAAATTCAAAAGAATATGTATCCAGAAATTTATTTAGTAGAAAAAGTTTTAAAGAAAAGTGGTAAACGTGTATATGTTAAGTGGTTAGGTCTAAGTAACAAGCATAATTGTTGGATGGATAAAAATGAGATTGTTTGAAAAAATTATTATGTATTTTTCAATATAATAGTGTAATAAATAAAAAATTTTATTGTATTTTGTTTATATTATTTAGATATATTTAAATAGAATATTGTAATATATTTTATTATGGTAATTCAATATAATTATAACTATAGGTGGTGATGATAAATAAAAAAACAAATGTCTAATGTTAACATATTTTCCTTTATTTATGTATTATTATGTACAAGTTACAATAAATAGTTTTAAAAATCATTTCGTAGATATATTTTTACACCCGATCGAATTTGAAAGAAGTTCCTCTCAAATACATTGCAAACAAACGTAGTTTGTTGACTTCATCGCAGAGTTTGTGGAAAAATTCTTCATCTTTTAGATTTGCTGATGAAATCTTCTCTGGTAGGAATACTTGAAAACTTTGCTCGAATTCTGCTACAATCTTTACACCATATCGTGTCTTCACCTCTTTAAGTACTGTCATCATGTACTGGTGATCTTTTTCCAAGCCTGTATCTTTTTTCCTTGGCAAGAAGTCACTTCCAGCAATGTTATTAAGTGTTGATAAATCCATTCTGAAATCAAAAAGAAAAAGTAAAAATTAAAATTTCTGTTAAAGATGATATTTTATTAGAAAAAAAAATTGTACTGTAAACTTACATGATTAGTTAGTTGACTCTTGGTTTCTTTGTAGGAGGTTGATCGTTCTCAAGCTCTTCGATTACTTGAATGTGCTCCTCATCGTGCTCCGTCCCTTGATATAGCCCATCTCCCACCTCGATTTCTGCCCTTTTCATCGCTACTTGTAATAAATCCCTTCTCTCATCTTCTTCAGAACTTATCCCCTCTATTGATGGATCCCAGTCATGAATGAACTCCTCTAATACATCATACCCAATAATGATTTGCTCACCTTGGTTGCCATGAAGTGTCACCCCCACTGGCACTGCACAATTTTCATCCCCTCTCTCATGCTCTGTATCATTCACCTCCACTTGCATTACTCGATTTTCATTGGATTTATCCACCCTCTTGATTTCCCCCTCTCTCCTATGCTCTGTAACATCCATCCCCACTCGCGTTACTCTATTTTTATTGTATACTACGTGTCCCCTCTTCTTTTTCACCCCCTGCTCTTTTTCAGCAGCCATTTTTCTTGTATGTTCCCTCTCTACTTCAAGTGCAGCTTGCGTCATCTGTATCTCTTCAATTCTAAAATTACCCCATGGTAAGATGTCTGTACTATCAGGCAATAAAAATCTCTTATCATCGTGTGGACTTGGTGCAATTTTTCTTTGCTTTTCAGTATGCACTGTGTATGATTTTGATCGAATATTGCACTGTTCACGGTGTATAATGACAAGACCCTGAAGACAGCTTCGGTAATCCTCGAAAGTGATTGTTTTCTTCACGACATTAGATTTGATACCCTTAGCTTTCTTAACTGTGTCTCCTCCATCAACCAAAATACTATACATTTTACTCCGCAAACCTATGAATTCAGACATAATTTTGCCACAGCATTCATCTTTCATTAATCCAGGAACTTTCTTATTGACACGTGAAATATTAAACTGATTATTTTTAGCATAATCAGAAGTATCAAATCTGTAAATGTCTTCCTTCATTGTTTGATACATATCAATGTCTTCAACTTCATATATTAAACTATCCGTATCTATATACAGAAGTTTACATTTTTGTCCTAGTCGCTGTTTCATATATGAGTAATGAAACTCATATAGCAGTGTTTTTGATAAATCAAGGATGGAAAAATCAACGTATATAGGTTTTTTTATTGTGATACTCGTTCTCTTCAGCTGAATAGCTGCCAAACTCCCATAAAAAAATTGCACAACTGTGAAAATTTGGTTGAGCTATGCGTGCTTCTGCTCCATATCTGTCTGTGAATTTATTTATTAATCGCACATCAACACGTGATCGCTCTCGTTCGATGCATTTTTCATAGACAGAGTTAATTAATAATTTATAGAAGAGTTTTTCAAATTCATTCTTCGCTTGCTTTTTCTTCTCAGTATTTAATTCAACATAAGGTTTGAACCAAGCCTTCTGTTCAAAACTTAAATTTCTATGTACTTTCTTTAATCGAAGTCCATTATCTAACGCTTGTTTTAATGTTCGATAATGACATACCTTTTCTTATCGTCCAATGTAGTAAGTAGTTTTTTTTGCTTCGAGCCTGGTGGTGGACGGTGTTCTGCGCAAAAAGGCATATCCCGATGTTCATCATGGATTTCTACAGGATATTCTAAATCCACTTCAGCAATATAGCCTATATCCGAATCTGGCGGTGTATTGAAGAAATATGGCATTGTTTCATAATCAATCTATTTAAATTTCCCTATCGGTAATTGTTGTAACATCGCCCAATCATAAAGATTATTAATGTCAAAATATAGAAGGATCTTCTTTTTCTGATTTTCGTCATATGAAGGACACATGTATATATTGTTTGCCTTTGCATACCGGTTACAGTACTGGCTTATTCCTCCACGGATACCTGCTTCGATAAACATTTGCATGTCAATGTCTGTCAAAAGTTCCAATTCTACCTTCGTCATTTTAAGAGCTGCTGAAAACGTTAGGCCTAGAGTTGTGTAGAAGTGAGCAGGACATAAACCATAGGCTTAAAGAGAGGTCTCGCGAAAACTTTCGAAGACGTCAGCCAGTAGCAAAACATCGGGTTTTAAAAATACATCTGAGTGCTCTCCTAAAGTTTTTATATTAAATTTATTCCAAACTTGAACAGCATACTCGTAATCTTCTTCAGCTATATGAGAATCCGTTAGTTGTAGAATTCATTTTTCTCTGGCAGCTTTGTAGATGTTAATTTATCTAATCCATCCACAAAATCGTAGGGAAATACACCTTTCCGTCTGAGAAGATTTATCTTTGCATCTGTGAATCCATCTGTTTGAAATTCTTCCATTGCTATTAGCACGTTTTCTAGATATGATGCAAGCTTCTCCAATGATGATAAATAGATAGATAAATATTATTTTATTTTGTATAAGAGTACAAAAACGTGTAATACAATTTGTAAATATTAAAACAATAAATATTGCACAAAATGTTATAAAAAAGTATAAATCTAAATATTACACAATTGATATCAGTCAGTCACTAAATCTAATAATACTAAATAAATAAGTCACAAACAAAAATAAATAAAAGTGATATCACAGAGTAATCATAAAATACACGCAATATAAATAAAAATAATCATATAAATAAAAATCAGTCATACAATATCTATCAGTCACAATATTAAAATTTAAATGAATTAAATTTAATACATAATAAAATAAAATAACAAGCGTACGCATTAGCATGAAACGCAGTGAAAAATAAAATCAAATAACTCTCACTTACCAAGCATTCAGCCAACACTCATACAATACACTCACACCTTAAACCTATATACAGGACGTTACAAAAATGAATTAAATAAATTAACATAAATAAATAGTAAAAAAATATTAATCTAAGTCAAGCAAGTACCCTCTCACCGCTGCTTTGAACCTGCTGAGAGATGGAAGATGTTTAATCTCAGCAGGCAGAGAGTTCCAAAAATGCACACCTTGAACTTGGAAGGAATTCCTTCCAGTCTCAGTGCGCATAAAGGACACCGCAAGATCCTTAGTTTCTCCCCGAGTAGCCGCCCTAGGTACGCGTCTAGTGAAGAGACTCACTAGATGCTCCGGAGTATTCATGCGCACGATTTTGTACATAAGCACAGCTAAAAAATACTGTCTCCTCGAATCAGTGTGCAGCCAACCCAACGCGGTTCTATAAGAAGAGACATGATCACCCATTCTCAAACCCATTACATATCTCACACATGAATTTTGTAATCTCTGTATTCGTCTTCTCAACTCCTGAGAAGCATTGAGCAGAACTACTGAACAATAGTCAAGATGTGGAAACAGCAGGGCGGTTGCGAGCTGTTTACGCAGAGTCTCCGTGGTGTACCGACGGAAAAACCGCAGGACATACAAAACTCTATTAAACTTTTTTGTTATCATATCAACGTGCGGTACCCATGAAAGTTTAGGGTCAAGCACAACACCAAGACTCGTCACAGAGTCAGAGAAAGGTATACTAATCCCTTCCTCAAGATCAATCGTACGTGACCTATCAGCATAAAAAGAATTTACAAAACGACTAATGTCAAAAACGATTGCCTTGGTTTTAATAGAATTCAAAGTGAGAGAGACACCAGCAGCTCACTCCGACACCGATTTGGCCGCCCTCAGTACAGTGAGGATACCCTCTTCCACATTCTTGCGAGGCACCTGCGTGTAAATTTGCAGATCGTCTGCATAGAGTAGGTGCTTGACGCAACTAGAGTCAAGAGCGTACATCATTAATGTAAAGACAGAACAACAGAGGCCTCAGTACCGAACCCTGTGGAACTCTAAGGTTGATTGTCAGCCAACTCGATTCCTCGTTTAAATGTGTCAAAACCATTTGTTTCCTTCCTGATATATAGGAGTTAATCCACAAGAGAGCAGCCCTGGAAAGCCCCATCGATCTAATGATGATGGAAGAAAACGCCAAGAACCTATAAATGAGCGTATCTCTGAAACTTTTGAAATTTGTGATGATGCATAGATTCGTACGTATATGCTCAAAACCGCTATACCTGTTGGGCATTTTTCAAGAGAAAATATATTATAGTAAGAGTCACTGTAGTGTTTTGTCCTATCAGATCTAATACTCACTCGTTGCAATCCCAAAACTAGCTAAAAAAGCAGTGAGTCAATGTGATGACTGACATTTTTTTTTTCTTTTGCATGCTATATTTTTTTTACCGAATACCTTTAGACGCTAAAAATTTTTTATAATAATCTTAAGTATATAAGTATTAAAAAAAAAAGGTACACGTAGGTGTGCCGCCCATGGATTAGATTGAAAAAAATTACTAAAATAGTGCAGCTGAATTAATAAAAGTTTACAAAATTTTCTTTTTCTTCACATAACTCTTTTACCGTTCGGTTTTTGAAAATGACATTCAACTATTTTATTCTATGTAATATAATCTTGAAAATGACAACAGAATTAAATGTGTGCCTCTAATAAAACCAGAGTTTTAAGTATTTGAAAGTTATCATCTAAAAGAAAACTCAAGAAAAGAAATCAATTTTTCAGCTGGCACACTTATTTATCAATAAGTAGATAGTGTTTTATCCCAGAAAACATTTATTCTATATTTCTATAATGTATTCATAAATTGGTAAGTGTGTAAATAAAGTTTAAATTGTTATGAAGGCGAAAATTTTCAAATGTAAAAATTTTAATCAAAAACGGTAATATTCAGGAACAGTATTTATGGTCTACGATCGCATTGTTTTCTTTTGTGTACACTTTTCAATCAATACACCTTTCATCTTACAATAAATTTGGTAAACAATCTACGATTTTCATGCTTCCATTGTATACATTTTTGCCAGTCGTAGAATGAATTTAGTCGAGTAAACACTTACACGCGTACTTCGTGATATAGAGTTCAATCAAAAATAGTAACAGGTAAATATATTTCCAAATTGTTTAAAACTTCCCAATCATATTTTCAAAAATATGCACATTATTTGTTTTTTTTTTTTATTATTATTGTTATTAGCAAAAAAGTATTTATATACTATGGATCTTAATCGAGAGAAGGCACTTGAAATAAAGCGTTTAAAAATTCAAGAAAAAGAAAACAACAAAAGGAAAAAACGTCAAAAAGAGTTTGAACGGTTCGCAAAGAAAAATGAAATCGCAAGGAATGCTCGTATTGCGGCTGCTACAAATATCTTAATCTCAAAATGTAATGATGTCGATAAAGAAAAAGATACTGCACGAAATGATTCTTTCCCCGACATTAATGATTTTAATGACTCAGGTATGTGTGATGACTCTCGTCCTTCTGACACTGACGTAAATATTGATAAAAGTCATAAAATTATACAAATAACATCTGGTGATGAACGCAAAATTAGTGACACTGATGATATTCTCGAAAATTCAAAGGACAATTTTGTAGTCAACACTCACTCAAGTAATAATTCCAATGCAGTAAATAAATTAAATAAATTAGCTAATATTTTACGACATACGAAAAATCGAGAAACTAGATTACGCAAAAATATTAAAAAGTTGAAGTTAATCATAGAAGAAAAAAAAAAAAAAATTAAGTTTTGGCAAAATAAATATTATCGGTTGAGAAAAAAAATTAATAAAAAAGATCAAGATGATATAATAGATAATGTTAAAAAGATAGAAAATAAAGGGAAGAAAGCTGTTAGACAACAATTAATTTATTCTGAAGCATTGCAAAAACAATTAATAGAACGAAAAGAAGAAATGAAAACAGAATATAGCAAATCATTTTTTGCAAGGCTAGTATCCGGTAAAATTATAAAAAAATATAAACTGATGAAAAAAAATTCTGTGTTAGTTAGCACTTACTTGCAACGTAAGCATTTGAACCTAGAAAAGCCGTCTTTTAAACGAAACATTCTTACAAATCGTATAGAAATAGCAAAAAGAGAAGTAAGAAAGTTTTTAGAAAGAGACGACAACAGTTCTATGTCTCCAGGTTCAAAGGATGTCATAACTAAGAATGGTATTACTGTGAGAAAAAGATTTCTATCAGATACATTAACTAGTTTATATAAAAAATATTGTCAAGAAGGATTATCATCAATTTCGAAAGCAACTTTTTTTCGATTAACACCTTTCTGGATTATCACTAAACGGGAAACAGATCGCGATACTACTTTGTGTAAAGCGCACGCTAATTTTGATTTTTTAGTTACAAAACTTGCCAAACTAAAGTATTTGCCTTCTTGTAGTGCAAAAACCGTTCTAGAAAAATTCAAATGTGACATCAAGAATAAAAATTGTATGTATAACGAATGCACTAAATGCAAAAAGATTTCGTTATTAACAACAATAATAAAGATCAATCACATTACTTTGAATGGGTTACATCAAAAGAAAACCGAGAAGGAAAAGGAGGAAAAATGTACCATGTAACACTCACTTCGAAAAAAAAAATTGAATGTAAAGTGACAGAAATGATCCAAAAATTTAATTTGACTGTACCTGGTTTTTTAAAACATTCATATGATACTTGGCATCAGTATAAAGCAGTTCAAGACATTGAATCTAATTTAAAATTGAATCAAATCAAAGTGATAATCGATTTCTCTCAAAATTATATTGGTAAATATGCCTCTGAAATTCAGTCTGTACATTTTGGAGCCTCGAAATCACAAATCACTTTGCATTCAGGCGTTTTCTGCTATAGAGACAAGGACAATGACAAAATTAAATGTATTTCTTTTTGCACGGTGTCCGAATGCTTAAGACATGACGCTTCTGCAATTTGGGCTCATCTTCAACCTATATTTTTGTTGATTAAGAAAATGGTTCCGCAAGTAAATACTATTCATTTTCAAAGTGATGGGCCTTCTACGCAATATAAAAACAAAACAAATTTTGATCTTTTCCAACAGCACTGTACAAAACTAAGACTTGAAAAGGCTTCCTGGAATTTTACGACGCCTGGGCATGGGAAAAGCAAAGCTGATGGCGCAGGTGGTACCGCGAAAACATTATGTGATCGAGCTGTACATGCTGGTCGAGACGTAATTTCTATCAATGACATAATTGAGGTTGTAGGTAAATCCTCAAAAATGCATGTTTTTCATGTAACTCAAAAAGACATAGAAAATATTGATCAGCTCATTGCGACCTCATATTAAATCAGCGCCAAAATCTCGGCAAATTTTTCAAATTTTATGGACCAAAAATAAACCTGATTTTTTGTATCTAAATTACCTTTCTTGCACTGATCCATCATGTATGATTACTCCACCATGTGCACATTTTTCTTTAATTTCTAATGGTTGGTCTTTGCAGTTTATGACAAAATTGAACACAAAAAGAGAGAAAATAAAAAAGAAAACCATTGGTAATGTTCAAAAATTGAAGCAAAAAAAAGAAAAGTTGAAGAGAATAGCGATTTAGAAGCTGAAACTTTAGCTGATATTCAAGTGTTGAATCCCAAAAAAGAAAAGTGTCTAAGAAAAATTAAGTTTGAGAAGGAAGTAATATTAATATTCTAAAATCAAATAAAGAAATTTAAAAGCTAAAAAGATTTTTACAGAAAAGTAAAGATAGTTTGTATTGTAAACAAAAAATTATTTATTTTAATATGTTAACATAATTTTTTATGTTTTTGTTATTGTATGTTAAAGATGTATTATTATTGAATTTACGTTGATATTTTTTTCAATGATTTATTTATAAAAAAATAAAATATTTTGTACAGTTACTAAAATTGTGTTTCTTTTTTATTATATCGGATTTAAAAACGTGAATAATAAGTTAAATTTATGTAAAATTTGTCATTAAGATATTTATGTATAGATACATAATTATTTCTTTGATATTATTACATATTTGCTAACTCAATAAATTTCGACTAAATTATTTTTTTTTTATTATTTTTTTTAATTATTTTTTTTAAGTTACCGAGCTTGAAAACTAAATTTTCACATTTCTTAATCATGTTTCAAGGTTCAAAGAATAAGGAAAAATCGGTTAGTTGAGTGTGCCACTACTTTTTTAAAATTTTTTTCAAAATGTTGAAAGTCAAAAGTTTCAGAGATATGCCCAAATCTAAAATTGATGTCACTGTTTTCCATATATTTTGTAAAAAAAATATATTTTTCCTTATTATGAGGTATTAGAGTCATTCGTCCCTTCATCAATGTAGAAGTGCCAATCTCTTTCAGAATAAAATGAGTGTCATAATTGAGATTATGAAAAATAACAGGAATGAATCTTGAAATCTTATAATTCAAATTACATGAATTATGAGCTGCACCTCTGAAACTAAATAGAAATAAACGTAAAATAACAAAATTAATTTTTTTATTCAATTATAACTAATTAAACAATTTACCGTCCTGTGAGATGACAATGGTCTCATACTGTAAGTTCTTCGGCACGGATTGGTTTTTGACATATATGGCAAACTGTTGACCTCTGAAAAGATAATTCTTCTAGATCGGTAAGCTTCATTGGTTTCGGATTCTTGTAGAGTTCATCAATCTTTTCACTAATTGATTTCAATTCTCTAACAAACCATTTTGCAGGTGTCTCTTCACATTCATTATTTCTTCTATATGATTTATAATAAGATAATTTTTCATCAAAACTGCATTTTATATAATACCAAATGCTATATTCTTCATGAAGTTGCAAAGCTTTTTCATTGTCAGTAGGTTTCCATAAACATTCGAAATCTGCATAAATAACAAAAGGAACTTTTTCACTTTTATTATAATCTTCGAATTTGGAAATGTTATTCTTAGTGTCAGGTAGATTGATTCTACATTTATTTAAATTTTCACAATCTTTTTCATGAGTTTTCAATCTTTCTTCATGATAAAAAATTTGTAAACATCTCTCACAATGAAAAGATTTCATATGAGTTTTAGATAATTGAGACCTCAGTAGTCGAGACATACTTTTAATCCAAACGTAATGATATTGAGCGTGCTTTCATCATCATCATCCTTATTATTTTCTTCATACTCATCTAAGTAAAAATCTTGAATAATAAGCAAATTCACATGTTGAACCTTATTTTCTGCATTGATGTGACAAGGTGATACTTCAAACTTTGGGCCGTATCTTTTCAGTATGTATACATCTACTAAAATATTTTTATTCAATTTTTCAAATTTTGAAACATCTTTTAGTTTTACAGGAAATTCAATGTCATCGAATTCCAGCTTTTTCTCATGCAAACGATACTGAGTCACTCTGTTTGGATTATTTTCACTTGGATACAATGCTGAAAGTATAGCATACTTAAAAGACTGGTTGTCATTATTGCGAACATTCAGACACGCTTTCTGATTCTCTATAAATTTTGGAAGAAGAATGAAAGAACTACCTTTAAAAAGTGAATATTTTTTCATATTTATGCACAAACTTATAATACTCTTCAAATTCCATCCAGAATCTTTTTCTTGAAATTCTTCTAATTGTGAAAGAATAAGCTCTTTGATATAATCCTTAAACCATTCCTCTAAATCTGTCGACATGTATACCGTAGAACTTTCACTCGTAAAATATTTAGTATTGGTTAATTCCTCAGCATTATTCTGCACAGCAAATTCTGAGACGAAATCAGAATTTATTTTCAATGCACTGTATTCTTCTAAGCATGCCTAAACCTTAACTTTGAAGAGTTTTTGTGCATCATTCAAAAAACTCAAAATGTCCACGTGTTTAATATTTATAACTACACCAGTCCTAATACGATTTTGGAAAGCCGACTTCACGTCTCGCCATTCAACGCTAGCTTCTGTTTCCTCGGATTCTAGATTATCTCCTTGTTAAAGATGTTGTTCCAACTGCACTTGCACACACGAGAGATGTTTTATACAAGTTTGACATTTCTGTTTCTCTCCTCTTCTGAGATTTGATTGAGCGATTTTTTCAATTAATTTTATTACAGCGGAATTATACGTGTCTAACCAATAATGAATATCATTACTGCTTAATTCGCTTATACTTCGTAAAGCATCACGAAGTAATTGTACAAGACGTTAAAAAAAATCAATCGAAGTCATCTTTACTTTGTTTTTTTTTTAATACTAAAATAATACTAGAGTAATCACTACAATGTTACACGATGATTGAGAAAAAATCTGATTGATTTTGATTTATGAACTGTACTAGTCTGAAAAATAGCTTCCCTTTTTATAGGCGAAGAAAATGAAAGATGGAAATACAAATTTTATAATTTAACCAATAGAAAAAGAAAAGTTAGTAAAAATATAAGAGGGGATAAAAATTTGAAGATTTGACCAATGTCAAAAAGAAAAGATAATGAAAATATAAGATGAGATAAAAATATCAAGATTCGACCAATGTGAAAAAGAAAAGTAAATAAAAATATAAGAGGAGATACAAATTTCAAAGCTCGACCAATGTTAAAAAGAAAAGTTAATGAAAATATAAGAGGGGATACAAATTTAAAGATTTGACCTTTAGTAAAGAGACAATTTAGTGAAAACATAAGAGGGGATACTAATTTTCAAGATTTGACCAATATTAAAGAAAAAATTCAATGAAAATATAAGAGGGGATACAAATTTCAAGATTCAACCAATAGTGAAAAAAAAAGTAAATTTAAGAGAAGGGATAAATTTATCTTTTGAACCAAATAAAATAATCATTTTAGAGTTTTCTCTATTCAGTCTCTAAGATTACTTCTTGCTGAATGAAATTAGAATTGTAAAATGGCTTGAACACATGATTATAATCTAATGGTTAGAAAAGCAATATTACGATTCCCAGAAGAAAATGTTTATATTTGCGATATTCAAGGATTTCAGAGCACATCAGAGAATCCTTTCATTTTTAAAGGAATAAGTTTCTTGAATATAAGGAAAACAGCTTTTCCAACAGCCTATCTCTTTGAGCCTCCAATGACATGGGGAGAACTTAATAAAGAAGAAAGAAGCATGAATTATTGGTTAGAAAAGTATCATCATGGAATATCATGGGACTCGGGAGATATTCCATACCATCACCTCTAACGAATTTTCGATATCTGTTCGCAAGGAGTTGAAAAATTATTTGTCAAGAGAGAGCAGAAAGCACAGTGGCTGGCCAATCTTTTACCTAATATGTACCCTGGTAGGAAATCATTTTCAATTTTGCTGCAATTCTGCTGCAATTTTCCTGAGAAGTAGTTAGATTGCTGCAGAGAGTATGCTGCCTATTTCTTCAGAATTTCGAATGTCTGCCAGTCGATATTTACGGTCTAATCACGGTGCAAAAATTGCAGTAGACTTGCAGCAAGTGAAGTGCTTGTCTATGAGGCTTTTAATTTGCACTGGGACGTGCATTAGAATTGCAGGTAAAACACAGCAGACAATAGCAATAGCAACTTAGCAACAGAATTGAATCATAATTGCAGTAGACAAAGTGCAATGTGGGGGTGAATATTTTGCAATCGCCTATACACAATAATTGCTACAGAATTACAGCAGGCGATTGCGTCTTGTACTTGATAGCAGAATTGATTCAGAATTGCAGTAGACAAAGTGCAATTTGGGGGTGAATATTTTGCAATCGTCTGTACACAATAATTTCTACAGAATTGCAGCTGGCGATTGCGCTTCATACTTTACAGCAGAATTTAAACATAATTGCAGTAGACAAAATGCATTTGGGAGTAAATAATTTGCAATCGTCTATACACAATAATTGCTACAGAATTAGCAGATGATTGTGCCTCATACTTAACAGCTGTATTGAAACATAATTTCAGTTTACTTGGCGTAATAATGTTATAGTTACATAGTGAAAGAATATCTTTAAAACTGCACTAATCAGAACACAACTATAATATGGATATTTGCATTCACGTGTATACCCTATTGAAAATAATGACGTCTTTCCAGTACGTCTTTAAAATATGTCTTTGAAGACGTCTTTGGTCGTGTCTTAGATTGGAACAAAATAAGACGTCATTTTTTTAATGTTCAGGAAATATAGTAACCAAATTACGTCTTTTTTATAAGTAAAATAATTTCGAAGATGTATTTTTCCAATAAATACTCATAGTAAAAGACGTAAATTTTCAAAAAAAAATTTTTTTCTTAAAACGAATGACGTTTTCCCTGTTGAAAATAATGACGTCCTTCTAAGACGTCTTTGAAGACGTCTTTGGTTGTGTCTTAGATTGGAACCAGAAAAGACGTCATTTTTCCAATGTTTAGAAAAGTTATTCAACAAATGACGTCTTTTTATTATTTCAAAGACGTTTTTTCTAAACATTGGAAAAATGACGTCTTTTTTGTTCCAATTTCAGACACAACCAAAGACGTCTATCAAAGACGTCTTTCAAAGACGTCATTTTCTCCGACTTTATAAAAAAATAACGTCATTTTTCATGAATTATGTCATTGAAAAATGACTTTACATGATAGTCATGTTCCATTTAGAGGGAAAAACTAAAACGAGGTTAACCTCGTAGTTTCAACTCTTCGAAAAATGAAGAGCATTTGCGATTAAACTGAGAGCGTTCTGGTCTTATATATCTGCGTCTTAGAAATTTGTATAAGGGATCGAAAAATTTGAAAATCAAGAATTGAATTAACTTAAAATATTGTTGTAAATAAGTGATTTTTTTAATGTAATATATCTTTTATATCAAAAGTTGTCTAGGAAGTCTTTGAATATAATCTAAACACTTCTTTTTCGAATATATTGTTAATTAATCATCTATGTATTTATGATTGTATAATAAATAATTAAAATCAAAGTTCAAGTAGATTGAAATTGTTTTTCATAAATTGTAGCTTCCCCCTTGAAGGGGTAAGTCACAGTAGTAAAATCGTCGTCAGATAAAACAATCGCTAACAATATTCTATATACTTTAATTTTTAATTTCAAAATTTAAAACTATTATTCAAGAAATTCTACACGAAAGGGCTTGACTTTTTTATAGCATTTTAATTATTTTAACATTTTTATGAATCATTTTATGATTGTATATGTTGATAAAGATGGTTAAATAGTTTTTAAGTTTTCTATGATACAATAACCTGCTGAGAAAAACCACTTGGTAAAACCATGTGGTTTTACCACATGGTTTTTGGAAATCACACGATTTTCAAAATTCATATAGTTTTCTAAAATTTATGTGGTTTTTTTAGCAGGCTACTAACTGTATTATGAATAATTTATTAGGGCTCGAATTTATAGTCAACACTTAGCACTCAAATATCATTTTGCCCTTATTTTTCTTATGATAACAGAGTAAGATGAAATGATGTTTGAGTGCTGAGAGTCAACTATAAATTTGGGTCTCATAAGGTGATTTAACCAGTATTTAGATATGCACCTGTTGATGATCATTTTGTTACAAAATGAATATGCATTTTTTCAACGGTCTTTGTTTTATTTACTAATTGTCTTTAAACTGCATAATTTACGCTAATTTTAACATATCATTCATTAAAATGGGTTCTATCCCTTTTTTAAAGAAAAATATTTAAAGTCAATGCATATAAATTTCACAGCAAAAATATAGATTTTTAAATAATTTGAGCTCCAGTGAATAAATGTATTTAAAACATAGCAAAAATTGTAGATGGCGTTTGCTTTAATGTTATTGGAGATGTTCGTTCTTTGATAAAAATGATCGCTCATTAGAGTTCAGTAGTTTTTTTAAATTTATTGAACTGTAAAATAAATATTAAATAAAAATAGACGTACTTTTCTCATAAGTTCTTAACGGCATGTCAGAGCTGCAGCAATTGAGTTTTGCTTTTTTTATTTTATCAATATCTTTTTAAATTCATAAATTAAACAAATGTAATGACTAGTCCGCACTAAAGCTATATTAGTACAATAATTTTTGTTAAAATAAAAAATCATTTGGACTTGTTATTTTTTTATGAGCTTTGATTGGAAATTAGATATTAAACTCGACAAACCTAACCTTAAAATACGATACATTGAAAGTCTTTATTATAACTTTGTATGTATAATATTTTGGTGGATTTTTTGGATTGTCCGCAGTAGAGTTTGATCTTACAAATTTTTTCTTTGTAGTAAAAAAACTCGATTAAACGCATCGTTTATTCATATGTTAGGATTGGAAATATTATTAGGAGGCGGACAGCTTCGTCATGCTCTTAAAACCTTACTGAAGAATATCATCCATATTTTTTCTAATTATTAGATTTTTAAATATTAAAAAATAATTTTTAAAGTAAATTTTTTCTTATCTACTCATTTACTGATGAAAGCAACTTATTTCTTTTTAAATACACACGATAGTAAAAAACAAAGAATGCACTTTTCTAAGAAATTATAATTTTAAATCCATCATTTTAATATACAAAATGTATCTGCTTTCTATTGCTTACCCAGCAGCTTCTGCGGTCCTCGTTCGTTAATTTTGTTAGACACATAATATAGCTAGAAATATTTTTTAAAAATCCATAATAATTGTCAAATTTAAATTTTCATTTTACGAGTTCAAAACAAGAAAAGCTGAGCAGCCGATCCATTAAGTCTTGCATATCAATAAACGAGACGGCTATGAGTAAAATATTAAAAATGAATTCGTTATGCAGAAACGCAAATATAGCGAAATTCTGAGTTTGCTCTTGAGCCTGATCAATCTCGCTGATTTTGTTTTACGCAGTTACACGATCAATATATATATACAGTGGGGTCCAATAGAAGAGAGCCACCCTTGAGAAAAAAAGTACTAATTAAAAAATTTTGTATCTCAACAAATAAGGGTCGTACCGAACTCTATGACCACTCATCTTAAACGTATTTGTAAGGACTTTTTAATGGTGTATTGGCAATTTAATTTTGAGTACTTGGCTAGAAAATATTACGACTTGAAAATAGAAAAAAAAAATTTTTTATTCGCCTGTGTTTAAATTTGAATCATTTTTCGGAAAATGATGGTAGAAAAATTTTACACAGCTAGCTTTAAAGGTATTTTGCTTAACTTGAAATTTATATTTTAGTTTTCATTTTAGGTTCAAAATTAACCGAGATTTAGCAATTTTTGTTCAAAAAGAGGGTTTTTTTTTTATTTTTCTGATATCTGCTTAATAAGAGGAGATATAGAAAAATGCCAAATAAAAAAAGTGTATTTTTGTATGTAGAATAACCTTAAATTTTTTCAAAATTTGTTGTACATTTTAATTTATTTGATAATGTTGCGGTACTCTTATAAGAGTATGGTATACATGTATATAAGAATACCGCAACAATATCAAAAAAATTAAAATGCACAAAAAATTTTGAGAAAATTTAAGATTATTCTACATACAAAAATACACTTATTTATTTGACATTTTTCTATATCTCCTCTCATTAAGCAGATATCGGAAAAATAACTAGCTCGCCACAGCGGCCCTTTGGGCCTCTGTGGCTCGCACCTCGGTCCTTTCAGAGCTTCGCTTCGCTCAGCTCCAAAATGCCCTCGGACCTTGCATCGCTTCGCGATGCAAGGCATGCAAAAGGCTCCGCTTCTTGCATATAAGGCACGACCGAAAACGCTCGCGCTTCACGCTCGCTATTTAATATTTCAAAAATATTAAAACAAATTATTTACAAACGCAAAAGCCTTAAAAGTTAATCTTATTTCTTTTTTTCATTGTATTTTTTACCGTATCTTTCAACAGGAGGTTTGAATTTATTGTATTTATTTGAAAAAACCAATTTATAATTATTTAAATTTTTCTTGTGAATTAAGTTGATTGATTTCAAAAAAATTTATGTTCTGTGAAAAAGACATATTTTCATTAATGTATACTTTTTAAAGTTTTGAATAGGATAATCTATCAAAAGTTATAAGAAAAAAAATAGTTCAGTAGCTTAAAAGTAAAGTTTTGTATAAAGTTTTTATTTGATCTGAATCATTCCGACGGGGGATGATTTAAAACAATAATACAAATAAATATTGGCAGTTTAAAAAAAATCGTTCGAGCGGTTTTAAAACTGTTATCCCTTTAGAGGTTAAAAAAATGATTTTTTGGTGATAACTTGAAAAAAACGAATTTTGAAAAAAAGTATATTAAATAAAATTTATAGAAAAAAATAAGATACATCTTTTTAATCTTATATATATTTTTTTAAAAATAATATTTATCAAATTATCATTAAAGCCTTTAATTTCAACATTTTTCATGAACAATTTGAAAAATATTTACTTCAGAGAAAAATGTATAATATAAAAAAGATTTATTTTTTTATATTCTATAACTTTTATTTTATATACTTTTTGAAAAAAATCGTATTTTTCAAGTTATTACCAAAAATCCATTTCTTTGACCATTTAAAAGGCGCCTATTTAAAAACGCTTCCAACGATTTTTTTCAAAATAGGAACGTTTACTTGTGTTATTATTTGAAACAATTCTTCGTTTGAATTATTCAGATCGGATAAAAACTCGTCGAGAAAATTCATAAACTTGATTTCTCATACACATACATCCATACATACATTTTAAGGAAGCCTCGTAATAATCTTATTTTGCTATAAAAATAAGTTTTTTATCATAAAAAAAACATATTTTAAAGGGTTACATTTTTCGCGATGTCGAAAATATAAGGCACTTCCGTATAGCGGTCGTGCCTAAAAGAGACCCTTTTTTTAAACAAAAATCGCTAAATCTCCGTCAATTTTGAACCTAGAAAAAAAACTAAAATATAAATTTCAAGTTGAGCAAAATACCTTTAAAACTAGCCATGTAAAAGTTTTTTACCATGATTCAAATTTAAACACAGTTGAATAAAAAATTTTTTTTTCTATTTTTAGATATGTCATTTTACAGCTGTTACTGGGTTAGCCAATGATAGACACTATTTAAACTAGGTTCACACCTTTTTTACAATCTTGTTACTATATTTTTATGTATTCAGTCAATGTGCCACCAATGCTACAGTAGATATTTCTATAAAACGTAAATTTTTACATAGGTAAAATTTCCGAAATTTTTAATATTCAATTGTTTATATTCTTCACTGTCTCGCTTTCATTATCATTATTACATTTTTGCTTTTTGCATTAATTTAGTAAATAACAAAAAGGCAACTATAGAATTTGAATAAGCGCTCTCAATGTTTCGGAAAACAAACACTTATTAAACTAACTAATTTTACGACTTCGGCTTATACTTCATTCTGTTGATCTCGGCTTTATTCCAACATACTATAGCTAAATATAGTTGCGCTACGAACGAAAATATATGTAACCTCAATATCTATTAAGCTAGCTCTGCACATACAAGACTGAATACCTGGTACGATGACATAAATCTATATATATATATATATGTAAAAAAAATATAAAATTGAATTCTAAATTTTATTTACTTTATAACTTTAACCGATATGAGATATTTATAAAAATTTTAATTTCGAAAGACTAAAATTATTGGTAATTTTGTTATAAAGTATGAATAAAAAGATACGAATTTTAAGTTCTGTCAAATTGATGCGAAACGTAATACTTTATTTTTTCCAAGAATTAATTGTTTGAATGTTAGATTTCAATTTATTTGAATAAAACATAAGTTAATAATTATATGTTTTCATTATAATTTTTGTAATTTATTCTTTCAAGAAATAATGAATTGTGATTAATAGATTTGATAAAGAAGTTACTGAATAAACATTAATTAAAAATACAAAAATTGTATTTTTGTACAATTTTTGTATTTTTAAAATAGTAAAAATAACATGGAATATAATCTTATTTATTTGAAATGATCAATACAATTTTTCTCGCTATTTCAAAACTTTATGTGCAAAATTAAATTTATTCATTCGAAGTATAAAAAGCAAATTTTTAGAATCTATTAAATCTGAATTCAAAGAAAAAAATAATTCCAATATAGTAATGCACTATCGAAAATAATCTGTTGAAACAAGAAAAATCCACTTAACTGGAAGTAAATATTTCTTTACCCAAGTGAATTCTATTTGTTCCTAAGTGCATTTTCTGTCAGAGTACAAATGATAAAAATTTGATTCTTTTAAAATTTAATTTTAAGGTAATACATAATCTTAAAAAAAAAAAAAATATTTTGTTTTTGGTCTTTTCTTATACTTTTAAAGACAGTGCATATTTTGATAGACTTTTATGATTTCCAGTTATTAGTTTCGTAAGTGCGTAAACATCGCTATTCAATATTGTACTTTGTCGATTAATTAATGTTTAATTTTTGTAACTAAATATTTTTTTATATCTAGCAATATTGTAATGAAAATTCTATAAGGGAAAATTGAATGAAAAAGTCACCAAAAAGAAAATAATAACAATTTTATGATTCAAATATTAAAGTATAACACAAAAATCTGATATTTTTTCTGAGGGTGTAAATTTTGTACAAGAAGTTTATTCATTAATAATGTAAATAAAATATTATTTATTTTTAAATCAAAGTCACATTTAATTGTTCTTTTATAAAATTGATAAACTAACCCAGTACTTTTATGTGAATGATTAAGGCGATTACGGAAGTTTGGTTGGATTTCATTTTGTAGTTTACAAATTACTCTTTCAGTTTCTAAAATTTTTTGGATTTTTTAATTATCTACAATTTATTATAATCCGTAGAATGGTGGAAAATTAAAAAATCTTAAAAATTTTACATATTAAAAGAGTAATTTGTAAACTCAAAAATAAAACCTAACCTAAAATCCGAAGTCGCCTTAAACGACAGTTTAAGGCCGTTACACTCAAAAAGATACAAGATACAGATACAGTGACAGATACAAAATTACATTGGCTAGTATATCTATATATGTGAAAAACAAATGCGTTGTCTCTTGTATTTTTTTATATATAGATATACTAGCCAATGTAATTTTGTATCTGTCACTGTATCTGTATCTTGTATCTTTTTGAGTGTAACGGCCTTTAAGGTAGCCAAGCGCTTCACATGGCAGCGTTCCTCGCAACGATCATATGATTCTTCACTTTCATTTTATGAAAGTACTCAAATTTTTCTTTTTAAAAAAGTTATGTAGATTTTACACAATAATACTGTAAAAAAAATTGTGTTTTGGCCTATACGATAAGTTGCTTGAATTTATATTCGTTCAGTGAAAAATGTATTATTTATAAATAATTTTTTAAATTTTCACGAAAACTTATTGCATTTAAATTGTGGATTATTATTAATCTCGCCTTATAAATTACATTAATTTAAATTCAATATTTATTAAAAATTAGCTATTAAAAAAAAATGTACATAAAAATTTATTCATGTATAACTTTTTGTATGGTACAAATTAAAAAATAAAATTTTATATCATTAATTTTGATCAGTGTATCTTGAAATTTCTATAATAATAAGAGTTGAACAAGTTGACTTTTAACCTTATGATCGCCGGCATATTTCCTTATACCAAAGTTAAACTTCACCTGAAATTTCAATACAATTGTCTTTCATATAGTGGTAGATATGTGCCTATTATCGCATAACGCGTAAAGACGTTATGCCGGTGGTTACAAGGTTAATGTTCATAATTAATACAATTTTTCGTTGAGTTTTAATATGATAAACTTTAAACTCATCATTTTTGTCGTCATATAAAATCTAAACTCGTATATGATAAAATTTAATTAAAATTCTTAATATTTTGTTTCTAGAAAAAAGATATAAAATATATTAATCGGAAAAAATTCACTCAACTTACTAAAAGGCAGAAGCTTAATCGACTTTTACACGCAAGAAAAATACATCTATCTCTGAACCAAAATAATCAGCAACTATTTCAACAAAAAAGCAATAGCAATACTCAGGAATTAACTTTTAACACAACGTCTACTTCAAAATTCAATTGTTTGGAAAAAGAGCATGTTGAACGCGAGCAAGAAATTATTCAAGAATCATCAACATTCACTGAAACAAGTAGTGGAAGCTATAATGTACAAAATGACCAATTACAGATTACGAATGCAATAGAAACACATTTCACTAACAATGATGAAAATGTTGAATGCGAGCAAGAAATTATTCAAGAATCATCAACATTCACTGAAACAAGTAGTGGAAGCTATAATGTACAAAATGACCAATTACAGATTACGAATGCAAAAGAAAGATATTTCACTAACAATGATGAAAATGTTGAAGTTGATACCTTTACAAATATAAAGAATCTTTTGCGACAAGCTTGCTTAGATTCCAACATAAACCATAGTCAAATAAATTCGATTTTAAGAGTTTTACGTGTTCATCGATGTTTCCGTAAAGTACCAAAGTGCAGTAAAACTTTTTTAAAAACTAGGAGGAACAGAATTAGTTTTTTACCGATTGGTGGAGGTGTATATTGGCATATTGGATTTGTAAGTTCACTGCAACAACATTTATCACTATACGATCAACTACCTGATATCCTTGAACTGGAACTCAGCACAGACGGTTTATCGTTAAGTAGGAGTAATCCCAATCAATTTTGGTTGATTCGATATCGAGTCATTAATATTCCAGGGTTTAAACCACTGATCGCCGGAATCTATAAAGGATCCGAAAAGCCAAAAGATCCTTCAGAATTTTTCAAAAGCTTGGTGGATGAATATAAAGAAGCAAAAAAAAGGAGGAATTTTAGTAGGAGGTCAATGTATTCCTTTTTTTTTTTTAAACTTTTATTGGCGATGCTCCTGCTAGAGCATTGATTTTAAATCACTATGGGCATAACTCGACTGAACCTTGTTCTAAATGTTGCATTTCTGGTTCCCGTTTTGAAAAAAGAATGATGGTTTACTTGGGAGATAATTTTACGAAACGTACAAATGAGTCATACGCTAATGAATTATACGAGGATCATCAAAAAGGATCGAGCCCCCTTTCAGGCTTGGGTATATTGTTAGTAACTCATGTCCCTTTTGAAATAATGCATCTTGTTTATCTCGGCATAACTTGTAAACATTTACAAGCATGGATAAAAGGAAAATATGGGCATGCAACAAAATTATCAAGTAGCTTTATTTTAGAATTGTCAAATCGTTACATACTTTTAGAAAAATATTGTCCAAATGATTTTACACGTCAGCCTAGAACTTTATTAAAATTTACTGACTTTAAGGCTACCGAATTACGCCATTTTCTTTTATATGCATCTGTGGTAATTTTACGTGGAATCATTTCTGAAAACTGCTAATATCATTTCTTACTTTTACATATTGCTATGCGTATTCTTACATCAGTCAATTACACAGAAGAACGTTTACAAATTGCTGAAGCTCTAATTACAACGTATGTAAAATTTGCATCATCATTATAAACTGTAGCTTTCGCCAGTTATAATTTACATGCAATTTTACACATTGTCGAAGATGCGAGACAATGTGGACCTTTAGAAAATTGTTCCGCTTTCATTTATGAAAACAACATGCCCCCTTTTAAAAAAAACATCAGGAATCATCCTAAGCCTCTACAACAATTTGCCAACCGTTTAAAAGAGAAGTCTTATATTCAGCATTTACCAAGCAGTAGCACTAAAAATAATGAAGTTTTACATGGATACATCAATGGTCCTGTTCCTTTGTTCATGGAATCATCAAGATATAGTCAATACAAGAAATTTGAATCTGATTTATTTACTTTTTCATTAAATGATTGTAATTGTTTTTGCCTATTAAAAAATGGCATCATTTGCAAGATAGAAAATTGTATAAAAGTAGATGCTAGTAAATTTGGTGTAATAAGAAAATTTGATGAAATTGAAGATTTCTACGTAATGAAATTTTCACATGGAAATTCAATTAGGTCATCAAGCGTCGGAACATATAAATGTAAAAATCTCTGTAATACATTAGAATTAATTACAATCAATGAAGTTGCTGCCAAGTGTTACGCAATATCCAGTTGGACAAATTTTTCGGAAACCTTTGTATCTCAGACAATTCCAAATGAATTAATTGTTTCTACAATTTTACACACTCAAAATTGAATAAAAAAGTATATAATCTTTCAATAATATGTAACAATCAATAGGGTGTAGCTATAATTGTTGTGCGTTAATAACTTGAGTTAATGTATTTTTTTAAGCAATAATATAACTTTTAAGGTGATGAAATAGGGTGTATGAATTATATATAGTTGTGCTGTGATATAGAGATATTTATAAAATTTTTCGATTAAGAATAAATCTGTAATGTTGGTATTTTATATTCTCTTATAGTTCGAAAACAAATATTGATTAGCAATGCTAAATACATATTGCTTAAGATGGATATAAATGATTCACATCATTTTTCTACGTATTTGTTACCAACGAAGGTGGACCAATCAAGCGATTTTTGGTTGAAAAAAAGATATTTATTTGTAATTAGTGATAACAAAATTATGGAAATTTTTAAATTTTATATGGCAAAAATAGCTTTAATATTAATAAAAAAAGCTTTCATTTTAATAAAAAAGTAGTTTTTCAATCAAAAAATAAAATTGTATATTTTTTTGTGAAAAATTTCAATTAATCAAAAATATGCAAAGGCATTGATAGAATAAAATTTTACATTTCGTAACGGGTATGAAAACGCTTTGTTTACGAAACAAGAAGTTTACGGCCCGAGCCAAAGACGAGGGTCATAACAAGTTTCGTAAAAAACCCTTTTCATACCGTTTGCGAACCGTATTTTTTTCCAATAAAGAGCAACAAAGTTGCAATTTCAGGGTTTGAATAGCAAAAAGTTTTTTTTTTAAATTCATTGAAATTAAGATAATTAGGGCGCTAGTAATCGTAAATTGCAGATATCTTTTGTGAAATCATAAGATGTATTTAAAATTACAATTTGGGTTTTGCATGGAAAAATGTATTATTTCCGTCAGGTGGAATATGAAAAAATAATTCTATTTGACGGATATAATACATTTTTTTTTAAATGTATTATATTAGAAATCCCGATTCTAATAATTGATTATAATCAGTTTTCATAAAAATCATTTTAAAATAAATATTTTCTACTTAGAGCTATTACAAATCTTTAAGTAGTATTATTAATTATTTTTTGTTATAAGAAAACAATATTAAGTTATCAAAAGTAATGAAAAAGAAAAAAAAAATTTACGTTTTGTTTCTGACTATAAGTTTTACTTTGGTACGTCCTTCCTGTCTTGTTGATTACGAGCAATCAGAACACTTACGTATGGCATCTGTATCTGACGCGCATGCACAGAAGTGGCGATTATGTGTAGCAAATTCTACTTCAGATTCTTTTAGAATTTACTTATTTTTTACTTCTTCGTCAAGACCTTATTTTCTTTTACAAATGTTATCATCATAAAATGAAGTATAGATACCTAACTTTTTTTTTGCGTTTTACTTTTTTATATTAGAGTAAAATCTGATTTATGATTTAGTCCCATAAAAGCACGTACATTTATTAACATTTTTATAATAACTTTCTCTCGAAATATAGTTTGTCAATCCTTGATTTTCAAAATACAGATCAAAAGATTAAAGTTTAAAAAACATTTATATGAAAATTTTAGGGAACGAAACCATTTGAGAAAAAATCGCTTGAGCCACCTTAAATTGATATCATTTTTATAACTCTCATATTTAGAACGCACAGTCAATATGGTTCTTACCTGAAATAAGTTTTATTATTCCATGAATGTCCAATAGTCTATAAATTTTATGACCCTGATAGAAATTTTTACTGTGAAAAAATATGAATTGATTTTTTAAGACTGTTTTTCAACAAATGCCGCTGAACTAAATTTTCTCGTAAATTTAAATAAATAATGTGACCCACAGTTTTTTATATTTAAAGATTATCAATCATTAGAAAGTCGTATTATTATAATGAGAGATTTTAACGAAAAAAATTAAAATTTCACATTTCTTAAAACTAGCAGATATTTCTCCTCAGTTCAAAATACGCCTTGGAGCCCTTTTAACACTTCCAAGCGGATTCAGATTAGAATTCATGAACTTCTTGACGCTGATGTCTTGAAATGTTTCTCATGACGTTAACATTTATCTGTCTTGGTCTTGAGAAATTATGAAGTTTCTTGTTTATAATACATATTTAAGTGACAACACAACAGTTTATTAATTTATTTTTGCTACACTTTCGCTAACGTTTATAATGAGAATATAAATTTATCAGCTCTCCATTTATCTCCTTACAACTTATATTTAAATTTGTAGACTTTTGGACTTAAACAAATGCTTTACTTGTTTAATTAATATATTCTTACCGGCATCCATTAATTTTTTTAATTACTTGTATAATTTGTGTATTTTTGTTGAATATTAAGGTACGTGTAATTTCTCGAGATTATACAGATTGTACGTGTGCTTCTATAATATTAATAATATCAAATCGATAAAGAAATTAGGAAAATATTAAAAAGTCTTCACTTAAGTGATATTTTCTCATTAAAAATTAAAATATTATATATTTCAATTAATGTCATTTTCTGTTTGTAGCCAATAAACCAATCCAGTTAACGAAAAATAAATAAGAAAGGGCGAGTAATTATTAAACCGAAAAGATTTTGTACAACGTCATCTGGTAAAGATACTGCACCAAAGTTAGTAAAATCAAATAACCTTATATCAAGTATGGCAACATTCTTATAAACTACACTTGATGGAAATAAACAATTACAAAAAGATTTGAGTGAACAAATTGATGATGGTGAAAATTATCAGTCTGATGATGATTTTGAAATTGACTCTGAAGAAAGTAATTTCTCGAGAACGAGAATGGTAAAATAAATGATCCACATACTTATAATAAAGATAAAATTGATGAAAGTGAAAACAGAGACAAAAGTGAACAAAATATGAAATTTCAAATAAAACAAAAAGAGTTGGACAATCAAATACTAAAAGCATCAAATAAAAGTTCTGACAACGGGAAAGGTTATGTTTAATCAACTGAAGGTAAATACTATATAGAAATAAATTATAAGTTCAATGTTGATTGAAAATGCATGTAAATGAAAACGTTTTGTTATTAGAAAACTAAAAAGTAAAAATCTGACTAAAATGAATTCGCAAAATTTATTTACATTAATTTTTGTATTATATGACTTATTTAATTACGTGATAATTAAAAAAATAATTTTTATACAATAGTTTTCTTACATAAAAATAAATAATGGTCTCTTGTACTTATTTTATTACACTTTATGTATTTATTTTACAGATGACCAAGCCAATCAGTCAACTGAATGTAATAATAATGGCGGTAATTTAGGAAAAGTTGTGCAAATATTGGTAAATAAAATGAACTCTTTTTTTTATAGTTGTGGAAACAATATCCAACAACGATTAACTGAAATTGACAATCATGTCAAAAACATGATTAACAGAATGGAATTCGAATTTGACATAAAACTGCAGTATATACAAACGTAAATATAATATTAATGAATCGCTTATTTATTTTATAAAATATTTACTGTTATTCTGCAAATATTTTTTTCCTCATCCAATAATGTTTTTAGTAATAGTATCACTCAAAATGCATTGCCTCGGATGGATTTGCCAGAAATATTTCCAATTAAAACTATGGAAGACTTTAATCACTTCGAAAGTAGCCCCGAACTACAACAACAATTGGTAAGTGTAAAATTATTTTAAAGTCTGTTTTTAAACAACATTTCTAAAGAAATAGTAACGGGAACGTTAAAAATCCTTTAATAATGTGAAATTTAATGTAGAAATTTATAATTAGGACACCAGTATCTATCACGAGTCAACTACCCAATAAACCCATATATAATTACATATTTATACGTTAATAATTTTAATTTATTTTTAATTTCTTACAAATAAAAAACCAATTTAGGAAATAAAATTAGAATTTTAAAAAGTAAGGGATATTTCATTAACATGATAATAAAATTGAATCATTTTTTTAATGTTTTTGAATAAGATTTATAGTGTAAATTTTTTCACGTACAATATTTTTTGAATATTCAAGAGTAGGTTTTATATCTCTGTCCTTTCCTAATCAAAGAACTTGGTAAAAACTAATAATTGTAAATGAAAACAAAAGAGAAAGTCGCATCTTGTATTATAAAATTCAATATTTTCTAATGAGGCAAATTAATTTTATTGTTTTGTTTCCATAATAATCTTGAAAAACTCTAAATATAGAGATTCAGATAAGTTAGTTCTTAAATTTTTCTTAAAAACTAAACAATAAATTCATGTTCTTAACACAGTGCGCGATAGTCGCTTTATAGTGTTCTTTTTAAATGAAATTAAAAATAAAAGGTTTTTCATAAACAAAATATAAAATTTATTGTACGTGGGTATTCTTTTAGCAGTCCAATTTAGTGAGCGGTGGCGCTCTAATCGACGCAAAAAGCTCTGTGGAGGTTTGATACCAATCACAAAAAAGGTGGGAGAAAAGAGTTTTTCTTTTTGAATTTTACAGGAATATTGTACACGAAAAAGTAAAAATAATCAACCTTATCTAAAAACATACAAATGTATTTTTCTTATTTTTGTATGAAATATAAAGTAACTCTTATTCTATAAGAATTATTCTGGAATTATAATTACATTTCCAATTAGAAATTTAATTGGATTTTTTCAAAGGGGTTCAGACTTTATATTATTAATATAATAATCAAAGCTAATTTATAAATAATTTTCTAGCGTAATTACTGTATGATATGGGGTAGAGATTCCATCGAAGAATGTGCATGACATTTTCTAAAAGATGCATTATCGGATGACTTGTCGATGGAATTAAAATGGGTACAATGCAATAAAGCAAAAGAAAAGGAAAATACTATCAAAGCAAGGTCATTATTTGATACTCAAATGAGTAAAGTAATATATTGTAAGTATTATACATAACAATTTTTCATGGGATATCAAATGATCAATGTATTTCATGTATTTCGTTAATAAGTTTTCTTATACATGTTTTATGTTTACTATGAGTCATGCATTTTCATTTCTTTTAAAAATTGGTTTATAAATTCTTTAATCAAATATAACTTCTTAAAGTAACATTATAAAAACAGACTTTTATAATTATATTGTCGAAAAAATGTCTATTTTAAATCTACATCTTTAATCATTAAATATATATTTCAAATTGTTTAATTAATATTTTTAATAAGATAGATGCATTCTAAAAATCTATATAATCCTTTGTCATACCTTTCATTTAAAATAAAAATAAAATTTTAAATAAAAATAAATTTTAATTATGTTTCAGCCGTTGTCCACTCTAGATTCAATAACACAACAGTTAAAGATTTCCACAATGCTATGCAAATGGCGTTACGTTCTGCTAAACAGAGACATCGCAATAGAATTAATCGAAATAAGAAACGTGAAAGTCTAAACGCATCTGGTGAAAAAAATATACTTGAACAAATGCAAGATTTTTATCATTCTTAATTAATAGATTAAGAAAAACGATATTGATTGATAGTAGAAGAGTGAAAAATACTAAACTAAGCTTAATATAATTGTTTGTTCTATAAACTAAAATATATCAAATTTGAGTTTTCAAATAGTATAGTATGTATGTGTTTTATGTAATTGAAGAAGCGAATTATGTTTATAACAAAATAAAATATTTATTATACTATCATTGTAGTTAAAAAAAGTTTAGAAACATGTAAAAACGTTATGTATAATGATTATTTTTCAGTAATAAAACATTATTACTGAAATATATATTGTTCCTATATATATTTATATATTGTTCCTATTATAATATATTGAATACGATAATACACATGTAATCTTTAATTCAAGTCTATTTATTACCTGATATAAGTATAAATATTTAAAGTAGAATGTGCAGATCTAATTTATGTATTTTTGCTGTTATTTTGTTGTTGAGAAATTTCATAATACAGTTCACAATTCTATTCTAAAACATATTATTTCATTTTGCAATTTAACTGCCGCATTTATGGTGGAATTCTGTTGTTCAGTCTCTGATATAAGTGTCAGCTGTAAATCTAATGCGATTCTGCTGTAAGTGCAAGTGCAGAGCCTGTAATTCTAATTTACAATGTAGCTGCTGCATATCTGGTGTATTTATGCTGCTCAGTCTTGGATGTAATGGTCAGCTGCTCTTCTAATGCAATTCTGCTGAAAGCGCAAGGGCAAGATATGGTACCCTGATTTACAATTTAGCGGTTGCAATCCTGCTGCTCAGTCGTGGATGTAAGTGTCTGCTGCACTTCTAATGCAATTCTGCTGAAAGAGCAAGTGCAAGATATAGAATCCTAATTTGCAATTCAGCTGCTGCAATCCTAGTGCGATTCAGCTGCTCAGTTTTAGATGCAAGTGTCTGCTGCACGTCTGATGTAATTCTACTGTAAGCGCAAGTGCAAGATATAGAATCCTAATTTGCAATTTAGCTGCTGCAATTCTGGTACAATTCTGCTGCTTAGTCTTGAATGTAAGTGTCTGCAGCACTTGTAATGCAATTCTGCTGTAAGCGCAAGTGCAAGATATGGAATACTAATTTTCAATTCAGCTGCTACATTTCTAGTGCAATCCTGCTGCTCAGTCTTGAATGTAAGTGCCTGCTGCATTTCTAATGCAATTCTGTTGCGAGCGCAAGTGCAGTTTATCACCCCCAAAATGCACTTTAACTGACGTAAGTCTGCTGCAATTGTGCTGTGAAGTTATTTAAGGGTGCACCTACTGTTATTCTATTGCAATTCTGATTCACGTACAAGTGCAAAATGGAAACCCCTTATGTGCAATCGGACAACTATAAGTCTGCTGAAATTCTGTTGCTTAGCGGTTATTGCACTTAACGATCTATCAGAAGTATGAAAAAATGAAGAAATAGGTCATTCAAGTTCTGCGCAATCGGGATTGCGTCAGATATTTCTACCAGGGTGAGTATTACATTTATAGTTTAACAAATAGTCTTTTCATTTTTTTTTGTCATACTTTTCGATACTTTGATTACACTGTCGTTATATTTGTGATATTTTGATTAAACTCAAAAAAGTACAAAGAAAGTATAGCTAAAGTATCAAAAAGTATGATGAAAGTATAGCAAGAGTATAACAACAGTATAACCAAAGTATCAAAAAGTATAACAAAATTTTTTTGATGGTTTCGTTCTATTTTTCGTTACTTTAGTTGAAATTTTTCTTAACTTTTTCTTACATTATTTTCTGTACTTTGTCTCAGGTTAATCATAAATGTTGAAGATTTTGGATGTCCATCACTAGGAAAAATAAAGTATGATGAAAGATTTTTTTGCTCCAACCATGTTCTCTGTCAGAGTTGAAAACGTATGTGTGCTGTTGATAATGCTCTTGCAATACGAGCGTGGTTACGAAATTATCTAGATGGTAAATTTAGCAAGGATGAAGTGGATAAAATTCTTTAATAAGAATATATTACGAATAAATTTATATAATAAAAGTATTTTATTTCTTGTTTTTTCTAAACCTTATTGTCCTCATCGAAATAAATAATTTTAATTTTTAATGGTAAAAATTATAATTGGAGATTTCTAAGGTAAAAGGGTGTATTTTGAAGACGTATCTTTTATTTAATGTTTCTTAGTGGTAATTAATTGTAAAAACATTATATTTATAGTATAATATCTGAAAAAGAAATATCATCGTACTATGTTTCACAAAATTTTTTTTTTCATGTTTCTTAGTGATAATTAATTGTAATAACATTATATTTATAGTATAATATTTAAAAAAGAAATATCGTACTATGTTTCACGAAATAAAATGATAAAAAGGCTTTTTTTCGAGTTATCAATCACGTCATAATTTTGTTATATAATATTTATTGCAATGACAAATTTTTTTTATATGAAATAATTAGAATAAATTTTTATGTATTATTAAGTTATTTGAATAATATATATATATATATATATATATATATATATATATATATATATATATGTAGAATAAAGAAAAATTTTTTTTAATTATATGAATTAACGATGGGATAGGAATGAAAAAAATTAAAGCAATACATCTTTTTATTTATTTATTATTTTTTTTTTATTTTTATTTAATATATATTAAACAAAAATTATATTTACATAATAATTACAAATCATAAATTTATAATTTCATCCTTGATACGTGGTTTGCCTGATTGCGCACATTCCACATCTTGAGGTTGCTACAATTGTAAATTTTAATTCTTTCATCATGTTCTCGTATCGATATTTGAGTTGAAGGAAGTTTATAGTTATTCTTGGATCCTGAAAACAGAAAATTAATAAAAATTATTTTTGTGTAAATGGAAAGAAAAAAAAATTTTTTTTTTAAGTATATTTTTTAAAAATAGTTTTTTTACCTGTACGTGTTGACGAAGTCTCTTGAAATTCTTGTAACGCCTCCTCATCAGCTACTCTTTTATTTTTTTCGACGTTTTCCTCAGCTGCAAACATAAATTACAATATAATTGAATTTTAATTATTACAAATTTTTTTTTATAATTAAAAAAATTATGAAAAATCGGAAAGGAAATAAAAATAAATTACAAACATGAAGAACAATACAATTTTTTTATAATTATTATATTATAATTTTTATAGTTAAAAAATTATTATAAAAAAATTAAAATAGAAATAAAAATAAAACTTACTTTCCGCTTTTATTTTTTTGGATGTGGAAACTGCATCATTTGTAGTTTTTTTTTTATTTTTATTTAACTTCGTGTCCGATCCACTCGATGACGTGTGGGAGCTCGATCTCGAGCTGGAACTACTCGAATTTGAACTGTTCGAGCTTGAACCGCTCGAGCTTGAACTTGTTCCCGAACCACTCGATGATGGTGTTTTCGAGCTTGAACGAGGATTCGACTTCGATCTTGATCTAGATTTCGACCTCGATTTCGATTTCGATCTCTGTGGTTGACAGATCCCTTCATTTAGTTGCTCCATAGCCGCAGTAGTTGGAAGTATTAACACTGAAAAAAAGTTGAAAATTAATTTTATTATTTATTATTATTTGAAAGTTCTAAATCAATAAATAATTTTAATGAAAAACAATTCTATTGTTCTCAAAAAAAAAAGTTAAAAATTAATTTTATTATTCGCAAATTTCAAAACAATAAATAATTATAATAAAAAATAATTGTATTATTCTCAAAAAATTTATTATATTCAACTTACGTGAATCCACTGCTTTCATTGCCCATGATGCATAATCTAACATCATGATCAATGTAGGTCCATTATTAACGATCCATCTTATTTTTTCTTGCACTGTTTTTATACACTTATTCTGTTCCTCACATATTTTTCTTTTAGTTTTTCTTCTGATGTAGGAAACTCAAAAATGATCGGAGAACTGACGAGTTGTAGCTTGTAATAGGGTAATTATGTGAAAAACTGGGATTCTATCTTGCTATGATATTTTGAAATAAAAATTTTACGATTGGTGGAAAAATTCCCCCCCCTAAAAATAAATACCTCCCTTGAAAAAATTTTTGTTCATTAAGCATTAGTCCTACATACGCCTAAATTTTTATCTTATTGTTTTCTAAGGATCGAGACAGCAAACGAATTTTATTTTAGATTATAAATCTCAACCCTAACAATAAACGATCTTCTTTTTTCTCAGATAAATAATTTTTATCATTAAATGATTTTTTTTTTTTGGTTTCCTCAAGAAAACCGTTGAACATTTATGACCGGAAATTTTATTTTTTTTTCAAGAGAAGACGGAAGGGTTTCGTAAATTTTTTCATGATATCATTTTCCTTTTCAAGATAAGAAGGAGAATGCATCTGACTATTTTACTTATTAATCTCGTATGGTTTCCTAAAGAAAACTTTCGAACGTTCACAATCGAAAAATTGTATCTTTTTAGAGCATGAATTTTTTTTCAAGTTATCATTTCCTTTTCAAGATAAGAAGGAGAATGCATATAAAAGCTTTCATACACTTCAGATCATCTATGATCGAAAACTTTTATCTCTTTAACTGAGGATGGATAGGTCTCGTATATTTTTTTAACGTACACCAGCAATTTAAAAGAAACCACAGAGTGGGTGGCCCTATTTTTTTCGGCTTAAAAAATAACATGAGGGGGGGATCTATGTGCTTCAAAGTACATGCAGATACTAAATCATTGTCGAAAGAGAGGGGATACTAAAAAACTTGAGAAAAGAGGAGGATCTATACGTACTTTGAGAAAAGAAAGGTGTTTTTAGAATCCATACATTTGCTTTGAAATACGTAGGGTACTAAATCGCTTTGAAAAAGAGAGGAGTGATACACTATGCCTACTTTTCTTCGTCTCCATTTCTCCATCTTCATCTCCTCTCTCTCTCTCTCTCTGTGAGTATATCAACGTGGTTTCTATATAGCTCTTTTGTGGCTTTGTACTCTGCTTCTGCTGCCTTCGGGCGTTTTGTTTCAGGAAACTAAAAGCGCACTTTGCAGAGCACCGATTGATCTATTAAACTGCATTTTTGGTGAGCTCTGCAACTATAAAACATTTGAAATTATCTGGTGGTGCTGACATTTTGAGGTTAGGATCATTCATCAATTTTTTGAGGTTAGTTTCAACAAGTCTTCAGCTAGTAACTGCCTCTGAAACCAGGTGCGCTATAAACCATTACCAACGGAGTGTTGTTCTCTACTACATCGACTATTGCTGTACTTTAACTCTACTGATTGTGAGTACTGTCTGTTTAGCATTTATACTTTGGGATTTAACTGGGAGGTGACTCTCTGTGCGCGACCTGTCTCTCTGCTGCGTTTATCGAGCATGGTAATTTGATCTTTCTGTGAAGCAGCGACACTGTTAAAAATGGCAAAAAAATACATAAAGTTTAATGCAGTTCTGCGTGAAATTTTTACATAAAATTTAATGTGCTTTGTCCATTAAAGTGATATTTAAGTACAATATGCATGAAAAATAATGTTTTTTAACATACGTTTAATGTAGATTTGCATAAAAATTAATACATTTTGTATTAAATTTCATGTGATTTCATGTAATTTTATTGTGGAATCACATGAAAAAATTACATGAAATTTAATGCGAAAATTACGTGAAACTAGCTTTCAGTAGACGTATTAAATTTCATGTACGCACTGGACGCAAATTTCATGTAATTTTTGCATTAAGTTTCATTTGATTTTGAATTAAATTTCATACGATTTCATAATAAAATTACAGTAAAATGTATTGATTTTTATGCAAATCCGCATCAAATTTATAATAAAAAACATTGATTTCCATGTGCAATTTACTTTAAAATATCACTTTAATGCACAAAACACATTAAATTTCATGTGCAATTTCCGCTGAAAATTGATGTATATGCATTAAATTTTATATTTTTTTAACAGTGTATCCTACGCACTGACTTTTCGCGTCTTTGTATTAATTGTTCAGCAATATATCACTTGCATTGCTGTGATGATTCTTGGTTTTGGACCCAATAATACTCTCGCTTGTTGCGAAAAACGCAAAGCCTCAAGAAATATCTCTACGAGTGATGCTTTGGGTGTGGTTTCCCCTAATAGTTTACTTTCCGCCTTCCCAGGGCCATTAAAAGATTCCTTGCCCAATCAGGGCTCTCAAAGAAGAGGTGCGGTCTCCCCGCTCCACCCACTTGAACCGTTACTAAGGCGACGCTGTCGTTCGGAGTCGAGCTCCTCCCAATCTTCTATTGACAGTAGTACACCAGTGGGCGTTACGCCTAAATTTGTTGCTTCCTCTAGCCCTCACTTATTGGCTGCTGACCCTAGTTCTACTACATCAAGTCTTCTTACGTTTTCTCAACCAAGAACCGTAAAAATGTCAGACAACGACTTAAAATTTGCTGCTTAGATGGAGAAAACGGACAAGCTGTTACTTTTGACTTCTCAACTTGTTGGTGAAGTGGGTTCATTACGGAATAATTTACGTGATATTAAGCAATCTCTATCAGATGTTGAAAAGCGTCAAGACTTGCTTTCTGATCGTCTTGATGAGCATATTGCTTCCTGTTCTGCATCAACTTCTTCACCTGCAGACCTGTTATTGTTCGACACGTATGAAATTTTGCTCTCGGGTATACCATCAGCTCTATCAAAAAGTGATAACGATATTATTAAAATTATTTTGAGAGCCATTGGATTAGAGCAGGCTTGCTTGATGTTCATAGATTCTTAGGAATGGCTCCCTGCTGTTCCCATGGAAACGGAAGAGCCTGAATCTTCGCAAAAAGCTAATTTTCGAGCAATCGTTGGGCGCTTCACATCCCATGCGATCAGAGATACTATAGCATCAAACTCTGTTAAGCTGAAAGATTTCACAGTTTCTAAACTTTTTGGTATAAAAGGTTCTTCTAAGATCTTTGCTTGTCCTATTTTGCCTAAATCGGTCTTTGAGTTATTAGTCAAGGCGAACGCAGTCTATAAGGAGTTAAATTATATGCGTCCCATTGTTCGTAATTTAAGAGTTTGCATGCGTCCCCATAAGGAGGCTGAGCTGATTCCAATTTTGGACGAGGCTCGACTGTCGAAACTTATACCAAATAAAAACAAAAAATAGGGATTGCTAGGCTCTTGTGTGATTAAAAATCCTTCTTTTATTGCAAACTCATCAAATAGTCTTAATAACGTTATTTCTCAAAATTCACTTTGTAATGCAACAATTTCAAACTCTTCTGCTATCTCTTGGCCAAAAAATGGTGCAGACTTTTTTCAAAATATTCAAATTTTTCATATTAACGTTAATCGGCTCAAAACTCATTTCTTTCTTATAGAGCATCAAATTACTTCAAATCAACCGGATATTTTTGCTGTTACAGAGACTTTCTTAACTGGGTATGGTGATTCTTCTATTATATCTATTGATCATTACAATTTCTTTAGGTTAGATAGAGTGGGTAAAGTTAGCGGTGGAGTTGGTTTCTATGTACGTAATTTTCTTAAAGTCAGCATACTTTTTCAATCAAACGCCGTCTTTGACAACACAGCTGAGTATATCATAGCAGAAACTTCTCCGGGTGCTGAAAAACTTATTTTTGCGGTTGTGTATTTAAGGCCAAAGAGTCTATTTCCTGATGATTTCTTCAACTCAATATCTGAGTTATTACCAACGTATAAAAACATTGTCATTACTGGAGATTTCAATATTAATCTGTTGGCTGAAAATTTTAGTGCAGACTCTTTTCGCTCAACGATTGACTCGCTTGCCCTTTACATAGTACCTTCTGAACCTATACACCATACTCTTACAACTGAACATATTTCTTATACTTGGATTGATCTCTTCATTTTCAATGATGAAAATTCTCTGGTTTCTTACAGTAAAACATCAACTCCTTTCATAGCAGGTCATGATTTGATTACCATCACTTTTAAGGCTTTTAAGCCTCAAGCTGCAACTAAAATAATCAATTCTCGTAATTTTGCTAACATAAACCTACAAACTTTAAATAGTACGATTTTATCTTCTCTTTCAAATTATTCACATGAGAGCTGTGTGGAATCATTAGGCTCTGCCATTTCTTCTGTTGATACGTTAGTTCATAAGTTGTCTTCTGTTCTTGTTTCGTCCTTCGATCATTGTGCACCAATTAAAGCGCATAAATTAGACATTAAGAAAAAACCATGGGTCACTTCTGACATCAAATTTAGGATAAGGGAGCGTGATAGAGCATATCGTTATGCTGTTCGATCCGGCTCTGCTCAGGCAGTTTTAAGATATAGGAAGCTCAGAGGTGAAATCTCAAATGCGCTTGATTCTGCAAAGAACAATTATATAGCTGATCGTCTAAATAGTGTGGGTAACTATTCAAACCGCTGGAACATTCTACATAAGATTGATCTGGCTACAAGAATACTGCCTTCACCGCTTCAGTATTTCTCCTCGGGTGTTCTTCTCTCTCATTACACATCAATTTCTTCTGGCACTCCTGCTCTGTCCAAGGGTGAGTTGAAAAAGGTGCTTGCTGTACCGCTACGTAGTGACTTGCCTATCTTTAATTTTACTCCAGTTGAATGTCCTCTTGTCGAGTCTTTTGTAGGCCTTGGCACTTCTAAGACTTTTAGTCCTGATGGTATTATGGCCCAGATGCTTAAATTGACGAGTCAATCCACTGTTGATCTCATCACTTCCATCATAAATTGCTCGCTGGCATCTGCAGTATTCCCGACTGACTGGAAGAGAGCTTTTTTGTTACCATTGGCAAAGACGAATAAGATGGATTCACCTTCACAAACTCGGGCCATTGCAAAACTTTCTGAAGTTTCCAAAATTCTAGAAAGAGTAGTACATTCCCAGTTTAGCTCCTTTATCGAATCAAACTCTTTGTTCGACAGTTTACAGACTGGTTTTCGTAAATCTAATAGTACCCAGACTGCGCTCTTGAAGCTTCTTGAAGATGCACGTTTAGCTATTGATAAAAGAATGATTACTACTTTATTGTTCTTCGATTTTTCCAAGGCTTTTGACACTGTGTCACATATTCGCTTGCTGTTCAAACTTCGTCGTTTCAATTGCTCAGATACTGTTATACGATGGTTTGCGTCGTATCTCAGCAAGAGAACTTATACTATTAAAGATTTGGAGGGTCATATCGGTGACTGGGTCACCTGCACAGCAGGTGTTCCTCAGGGCAGCGTTTTGGGTCCACTGCTTTTTTCTGTTTTCATCAATGATTTATCATCTGTCTTAACTAGATCGTCTCATATCCTGGTTGCTGATGATTTGCAGGTATATCACTCATTTTTGCCCGAAAATCTGAATGATGAGATTGACTTTTTGAACCATGAGGTTGCTGCTGTTGTAAAGTGGGCTGTTGATAACGGCCTTGCCTTAAACCCATCTAAAATGCAAGCGATGTTCATTGGTAGCGAGCAATTCATCTCAAAAATGGATCTCTTTTCTTGCCCTAAAATTTTCGTAAATGATATGGTGCTGCCATATGCTAGTTCAGTCAAAAACCTGGGTATCTGGATATCTAGCACTTCAAATACGAATAAACAGGTGGGTTCGGTGGTTGGACGTATTTTTGGTACTCTTCAATCATTAAAGTTTCATAGACATGCTCTATCTAGGCAGATCAGGAAAAACCTTGTCGAAGCTCTTATCTTTTCTATAATAGATTACTGTTGTGTAGTCTATGACGACTCACCACAGACATCAAACATTAAACTCCATCGTGCACTGAATGCCTGCGTTAGATTTGTCTGTGGAAATATAGGCAGACAAGAAAGAGTTACGCCGTTTCGCCTGCAGTTGGGCTGGTTGTCGGTGAGCAATAGGCGTTTATACTTCAAATCAGCTCTGGCACACTCTATAGTTTCTTATTAAAAGCCAAGCTATCTAGCCACTAAATTCGTTCGTGTAAATATTGATACAGTTGTCAGAACTTCGACTAGATTATCAGCTAGACTTCTCATCTGCCCTGTTGTTCGTATTGCAGCTATGCTAAATTCTCTTGTTTACACGGCATCTAGCTTTATCAATGGAAATACCTCCATATTCACTAGTTTTGAATTAGGCTAAACGCTGCTTATAAAGTCTAAGCTATATAACAAATTCTTGCTTGATAAAGGCACGGAGTGGATGGGCGAAACTCAGAGTCGTTGAGTGTATTTCTATATTATAGTGCACTTTACTACACATTTAATTCTTTGAACCTCTATCTGTTTACTCATTGTGTAATATGTGGATCAGACGAGTGCAGCTTTAAAATAAAATGTAACAAACTTTTACTTTTATAATCTTAATTTTTGCTTTTATCACAGAGAGAAATCTCATATGAATATATACAAATTTTTACATTAGTTCTTACTTATTGTATTTGCATTATATTTTATTTTGTTAATAACATTATGTATTACTTTTGGGTCATACGGGGTCGAAACCCACGATCTATAATAAATTATGAATGAATGAATCAATCAATCATCTCTCTGTCTCCGTTCCTCCGTCTCTCCGTAATTACAATTATATAAAAGTAAAGAACTTTTTTCTTCCAAGAATATCTTTTGCATAATTGTCATATATATATATATATATATATATATATATATATACACACATGCACCTACACATATTAGTTATATACGTAACTTGGGAGTACGAAGGATGAATACAGGCGAGACTAAAGTGTTTGTCGCTTGAGTAGCAGTTGGTCGAGGGCGCGCGAAGCGCGCCCGAGACTGACTGCTGCTCAAGCGACAAACACTTTAGTCAAGCCTGGATTCAGAATCCTTCGTACTCCCAAGTTACGTAGATAAGTTTATGTCGTTGGTAGGCCGTATGAGGAACTATAAAAATGATTTTTTAAAATTAATGATATATGTTTTATTAAAAAAAAGTAAATAATGTCATTATTTACTTATTTATTTTACTTATTAACTGTTTAACTTTGAAAATTTGTTCAAACAAAACATTCTGTAAAGTTAAGATTTTATATGAATTTGTATGAACATTGACATATCTAACGACATTCTTTTGTTTTCACTAACCTACGAATCGATGTCACTCGCGTCATATACGGCCATGCTATGTGATATCTCGATCTGTCAATACTCCCTTAGGGAGTATAGAGCTGTCAATACTCCCTAAGGGAGTATTGACAGAGAGAATATCGTCGAGATATTAGCATGAACGTATGCAAAGCCTATACAAATTTAGCGTGGTCTATAGGTATTCCACCGAATACGGCCTACGACGACATAAACATACATACACATACATATACGCACATTAACATGCGCGCATTTACACACATACACACACACACACACTCACGCACATACATATACACACACATATATATATTTCCATGTACATTCTACATAAACATGTCACATACACAAGTACACATAAACACTTACACTCATTCACATAAACACATACCCACATACACATACACTCATGCACATAAACACATACACACATACAAATATTTTCTGACATCAGCTGCATCGTATGTAGTAGAGCAGCAAAACTTTTATTTGTGCACAACAGAAGCGCTATTTCCAATCATCATTTGCACGAAATTTAAGTTTAGCATCTGTCCAGAAACGAGAGGACAGATAATGTCTGAAATCGAGATAACCGTTGTTCGATCTGTCAAAAAACGTGATTTTAGGATAGTTGTAATTAACCTTTAGTTTTTTACTTTAAAATATTAACAAAAATATGCTTTTAATATTAGTTCTTACATAATACAATAATAAAATACTTTTGTTTATTAAAAATAAATGTGTATCTAATCAATTCAATGAAAAAATATCTATTTTAACGTATATGCGAATGTTTTCGCATAATTTTGCCTAAATAAAATGAACTTTTAAGAACTGGTTTTTTTAGCGTAGTTGTAACGTTAAAGCGTTTTGAAAATTTTAAAACAATGTTTATTTTTTAATTATTTGGTATTTTTTGTAAACTATTCGATTAAAATGTTCCAAAATTTGTATGCAAGTTATTGGTTATAGTGTTAAAAAGACAAGCTTGGGAAAATTAATTTTATAAACGCATTTTTAATTTTAGAGCATCATAAAATCACATTATGCAAATGGCAAAAGTAAGAAAGAGTAAAATTTATATAGTTTTCGTAGGTATTAAGACAGCCTTCAATACAGAGGATAGGGACATTTATATTAAAATCGTATTTAAAAAAATAAAATCAAATTACTCTAACTCAATGCGCTCTATGAGAAAGCATTGCGCCAAAGCACTTGGCAGCGTTTTTAATATTTCCCTCAAACTCAATATTGTGAATCATATGACACATTTTTAAAGTTTGTTTAGTGGCTATTGTTTGTAATGAATTCTTAGTAGAACTACTTGATTGAGCGTCTACTTTTATTGAGCGATGGTAGGATTCGTAACGCATACCCCAAAAATTCACTACTGGTCCATTAGGCAGCAAGATTCTTGGATAGTGCGTTAAAAAGTGGAATTTTGGCTCTAAGTAACCATACAAAGTCTTGTATAAATTATTTAATTTTTCAATATATATCTTTAAATCATATACATCTATTCTGGTAATTCGTGGTGATAATAAAATATCTAATATGCATCGTAAATATTTGTATAGTTTCCATTGTACATCAGTTTTTGGAATCAAATGTCCAACGATCAGACCAAAGCATCTTACGAGGCAAAGAAGCTCTGCAGCTGACATTTTTAAATCCATTTTATTTTTAGTGCGATTGAACGATATCTCTGGTGGTTTATTTGATGTTTCAAGAACCCCGAATTCAAAATTTTTAATCAGAGTATTCAATTGTTGCAACGTGAAATATTTTTTTTCAAAAATGAGGGTGCGTATAATTGATTTTAAAATATACATACAAACACCTTCTATTACGTCATGCATTAAATCCACTGAAACATTTTCAGTTATATGAAAATCATTGACATCATGGAAAATGCATGACTCTTTTATACCCGTTTTGGAGACATCTATAGTTTCAGTATCTTCATCATAATTTTCCTTTGTACGTAATTTTGTTTCATCCTCTTTAGAAAGTGACTTTGATTTTAGAGCTCTAATTTTACAAACACGACAAAAGTAATTAGCCTTAAACGATTCTACAAAACCAAATATTGAGTTCAGTCCTAAATTATCACCTAATAGTAAAACTAATGCATACATTGCTCCAAATTTCTTGGTTCCAGCGTGGCTCCCTCATGCATTACCCACCTCTAAATCATCATAAGAAACATAGAGTGGTAATACAATATCATTATTGAATTTTTTAATATATTTCATTTTCCAAAGATCAGCTTGAATAATGTTTGTAATAACAAAAGATGGTTTCATTAGAATTTTCAAATAATCACATATTTGATCAAACATTGTGGGTATTTCTAAAAATAATTTAAAACTTTTTTTTAAAGGGATATGTATTCCAAACATATTTTGTGGTACAAGTAATATCTCATTATTAATAATTTTTTCTTCGAAAGTTTTGCCTATTACGAATTTCTCGAAATCAATAAGACCTTTACTCTTTAATAAGGAAAAACGTTTTGACTCTGTATCAACTTTGTGAAATAATAAATTATGTTTATCAAAACATTTTTCTATTGCGTTTAAAGAAAAATCTGTAATGTTCTCATTTTGTATGATATTTAAAATGTCTCTTTTTAAAGATCCCAAATAAATGTGTGGGTGAGAATGAGAGTGGCATAAGTAACATTTAAAAAAAAATTCAGTTATCGGTATATTTCATTTCTTTAACATTAAAACGACTTATTTTTCAAAATAGAGAGGCTTTTTTGTTTATTTTCCTTTAATATTATAAGCACTGTACAAATCGCACTTAATAGAAATGTATATTAATTTAAAACTTTAATGTCGAAAATCTCGAAATTAGAAGTATGTAACTTATGCCACTCCCATTCTAACCCACACAAATATTACTAATGAAATTAATTAAATAATCTACAACAATTTGTACTATTATTCGTGGAAGCCCTGGATAACTATATAACAATAAAATAAAATTTAAAATATGATTCATTAAAAAAATGGGATCCATATTAATTAACTGAAAAATACCACGAAAAAATATAGTTTAATTTAAGCAGTGATAAAAAAATTACCTAATAATCTTTGAAAAAACAATTTTTATTTATTTAATTTTGATTCATCTAATTTTATATGATATTTAGTACAATTATCGATGAACTTATTTACCCACAAAGAACTTTCTTTAAACTTAAATTCAAAAATCGCTTTATCAATAAAGGACCAAACATGTTCACAAATCGGCGGAAACGATTGTAATGCATTTAAACATTTATAGCACGCTTGTGCTGCTTTTGCACTATCATGAAAAGCATACGTTTCTTCGTTTAAAATAACATAAGCTTGTACATTTGGCAATTTACCAGCAAAAAGTAAATATGGATGAATTTGTTGCTGTAAACTTTCAATCCATGTTTCGAATTCTAATCTTTCTTTCTTAATATTTGCAGGTTCCTAAAATATTACATAATTTATTAATTAAAAAATTGATGAATCAGTAATTTTTTAGTACTTTTATAACAATTACAATGAAAATTGGAAATCACTAATAACGATTATTCTTAAAATTTTTTCATGAAATAAAATGTTTTTATAAGGTTTTTAGTATTTTACTCTATATGGATTCGTAATTCATTTACCCGAGTTCGAATCCTAATTTTGTTCGAATGATACAAGTACCACTGTGCATTATATGTGCTTGATAGCGACGTTAAATAAAATAAAAGTATTATTACGTAATGACTCAAAAACATACGGTCAAATTATAGAAATCTATTATTTAATTTAAAAAATATACCACTTAAAAATACTTTAACTTTTCTTTTAAATAAAAATCATTTATTCAGCGATTAAAAAAAATAAATGAAAGGGTCAGGAATTTGGAATACAAAATATAAGTTTTTATGAAAATATCAAAAGAATCGAAAAGAATTCAATACAACTCAAAATTTCAAGTATCTTGCGAAATTTTATTAAACTTTTGAAAATGATAAAAAATGTTAAATAATATTTTAATTTTTCTTGCCTTGACATGTAAAATAAAAGAGTTAGAAATCTGTTGTTTATTAAGTTTAATTGCTTTGTTGCCAATTTTAAAAGCTTTCGTAGTACATAAAGGCATTAAAAACAAACGTAATAAACTGTCATAACTTCCTAAAATTTTTTTCAATAAATTAGTATGAATACACTTATTAATTTTTTATTTAATAAAGATTTAAAACTCTATAATATTATTGACGTAATAAACTTTATCATTTTAATTAACAATAGACAATTAAAAAAATATAATAAAAACTTGTATTTCTAGTCAATTTTACCCTAATCTATGGTAATTTCTGGTTATGATGTCAGTTTAATACATAAAGATAAATGTAAAATAATAAATATATTCATAATTTTATAAAAAGTAATATTTTATTTACCTTCATCAATTAGGGCGCTATTTTTTTGCATAAATTCCTTAACTTCTACGGATTTTAATGTTCTACAATACTTTACAAGTCTTTTAGAATAATACGTCCACTTTGTTACAAACAATGAAGTATATTCATGTAACCTATCGTATCGTATTTTCTTTTGCGCTGGGGAATTCAATATTACTTTTTGAAAATCTTGTTCAAGCTAAGGGTACAAATTAAATTATATTAAATTTAAATAATTTTTTTAAATATTTAAATATTAGTAAACTAAATTTTAATATATTGTAATTTATATAATTATAATTATTTTAAAACGAAAATTATTCAATTAATTTTTAAAGATCATTTTAATACCTTACTAGCAAAAAATACCTCGCTCCTAACGTTGCTCGGTTGAATTTTCATGTATGATATTATCATGTATAAATTAGCCAATTTTAAAATAAATGAATTTTGATATTGTAGTTTTATACTAAATTAAACTTTTATATTTTTATAAAAAAGAATAATTCAAGTTACAATACGCATAAAAATTGTTTAAATACAAATCATATCATGATGAATTAAGAATTTGCTCTACTAAAATGCATTAGAATCAATAAAAAAAAATAGGAATTCATTCTTCTTAATCACGTGTTTCAATAACGAACCATGAAATAATCGAAAACAGTATTTGGCACGTTAGTTCACGAGAACTAACAACTACACGGAGAAAGGAAAGTATTGTTAAAATAGGTACACCCACCGTTAATGAATTCTTTGCGAATGTTTTGAAATCCTAAACTTTCATTGGACCATTCCGTTGTTTTCCATGTTTCTATTGGAACATTTTAAAATATTCGGAAAGAATCAATTAACGTTGGGTGTACTAAATCAAGTATATCTGATTTATGTACTAAGGTACTTAAAAAAAGAGTGGCGATATAATTTCAATTAGTACTATAGCTTGAATTTTAGGGACCAATGTTGGTACTATTATATTATGAAGTAAGAGCATAAATTTGCGATGCTTACTGTTTTTTATTGGTACAAAGACTGATATTTCACTTACTCGATTCAAGGGCAATATTTCGCAGAAAATGTAATTATTTATCTCTTTTCGGGCGGCTTTTCCTGTTACTTGAATTAAAAATTATTAAATATGAAATTATTCACATAATATATAACACTTCAAAATTACTAATAATTAATATTTTGATTCGTGATATTTAAGGAATAAAACGATACATGTTTATCTTCCATATTCCGTTTTAAAATAGTTACTTTTGAGTTTTAAATTAATTATTAGTAATTTAAAATTAATATATATATATTATATGATTTACATTATATTTATCAACTGTTGAAAATTGTTACACAATTTAATGAGTCTTACGTTAACAGGTATTAATTATATTGAAGTTTTTCGCTCCTAACCTCGCTCGGTTGAATTTTCTTTTATTATATTATTATGCCCCGTCAAAAACGTTTAGCTAAAAAAATTAGCTAAAAATATAGCTAAAAATGCAGCTAAAAATACAGCTATATTTAGCTGGAATAAAGCTATATTTATCTGGATTTTTTAGGTAAAAATCCAGTTATTTTTTAGGTAAAAATCCAGTTAATATTTTGAGTCTCTTGTAACAGCGGAAAATATAACTGTATTTTCAGCTGTATTTTTAGCTGTATTTTTAGCTGTATTTTCAACTGTATTTTTAGCTAATTTTTTGAGCTAATCGTTTTTGATGAGGCGAACAATAGCTGATAATATAGCTATATTTTCAGCTATATTTTTAGCTGTATTTTTAGCTTAAATTATTTTATAATTTCACGGAATAATAACTCGTTAGTTATTTTCCTGTAAAAGAAAGTTCCAAAAATGAGGTAAACCTCGTAGTGTCGGCTCTCCGAAGATCGAAGAGCTACATTTTGGCACAAAGTATCTTGCTCTTTTATACCTATGGCCTCAAAATTTCTTAATGGAATCGTAAAATTTAGAGATCCGCCACCTAGCGACGTGAAGTGAACTTACCTGCCTTTAATTATTGATTAATGCTTGTCGCAAGGTGGCGTTTCTCTAAATTTTACGATTCCATCGACAAATTTTAAGGACACAGGTATAAAAGAGCAAGATACTTTGTGCCAAAACGCAGAAGCTCTTCGATCTTCGGAGAGCTGACACTAAGAGGTTCACCTCATTTTTGGAACTTTCTTTTACAGGAAAATAACTAACGAGTTATTATTCCGTGAAATTATAAAATAATTTAAGCTAAAAATACAGCTAAAAATATAACTGAAAATTTAGCTATATTATCAGCTATTGTTATCCTCGTCGAAAACGATTAGCTCAAAAAATGAGCTAAAAATACAGTTAAAAATACAGCTAAAAATACAGCTGAAAATACAGTTATATTTTCCGCTGTTACAAGAGACTCAAAATATTAATTGGATTTTTACCTAAAAAATAACTGGATTTTTACCTAAAAAATCCAGATTAATATAGCTATATTCCAGCTAAATATAGCTGTATTTTTAGCTGTATTTTTAGCTATATTTTTAGTTAATTTTTTTAGCTAAACGTTTTTGACGGGGTGTATAAATGACTAATTTTGAGTAAATAAGCCTTTATTAATTTGAGTTAATTTTAAGTACTAAATAAAATTGAAAATAATATGATGAAACATAATATAAAAATATATGTACACATGTGTTTAAAGTAAAAAAGCGTATAATTTATTCCATCAAGTGACTATTTCTCACTCTACTTCCATAAGAAAAACAAAGATAGTACAATATTTAATATAAATGAACTGGGAACTGAGTAACGACTATAATTTCCAGACCTTAATATATGACCATGAATTTGATTTATGAAATTAATTTTTACGTGAAACATGCTTAAAAAAATTATGTATTTATTTCTAACAAAAATATCTTCACAAATGTATTTTTAGGCACGACCGCTATACGAAAGTGCCTTATATTTTCGACATCACGAAAAATGTAACCCTTTAAAATATGTTATTTTATAATGAAAAACTTATTTTTATAGCAAAATAAGACTATTACCAGGCTTCCTTCAAATGTATGTATGGATTTATGTGTGTGAGAAATTAAGTTTATGAATTTTCTCGACGAATTTTTATCCGATCTGAATAATTCAAACGGGGAATTATTTTAAATAACAACATAAGTAAACGTCCCTATTTTGAAAAAAATCGTTAAAAGCGTTTTTAAATAGGCGCCTTTTCAATAGTCAAAAAAATGGATTTTTGGTAATAACTTGAAAAATCCGATTTTTTAAAAAAAGTATACTGAAGAAAAGTTATAGAATATAAAAAAATAAATGATTTTTACTTTCTGCATTTTTCTCTTAAGTTAATATTTTTTAAATTGTTTATGAAAAACGTTAAAATTGAAGGCTTTTTAATGATAATTTGATATATATTATTTTAAAAAATATATATATGATACTAAAAAGATGGATCTTATTTTTTTCTATAAATTTTATTACATATACTTTTTTTCTAAATTCGTTTTTTTCAAGTTATCACCAAAAAATCATTTTTTCAACCTCTAAAGCGATAACTGTTTTACAACCGCTTGAACGACTTTTTTTTAAACTGCCAATATTTATTTGTATTATTGTTTTGAATCATCATCCGTCGGAATGATTCAGATCAAATAAAAACTTTATACAAAACTTTACTTTTAAGCTACTGAACTATAAAATAATTTTTTTTACTTGTAACTTTTGATAGATTATCCTATTCAAAACTTAAAAAAGTATACATGAAAATATGTCTTTTTCACATAACAAATTTCTTTGAAATTAATCAACTTAATTTACAAAAAAATTTTAATAATTATAAATTTGTTTTTTTTTAATAAATACAATAAATTCAAACCTCCTGTTGAAAGTTGTGGTAAAAAATACAATGAAAAAGAAAATAAGATTAACATTTAATGCTTTTGCGTTTGTAAATGTTTTGTTTTAATATTCTTTGAATATCAAATAGCGAGTGCAAAGCGCGAGCGTTTTCGGTCGTGCCTTTATGCAAGAAGCGAAGCTTTTTGCATGCCTTGCATCGCGTCGCGATGCAAGGCCCAAGGTCATTTTAGAGCTGAGCGTCGCTCAGTTCTGAAAGGACCAAAGGGCCGCTGTGGCGAGCTAGTATATATATGAAATACGAAATTTAAATTAAAAAAACCATAAGATTAAAATACACATTTTTGGTTAAATTTAAATTTAAATATTTCAGAATAATAAAATAACTATTTGCAATTACTTAACAATCCTTTTGACATCTAATATAAAATAATAATAATAAGATACAAATATTAAAAAGTGTATGTATCACAAGTAAGGTTTGCATATCATAAATATTATAATTTTTAGAAAATTCTTGATATTAATAGATTATTAATTTAAAAAATTATTTATTTTTTCATTGATGACAAGTAACTTTTTAAATATAGTTAAAATAATACTGTAAATGTCAATCAAATAACATTTTCATCAAAATAAATTTCAACGCTATAATTATTAAAATCCACATTTTCATTTAACTACAATCTATTGTGACAATTATTTTTTAATATATATATCTAAAAAATAATAATTGTATTTGATGAACAGTTATATAAATATTATATATTTATAATTGTATAACTAAATTCATTGAATAAAAAATTTATTTAGTTATCATTCAGAGAATAAAGTATTTAAATTAGTTTTCATGAAAATATATTATTTAAAAAGTTAGTTGTTAACAATTTTTTATAAATAACATCTATTCAACCTTTATTACATTTTCATTTGTACACGTGTTAGTATTTAAATGAATAGTCATTTATATGAAAATTCTTAACAATTAAATATATTAATATTACATATTAATATATTAAAATTACATTTACCTTAATTACTTTTTCATTTGTACACGTGTTTGTATTTAAATGAATTGTCATTTATATAAAAATTCCCTGGTAGAAAATGAAACGCTTTGTATTACCATTTTATGACCAGTAGAAATGGAAAGGCTTTTTTTAACATTTTATGGCCATTTCTTTGGCATTATTATTACTAATAATCTCAAATTTTTATATACACCATTTCTAATGGTCACATTTCTACCAGGGTTGTTAACAATTAAATATATTAAAATTCATTTCATTAAAGCAATAATATTTTGAATCAGAAAAACATATTAATTTTCAAAATACATCAAATTACCTTATTTAAAAAATTATCATTACATGATATAAAAATATTCTTTTCAATATCGTTCGAACATAAATTTTATGAAATACAATTTTAAAAATTTATTTATTTGATATTAAATTTTTTTTAATAGTCAATTATAGAGATAGGAAAATATATGAAATACTAATAAATTTTTCAGATTATGTCTATAATTATGAATTTATATTTATGAACTGTCTAGATAAAATTTTTAACAAAAAAAAAAATACCGACTTCAAAAAATACACTGAAAAGTAACAAATAATTTATTATCTTTAGAAATCATACAAATAATTGGTAAAATACAATTTTAGAAGTCGGCGTCTAATTCCTCAATGAATGTAAACGTTATTTTTTAACAATAAATGTAAACGTTATTTTTGAACAATGAATGTGAACGTTATTTTTGAAAAAATGGACTAAGTCGTTCTGCTTACGCACCACAGATTTAGAATTAGACGCCGACTTCTAAAATTGTATTTTACCAATTACACAGGTCAACGCGGGTCAGGAAACTGAAACTCTTATATATTTTCCTGAAGGTTTTTGGTGCGTTCAATCAAAATCTGGGCTCGTAATTGCTCTATCACGTCAAATTTTCGAGATATCCTAACCTAAAAGTTCGATAAACGCTGTTTTTCTACTTTTTTGATGTTACGAAACGTGACAATCAAAAATTTTTCCAAAAATTTAATGGATGCGTCTAAAAGTAGCACTCATACTATTTATAATCAATTATTAATTGTCCTAATATCTTTTTTTTCACTGAGATATCATAACTTGAAATTTGTGACTCTCGATAATTCACCATTTACATTAAACTTCTTGAATTATTTAGGACGCCAAAATAAATGACATACAAAAACTAAGTCATTTTGGCCAGGACTACATTTATATAAGGTTGTTGTAGGGTACTGATTCTACTTTATAAAAAATATCGTGCTATAGCACAGCTGACTGTTTGCTCGGTATCTGGAAATATTGGCGAGACACACATTACAAATTACGATATCTCAGTGAAATAAAAAGATATTAGGACAATTAAAAATTGATTATAAATAGTACGAGTGCTACTTTCAGATGCACCTATTACATTTCTAGAAAATACCTTTGATTACCAGGTTTCATAACATAAAAAAGTAGAAAAACAGCGTTTATGGAACTTTTAGGTTAGGATATCTCGAAAACTGGACGTGATAGAGCAATGTTAAGCCCAGATTCAGATTCAGCGCACCAAAAACCTTCGGAAATGTATATTAGAGTCTTAGTTTCCAAAAAAAAGTCAAATTTTGTTGGCCTGTGTTATTTGTATGATTTCTAAAGATAATAAATTATTTGTTACTTTTCAGTGCATTTTTTGAAGTCGGTTTTTTTATGTTAAAAATTTTTTATTTGTTATTTTTTAGTGCAATGTTTTTAAAATCTTAGTTTTAGTAAAAAATTTTGTTTTTATTCGATACTTTTGAAGTCGGTTTTTATTTATTAAAAATTTTTTAAATTGTTTGTTTTTGTTAAAAAATTTATATTTTCTATCTTCTAGTGAATCCCCTTACTAAAAACGCAAATATAGGTAGACCCACTGATTACATTGAACTTTCATTATTAATTCATAACGCATGCATTAGGACACCACCAAGCAATATATAGCAGGAAAGAAAGAAGGCTCAACAGCACAGTGTCGTTATGTGTGCATGTGCACATATTCAAGCTCAGGTAAGAGAGAGAGAGAGAGAGAGAGAGAGAGAGAGAGAGAGAGAGAGAGAGAGAGAGAGAGAGAGAGAGAGAGAGAGAGAGAGAGAGAGAGAGAGAGAGAGAGAGAGAGAGAGAGAGAGAGAGAGAGAGAGAGAGAGAGAGAGAGAGAGAGAGAGAGAGAGAGAAGGCGAAATATTGGCCAAATAATTATAGGACACGTATGGGACCTTCCTGCAGACATTCTATATCAGATGAGAAAAAGTTTTTTGGAATCGGTTAAGAAATGAGGGAGTTATGAAGTAACAGACATAAAAAAAAAAAAAAAAAAAAAAAAAAATTGAGATCCTCCTCCTTTCTGAAGTCGGTTAAAAAGGTAAATTACCCCTAAAAAAGTAAACATTTCGAAAAAAAATTTACTTATTATTTGTGAAACACTTATTATAAATGCGGAAAAAATAATATTCCGTAATATCACTCTAAAATTTGTATTAAATATGATTATTGAAAGTACAATTATTTCATTATGTTGAAATTGTTGTCAAAGTTTGATTATATTTTACTATAAGAAGATATAAAAATTAACTGTCATATTTAACTGTCTTCCTATTCTATTGTTGAATTTCCATAAAAGGAATGTTTTAACTTGTAGTATGTACCATGATGATTATTTATTTAAATTTTCAAATTTTTCTAATCATTAGTTTTTAAGATATTTAGATTTCTGATTCCAAATAGAAAAATATTAGTAAATAATATTGGAACCCAAACTCCTCCATAACTAATGAATAGATTTATTTAAAAGTTCAACTAAATAATCTTCGTGATACACCCTATATGTTAATGCATCTCTTTATTTGAAATTTTAAAATACAATGGAAATATAGTCAATATTTATGGGCACAAGTGTACTGTCCATTTGACATCTCTTCAAATAATTTATACTTATAAAATTTACATAATATTTTATAAAAACTATTAAAATGATAATCATATACTTAATATTATTTCAAACTATGAATAAAAAGTTTAAAAAATTATCATTAACGGGAGGTCACGTATCTCTGTCCTTTTCTAATCAAAGAAATGATTTTTTTACAAAAATTAATAACTTTAGCAAAAAATGAAGAGAAAGCCGCATCTTGTATCAAAAAGAGGAATATTTTCTTTGATAAGAAAAAATTAATTTTATTGCTTCGTTCTCAAGAAAACCTTGAAAAACCAAATTGTCCACCCTAACCTCTATGATTTAAGTTTTTCAAGGTTTTCTCGAAAACGAAGCAATAAAATTAATTCTTTCTCATCAAAGAAAATATTCCTCTTTTTGATACAAGATGCGGCTTTCTCTTCATTTTTTGCTAAAGTTATTAGTTTTTGTAAAAAAATCATTTCTTTGATTAGAAAAGGACAGAGATACGTGACCTCCTCTTAAGTGATAACTTATAAATAGTTATATTATTTTATTAAATACATTTCCAACATGAATAATTATCTTCATGTTAAAGCTTAATTTAATTAGCATTCAATTCCACAAGTAATTTAAAAAATTTACAAATATCCAAAGTTATTCAAAAGTTAATTATAAAAAGTATTCCCAAATCAAAATTTCAAAATTCTATTATTTTAAATTTTCATTCTTTACATTACAGAATTAGTTTTGATGTTAAAATTTTTTTGTGATAAGCAGCATGTATATATATTATCTTATAATAATTTGGAAGAATTTTGAAAAACTTTTGGAAAAGTCACAACTTAATCATTTTTTTTCCTGAAAATCCTGATGTTTTAGAGAGAAATTCATGAGAATACTTCTTGTTGTAAATAAAGAGCAGAGTTTGCATGCTTCTTTACGGACCTGAATTTTAAAGTTTTTTATTGGTTCTTATATGTATTACATGGTAATTGAAATTACTCATTGTTCGCCACTTCAGAAATTTCTTTTTGCGGGCTCATTTTTTTCTATTTTACATGAACTTTAAAATAAATTTTTGATCATGTAAGTCAGAGCCATCAATAAGGAGTTAAGACAGTTTAAAATATATATTTTCATGTATCATTTATTTTCAATATAAAAATTAATCATACATTAAAATATACATTTACATTCAATATGAAAAATAAATCATACATGAACATATATATTTCAAACTGTCATAACTCCTTATTGGTGGCTCTTTTTTGAACAATCAAAAATTTATTTTTAAGTTAATAAAAAATAGAAGAAAATAAGCCCTCAAAAAGCATTTTCTGAAGTGGCAAATAATGAGTAATTTCAATTACCATGTAATACATGTGAGAACCAATAGAAAACTTCAAAATTTAGATCTGTAAAATTTTATGCTAACTTTCCTTTTCATTTGCAACAAGATGTATTTTTATTAATTTCTCTTTAAAACATCAGGATTTTCAGAAAAAAAACATAAAGTTGGTACTTTTTACAAAATTTTTTAAAATTTCCAAATTTCAAGGATCTATGGCTCTTGATCCTTCCAATCTAAATTCTTGAAAATTTTTTTACACATGTTGGGCAACCAACAGAATATATTCTTAGAGTTTCAGCGATTTTTATTTTTTTGCTCTTCCAGTTGGTGTAAAATGTCTCATATATATATATAAATGTATAATTTCCGAAAATAACCATTTTTTATCGTTATATTATTTATACAAATTCTATTATTATTTATTTATCATATAACAATTTATTCATAGCATTTTTCATAATTTCTTTTATTTTTCAGCTTTTAAAGTAAAAAGGCAGTAAATTAAATTAGTTAATATAAAAGCAATTCTTGTATGAATATCTTTGAAAAAAGTTCATTAAAAATGAATTAAAATTCTGGAAAGAATTTAAATTTTCAATAATGGTTTTGACTGAGAAAGAAAAATTGATTGTTGAGGGACAGGGAATGTATAGTTAAATTGCTTTCATGTTAACTGATATTCATGTATTAAAATTTAATAATATTCAAAAATGGTACACCTCATTCAACATGCAATTAACTTCACTAATTCAAAGACCATAATATATTAATTCAGTACCAATTGATGGAGAATTAATACAGTTATTATTTTCCGGGAATTTAGAAAAGGGTCACCGGATTTGGGTGTATTATAATAATAAGGTGATTCATATATATGACAGTTTAAATCTTAAATATCTACAAGATAAGCGTAAGTTTTATATAAACAGATTATTTCCAAACAAATTAGAATTGAGCATAGTATTCGAAACAGTACAATCACAAACAAATAATTATAATTGTGGCGTTTTTGCAATTGATTTTGCTGTTGCAATACTTTATAATTTAGGTCCATGTTGTTTAAGATATGATGTTTCTCAAATGCGATTACGTTTATCAAGAATTTTTAAAATGCAACAAATAAGAATGTTTCCAATTTTACAAAATTATAATAATGCAAATATTAATTACGATAATCCACCGGACATGATAAGGAGGAGTTTTTGTCTAAATCAAATACCATTGAATTTAGATTTCGCCGAGCTTTAACTATTAGAAAAAAACTCACAAACGCATTTATTGTTAGAACAAAAAAAGATCATGGAAATGTATCGTAAACAAAAGAATTTGAATCATAAAACAATTTTGATGGAAATGGACAATGACATTTCGGATACAAATTTTTGAAAACCAGATAATGATATAATGGGAATCGATGATATCCACTTAAATTATAACAATAATAAAATTAGGACATTTGAGATTAAATAAAATGAAGAAAAAAAGGAATCAAAAGAAATAGATGAAAAAGAATCTTTATTTGTAACAGGACAATAAATAAACGATGCGTTTAATCGAGTTTTTTTTGCTACGAAGTAAAAATTCGTAAAATTGAACTCCAGTGAGGACAACTCAAGAAATTCACCAAAATATTATACATATAAAGTTATAATAAAAACTTTCAATGTATCGTATTTTATGGTTAGGTTTATCGAGTCGGATATCTAATTTCCAATCCAAGCTCATAAAAAAATAACAAGTCCAAATGATTTTTTATTTCAACAAAAATTATTTTAATAATATAGCTTTAGTGCGGACAAGTCATTATATTTGTTTAATTTATAAATTTAAAAAGATATTGATAAAATAAAAAAAGCAAAACTCAATCGCATAAATATAAAAAAATTTCAGGAACAGACATTATTATGGAAATGCAACAGAAAAAGGTAATGATAAATTAGAACTAAGACGAGTTCAAGAAACTTTACGTGAGAAAAAAGCTTATATGAAAATGAAAAAAGGACAACCAAATAAATATAAAAAAAATTGAAAATATTAAGATATAAAAAATAAAAGCATTTGAAAATAGAGATACTAATAAATTGAAAAATTGCATAAAAAAGAAAAATTACGCAAAAAAGAGACTTATAGAAGAGTTATTAGTGAACAATATAATGAACATGAGAGAGAGGTACAAATCAAAAATCAAAAATTGGAAAATGCCGATATTATTAAGAAAATACAAGTAAAAAATTATTGTTACCAATTAAAATAATTACGCACAAGTTGTAAACAAATAGAAATTGATGACAATAAACATGATAATAATGATACTAAAATAAATAAACCGATAGATGAAAAAAAGGCGAAAACATAAATATGATTCTTATCAATTAAAGACATTATTTATTAAGTGTGAACGATTAAAAATTAAAGACAACAATGATAATGAAAATTATAATAATAATTATAATAATAACAATCATGATATTGTATTGAACAGAGCTATTGATAAAACAATAAAGGGCAAAGAAGAAAAAAAATTAAAGAAATTAAATGAAAAAAATATTAACTGAAAAAATTAATTCGAAACTGATTTGTTGCATAGCAAATATATATTTCGATGAAAATCTCATATCAGAAGATTACATTGGTTTCATGACAAATACATGTGTTTATCGTGATGCGAAAGATTTTGCTTTCGAATATACTAAAAGTAACGATTTTCCCAATTGTTGTCATAAAGGTAAAGTACAATAATTAGAAAATCTTCCTTATCCAGAATAATTAAACGACTGCTCGATTCAGTGATAAGTGAGGAAGTTAAAATGGAACTAGTCCCACAGTTTTTAATATTTTTAGCTGAAAATTTTTTTATAGATTCTTTAGATGATTTTGAACAACATTACGCATGGATAACATTGTAGGTGCTACGGATCAAAAGTTAAAACTAAAAAACCTCATTTTTCGTGTGTTTTACTTGTGTCTCCCCTTAACGGAAGAAATTATTGATTTTCGACGAAATGTTAGGTTTTACAATGATGCTTTAGCATTCGCAAATTTTAATGTTAATTTTGATACATTGCCGGGTAAAGAACCACAAGTTATTAGAATATGTGTAAAAATTTACCATAATGTATATGCGTTACATCCTAATAAAAATGAAGCACGTAAATATGGACAATTATATATTTCAGATAATAAAATGGCAACGATTGAACGGAATGAGTTTAATATAAATTAAACATTATTAAAATATTTAGATATCTTGATGAGAGACATTAACCCTTATGCTAAAGCCTATAAAATGATGCATTAAGTAAAAGAAGAAAAACTACAGTGATGTGCGAAAATCTATTGTCCTCCAAGAACTGTTACTATGTCTATTGTCCGCGATAATATTTTGGATAAAAATAGATATAATCTTTTTACCTGTAATGAAGTTGCAATAGTATATGTTGGAGAAGACGATTAGCCTCCTATTGAACGTGATATTGTCATTTACTCTAAGTATGATAAACTAATTAGTATACCGACAATTAGCAAACATACAGATCTTATGACATATCCGCTTATTCATCCTAATGGTGGTTTTGGATGGATGCCAAATATGAAAAGTAAATTTGGAAAATCTAATATTTCAAATTTGAAATTTTATAATTATAGATTTAGTGTTAGAAATGAATTCAATCCATTCCTTAATTTGGAAAAATTATCTCAACAGTTTATTATTGATGCGTTTGAAAAAGTTGAAACCTCCAGATTATATTTCATACAAAAAAACCAAAACTTATTAAGAAGTGATTGTTATAAAGGTGTTATGGACTATTTACATAAGAAAATAGAATTAGATTCTTCAAAAATTAGAAAAATGGTAGTATTACCGTCGAACTTTACAGGAAGTCCACGATTTTTAAAACAAAATTACATTGACTCAATGACACTTGTAAATTATCATGGTAAACCTGACCTTTTTGTAACTATGACCTGTAACCCACATTGTTAAGAAATAACTGAAAACTTAGAAATTTATGAAAATGCAATAGATAGGCCAGATATTATTACAAAAGTATTTCATTGAAAAGTAGAAGAATTAAAAAATTTAGTAATAAAAAAGGGGATATTAGGAAAATGTGACGCATATAGCTATGTAATTGAATTTAAAAACGAGGATTACCGCATATGCGTATGTTGTTGCTCTTAGATAAAAATGATAAATTTGACATTCCCAAAAAAGTTGATAAAATAATAAGTGCAGAAACCCCAAATAGAGATATTTATCCAAAATTATATAGTATTGTTAAACAATTTATGATACGCAGTCCCTGTCGTATGCAAAATATTAACTGTTCGCGTATGGATAAAAATACGAAACAATGTACTAAAAATTTTCCAAAAAAATTTAATAATACAACAACATTTAAATCAAATGCATATCTACTATACAAACGCAAAAATGATGGCGTCAAAATTATTTTCAAAAATAAATTTACAGAAAGAATTGCAGATAATGGATTTATTGTTCCTTCCAATCCTTACTTATTATTGAAATTTAATGCACGTAGAATGACGTTATTTCATAAACGTAGAAGTTTGTTCTACTGTACAATGCATTAAATATTCATTCAAATACTGTTATAAAGGTCATGATTGTGCATACATTAAAATACATCAAGTAAATGTAGATTTTCAATCAGAAAATGAAGACACTTTTCAAAATGATAGTAGTGAAAATATTGAATATGAATATGACGAAATTCAACAATACATTAATGCACGATATTCATCCTTTACATGTTATTTCACATACTATAAAACGTCTAAGCGTTCATGAAGAAAATCAACAAAACGTATTTTTTAAAGAAGGAAAAGAAGAAATGATCATGCGAAAAAATGTGGGAACAACATTAACAGCATATTTTGAATTGAATATAGAAGATTGTGAAGCACGAAATTACTTGTATTCAGAAATATCAAATTTTTATACATTTGATGAAAAACTGAAAAAGTAGAATAAAAAAAAAAAAAAAAAGAAAACTAATACTTAGGAGAATTTACTTAGTAAGTCCGAAAGATAAAGAACGTTATTTTATTAGGATATTACTATTACATGTAAAACGAGCCACCTCTTTCGAAGCTTTGCGTACTGTTGATGATGTGATGTACAATTCGTTTTATGAGGCAGCTAAGGCAAAACAATTAATTAATGAAAATGAAGAATGGGATAGATATTTTGAAAAAGCATCTTCAACAGAATTCCCTTATGCTCTTTGTGAATTATTTGCTTTTATTTGCGTTTTTCATAATCCTATAAATGCACGAGATTTATATAGAAAATATAAAGATAAATTTTAGCAACCTAAATACAAAAAAAATATAGGTGAAGATCATGCATTGAATGTTATTGAAAATAATTTACAAGTCAATGGATTTTCATTAAACGATTTTAATTTACCTAACATAAGCACATTTATAGAAGAAGATAATCAAAAAATTTTAAATCATAATAATAATATTTTTAATGAATTAGAAATAAAAATAAATTTGTTAAATGATAAACAAAGGCAAATATTCAACTCTACTATAAAAAGTTTAAATAACCAAAGTAAAAAAAATATATTTTTATAGATGGACCAGGTGGAAGTGAAAAAAGTTATTTACTTAACGTTTTAATAGCTTATTTTAAATATCATACCATACATTATTTATGTGCTGCTTGGACAGGTATAGCAGCGAATTCATTAGTCGATGAAAAAACCGTGCATACAACATTTAAACTACCGTTGAATATAACAGATCGTAAAACTTGCAATGTTAAGTCTAATTCTGCAGAAGGCAAACAATTAAAGAAAATACAAATAATTATTTGGAATGAAATATCCATGACTTCAAAATTTGCTTTTGAAGCAGTTGATCGTCTTTTTTAAGATTTATGCGATGTAAACCAACCCTTTGGTGGTAAAACGGTAATTGTCTCAGGAGATTTCAGGCGAACATTATCAATTGTGCGACATGGTAGCCGTATGAACATTTTTAAAAATTCAGTTAAATTTAGTTTATTATGGCAAAATTTTAAGCAAATGAAGTTAAACGAAAATCTGCGAGTTTCGGATAGTGATAATAATTTCAAACAATGGTTATTAGATATCGGAGAAGGAAAATGCCGCAATGTTTTTGAAGATGATAATAAACTAAGTGCTATACCAGATAATTTTATCATCAAAGAAAATCTTGTCGAAGAAATATTCGGAAAAACAATAAAAATAAACAATACGAATCTCACGGAAAAAGTTATTTTGACTCCTAAAAATAATGATGATATTGAAATCAATAACAATGTTTTGAATTTAATGGAAGAAAACCATGTTGAATATTTAAGTATTGATACAGCTGAAGATGATAACAAAGAAAATTTAGATATTATGTTACCTACAGAATTTTTAAATAAGTTAAGAAATTTAAATGTCAATGAGGGACTTTGTAATGGAACAAGGTTGATAGTGAAAAAATTGCCTAAATATTCCATTCAAGCGGAATTAGCATTTCGTAGATCTCCATCTACGAAAGAAATTCCATTCAATATGCAACGAAAACAGTTTCCTATTAGATTAGGATTTGCAATGACTATTAATAAATCATAAGGACAATCTTATAAAAAAGTTAGTGTTTATTAGCCGTCACCAGTTTTCAGTCATGGGCAATTATATGTTACTCTTTCATGGATGAAATTTAAAAATAATCTAAAACTAGCAAAAAATACCTCGCTCCTAACGTCGCTCGGTTGAATTTTTATAAACCCATATGAAAATAATTTTTGTGAGAAATTGTGAATAAATGTTAATAACTATAATAAACTACCTTAATTGAGACATTAATAAGAATTAATAACAGTAAAAAACAGTTAATAACAATTAATAATAGTTAATAATAGTTATGAACGCTAAATAACAATTATTAACTGGAAGTCATGATTATTAATAATTATTTATAGTTATTCACATTTGTTCACATTTATACACATTTATTAACAGTTACTCACATTTTCCAAAATTTTAGGATTGGTGAATAATTTATTATTATTTATATTTATTTATAATTATTTATATTTATTTGCAATAAGTTACAGTGAATTATAATTATTAACACTTTCTTACAGATATTTACAGTTTTTCACATTTATTAACTGCTATTAACAGTTTTTCACATTTACAAAATTTTCCGCCTATATATATAAAAAAAAGATTATACGTGTGAAAATTGTTGAAAGTGTGAAAAAGTGTTAATAACTGTTAATAAATGTGAATAAATGTGAATAAATGTGAAAAATTATGAATATTTGTAAATAACTATGAATAACAGTAAATTATTATTATTTACAGTTAATCATTATTATTATCTATTCGTAACAATTATTAACTGTTATCAACTGTTATTTACTGTTACTAATGTCTCAATCCCGGTAGTTTATTATAGTTATTAACAGTTATTTACATTTTTTCACATTTCTACACAGTTATTAATAGTTATTCACAGAAATTATTTCCATATGGGTATGATATTATTATATATAAATTAGCCAAATTTAAAATAAAAAAGAATTGCCGCAACTTATGAATTTTAATATTTAGTCTAGGCGCCCAGGGGGTTTTGTATGAAGTTAGAGGTCCCACCAAGCAAGTAGGTGATTTATATGTATTTTGAGCTGCTCAATCCGGATTTGCAACTTGTTTCTCGCGCAAGTGGTCGAGTAATTTGTTATAAACAAATTATTTGTTTAAATGGTTATAGTTTATGAACTACAATAGATGAAGTGATTTTCTCTGCGAAAACTTGTTCTTTCATAAAAAAAAACAAAAAAAATCGTTTATGTTGCATGTCAATTCGATAATTAGAACCAGAGATATGGCAAATATATTGCCAAAAACATAGAGACGTAGCGGAAGCGTGGAACGCCTTGGTAAAAAACCTTATGATTCGACTACTAATTAATATTTTTTGAAGTTCAACATGTGTTTGAAAAATGTCAAAGTCTCAGCTTTAATGATAAATTGTTATATATTACTTTCAAGTGTTAATCAATATGCTAGAATGATTTGGAGCAGAAAAAATTTTCAATTTTTCAGAATCTTGTTTGTTTATAACGAAATGATATAGGTTAACAAACAAAATATTTCTATATTTTTCATATAGAATGATAGGGAATTTGATCTAGTTTAAGAATCTGTCCGGTTTTTCAAATTTAAGTAAGTAGAACCTGAGATATCGCAAATTTAAGCTGTAGCGCCAACTCCTTGCAATACGACATATGTGTGCAATATGGCGATCGCTTTCTTTATTAAAAATTCTTTTATTATAAGGTAAGTAATTTCATTTTTTTGTTATAAAATTAATTTTAACTCTGTATTAGGAAATTAAATAAAAATTTAATAAAAAAGGATTCAGCTAAAAATAGATGACTCTAATAAATCGGAAGGTTAAAACAAATTTTTTGAATAAAATAGATTGTTGTTCTTTTTGCAATTGCAAAAAAATAAATAAATGTAAAAATACTCCATAAGTTGAGTAAATTGTTTACTATTATAGTAGAAAAATCAATGATTATTAAAAAACTCTAAATCTACTTCATCTAAATGTATTATACACTTCGAGCATATACTACTGGAGGAAGCCTCCGAATAGCAGAAAGCCTTACAAGGTGAAGAGAGAGAAAGCCTCTATTTTGGTACGTGCTGTCTCTTTCTAGCCTGATTTGATTGGCTGCTTCTGTTTCCCACTAAGAAAGTGAGAGAGAGATAGCACGCACCAAAATAGAGGCTCTTTCTCTCTTCGCCTTGTAGCGTAGTTAATAGCTGGGAGCCTTCCTCCAGTAGTATATGCTCGAAGATTATACATCATTAATATTATGACAAAGTATATAAAATAGAGTCGAGTCAAAAGTGATTTTATTAGACAAGGATGAGATTACTTACCTTATAATGAAAGAATTTTTAATAAGGAAAGCGATCGCTATATTGCACACATATGTCGTATTGCAAGGATTTGGTGCTACAGCTTAAATTTGCGATATCTCAGGTTCTACTTACTTAAATTGAAAAAACTGGACAGATTCTTAAACTAGATCAAATTCCCTATCATTCTATATGAAAAATATAGAAATATTTTATAACAAATTACTCGACCACTTGCGCGAAAAGCAAGTTGCAAATTCGGATTCAGCGGCTCAAAATACATATAAATCACCTGCTTGCTTGGTGGGACCTCTAACTTCATACGAAACCCTCTGGGCGCCTAGACTAATTGTAATTTTTTACTAAATTAAATTTTTATATTTTTATAAAAAAGAATAATTAAAGTTACAATACACATAAAAATTGTTTAAATACAAATTATATGATGATAAATTAAAAATTTGTTCTACTTAATTGCATTAGAATCAATAAAAAAATATAATAGGAATTCATTCTTTTTAATCACGTGTTTCAATAACGAACCATGAACTAATCGAAAACAGTGTTTGACGTTTACTAAGACTAACAACTACACGGAGAAAGGAAACTATTGTTAAAATAGGTTCTAAATTAAGTATATCTAATTTAGGTACTAAGGTACTTGAAAAAAGAGTGGCGATATGATTTCAATTAGTACTATAGCTTGAATTTTAGGGACCAATGTTGGTACTATTATATTATGACGTAAAAGCATAAATTTGCGAAGCTCACTGTTTTTTTTTTGGTACTAAGACTGATATTTCACTTACTCGATTCAAGGGCAATATTTCGCAGAAAATGTAATCATTTATCTCTTTTCGGGCAGCTTTTTCTGTTACTATAATTAAAAATTATTAAATATAGAATTATTAACATAATATATAACACTTCAAAATTACTAATAATTAATATTTTGATTCGTGATATTTAAAGAATAAAACGATACATGTTTATCTTCCATATTCCTTTCTAAAATAGTTACTTTTGAGTTTTAAATTAATTATTAGTAATTTAAAATAGATATATAGTATATGATTTACATTATATTTATCAACTGTTAAAAATTGTTACACAATTTAATGAGTTTTACGTTAACAGGTATTAATTATATTGAAGTTTTTCGCTCCTAACGTCGCTCGGTTGAATTTTCTTTTATTATATTATTATGTATAACTGACTAATTTTAAGTAAATAAGAATTAATTTAAGTTAATTTTAAGTAAACAAGACTTAATTAATTTAAGTTAATTTTAAGTACTAAATAAAATTGAAAATAATTTGATGAAACATAATATAAAAATATATGTACACATGTGTGTTATGTCCGGTCACCTTAAATAGGTTTACTCGGACGTTATATTCAATCGTGAGATATTTCTTGTCTCGTATGCAGGGTAGAGGAGCCGAATCACTTACCTTTTTATGGATTGGCTGCGTGGTCGTAGATAACTTAAATTTTTGTTGGTTAGTGTTGAAATGTGGCGTGGTGCTCCCCTCTGGTTGCCTGCTTGTAGTTGGTGGGGTTGTTAAATAAATTATGACCAAGAACCAGTTAATTAAAATCTATTTATTAAGTTGAACTATTTCACTAGCACGATTCGAAAAATATATTTAATAATTATATTCATAAAACTTTGATTTACAGTTCATAAACAAGTCGATTGTGCGATTACTAGCTAATATTTTTTTAATTATAATTTTTGATTATTTGCGCAATTTGTTTATTTATTCTTATTGTTAAATTGATTAGTAAGCTGTAAGTTCAATCGCGCAGCTACGAAAAATTTTCAAAAAATGTCCTTTTTCTCCGTAAATTGGTTTATTATTTACGTACAGAATGTTGGTAATTTATATTTGTTTTATTTAATTTAGTCGTAAAAGAAGTGAGTCGCGCAGTTCCTTTTTTTTTTGTTAAAATTCCCTTTTTTTATTTATTATTGGCACTTTGTGATTAAAATTTGCAGAAATATTTTAAACAGAATGCGTCGCGTATATTGAGAGATAAACCAGCGAAAAAGAAAATAACTTGTTGATTTAAGCGCGTTCCGAACTTGCGTTGCTTGATTTTCTTTTTGTGAAAGAAATCAATTTAAGAAGCAACAAGAAAAAAAAAAGCTAATAGCGTAGTAGAATTCGGCGCGAGTTTACAAGTTTTTTTATTGAGGTTCTCTCTTTTACTTCTACTGTTGCTCGGGAGAACTGACTGCAGACTGACTTATTAAAATTATTTTTCTCTGCAAGAAAGGTACAAATCTAGAAATAAAATGCAAGTTTGTCAAAATTTAAAAGAGTCCCATTGGTCAGTTCGGCCGTGAGAAACTCTTTAAAATCTCACATTCGGTGACAGAAGATATCTTCTTATCACGCCTAAAAATGCTGAGGTAGCGTATACGGCGCGCGAACTTACTGCTTTTCTCTTAAGACTATTAAAAGACATTAAATTTATTTTTTAATACAGTATATTCCTTATTACTAAAAGATTTATTTATTTATCTACTTATATGTATTGATTAATGTTATTTAGGGAGAGAACTGCAAATAAATATGTTTATATGCATGCATAATGTATATGCGTATATATAATTATATATACGTACGCACATTTATATGTATAACAAAAGGTTAAAAAAAAAAATTAAAACGAAAAATGATTTTTCGTACATCCGTGATTATGCGGATGTAACAGTGCTTAAAGTAAAAAAGCGTATAATTTATTACATCAAGTGACTATTTCTCACTCTACTTCCATAAGAAAAACAAAGATAGTACGATATTTGATATAAATAAACTGAGAACTGGGAACTGAGTAACAACTATAATTTCCAGACCTTAATATATAACCATAAATTTGATTTATGAAATTAATTTTTACGTAAAACATGCTTAAAAAAATTTTGTGTTCATTTCTAATAAAAATATCTTCACAAATGTATTTTTAGGCACGACCGCTATACGAAAGTGCCTTATATTTTTGACATCGCGAAAAATGTAACCCTTTAAAATATGTTATTTTATGATGAAAAACTTATTTTTATAGCAAAATAAGACTATTACGAGGCTTCCTTAAAATGTATGTATGGATGTATGTGTGTGAGAAATCAAGTTTATGAATTTTTTCGACGAATTTTTATCCGATCTGAATAATTCAAACGGGGAATTATTTTAAATAATAACATAAGTAAACGTTCCTATTTTAAAAAAAATCGTTGAAAGCGTTTTTAAGTAGGCGCCTTTTAAATGGTTAAAAAAATGGATTTTTGGTAATAACTTGAAAAATACGATTTTAAAAAAAAAAAGATATTATATAAAAGTTATAGAATATAAAAAAAGAAATGATTTTTATATCATACATTTCTCTCTGAAGTTAATATTTTTCAAATTGTTCATGAAAAATGTTAAAATTAAAGGCTTTTTAATGATGATTTGATAAATATTATTTTAAAAAATATATATATGATACTAAAAAGATGAATCTTATTCTTCTCTATAAATTTTATTTAATATACTTTTTTTCAAAATTTGTTTTTTTCAAGTTATCACCAAAAAATAATTTTTTCAACCTCTAAAGGGATAATTGTTTTACAACTACTCGAACGATTTTTTTTTCTGCCAATATTTATTTGTATTATTGTTTTGAATCATCATCCTTTGGAATGATTCAGATCGAATAAAAACTTTATACAAAAGTATACTTTTAAGCTACTGAACTATGAAATAATTTTTTTTCCTCGTAACTTTTGATAGATTATCCTATTCAAAACTTTAAAAAGTATACATGAAAATATGTCTTTTTCACATAACATGAATTTTTTCGAAATCAATCAACTTAATTCACAAAAAAAATTTAAATAATTATAAATTTGTTTTTTTAAATAAATACAATAAATTCAAACCTCCTGTTGAAAGTTGCGGTAAAAAAAAAAATAAAAAAAGAAATAAGATTAACATTGATTGCTTTTGCGTTTGTAAATTTTTTGTTTTAATATTCTTTGAATATTAAATAGCGAGTGCAAAGTGCGAGCGTTCGCGGTCGTGCCTTATATGCAAGAAGCGAAGCTTTTTGCATGCCCGAGGTCATTTTAGAGCTGAGCGAAGCGAAGCTCTGAAAAGACCTAAGTGCGAGCCACAGCGGCCCAAAGGGCCGCTGTGGCGAGCTAGTATATATATGAAATACGAAATTTAAATTTAAAAAACCATAAGATTAGAATACACATTTTTGGTTAATTTTAAATTTAAATATTTCAGAATAATAAGTAATAAATATATTAAAAAAATAATAATTTTATTTGATGAACAGTTATATAAATATTATATATTTATAATTGTATAACTAAATTTATTAAATAAAAATTTTATTTATTTATCATTCAGAGAATAATGTATTTAAATTAGTTTGAAAATATATTATTTAAAAAGTCACTTGTTAACAATTTTTTATAAATAACATACATTTAACCTTATTTATTGACTTACTATCACAGCATTATTATCTATATTATGTTTTATGACTGTGATATCATACTGTACTATTTTAATTTTATATTTACAAGGTTATTTCAAGTATTTTATGTATTATAACTTTATTTGTAATTTTACACGCTCTTTTTGTAATTATAATACAAAATAAAACAATATCTAATCTAATCTAAACCTTAATTACATTTTCATTTGTATACATGATAATATTTAAATGAATTGTCATTTATATAACAATTGTTAACAATTGAATATATTAAAATTACATATTTATATATTAAAATTATATCTACCATTACATTTTCATTTGTTCATTAAAGCAATAATATTTTTAATAAGAGAAACATTATTTTTCAAAATACATCAAATCACCTCATTTGAAAAATTATCATTACATGATATAAAAATATTTTTTTCAATATCGTTCGAACATAAATTTTATGAAATACAATTTAAAAAAATTATTTATTTGATATTAAATTTTTTTTAATAGTCAATTATAAAGATAGGAAAATATATGAAATACTAATAAATTTTTCTGATTATGTCTGTAATTATGAATTTATATAAATGATCTGTCTAGATAGAAGGAAAATTTCCCCTAAAAAAGTAAACATTTAAAAAAAAAATGTACTTATTATTTGCGAAACACTTAAAATAAATAATATTTTGTAATATCACTCTAAAATTTGTATTAAATATGATCATTGAAAGTACAATTATTTCATTATGTTGAATTTGTTGTCAAAGTTTGATTATATTTTACTATAAGAAGATATAAAAATTAACTGTCATATTTAACTGTCTTCCCATTCTATTGTTGTAATTCTATAAAAGGAATGTATTAACTTGTAGTATGTACCATAATGATTATTTATTTAAATTTTCAAATTTTTCTAATCATTAGTTTTCAAGATATTTAGATTTCTGATGCCAAATAGAAAAATATTAGTAAATAATATTGGAACCCAAACTCCTCCATAACTAATTAATAGATTTATTTGAAAATTTGAGTAAATAATCTCCGTGATACATCCTATATGTTAATGCATCTCTTTATTTAAAATTTTGAAATACAATGGAAATATAGTCAATATTTATGGGCGAAAGTGTACTGTCCATTTGACACCTCCTTAAATAATTTATACTTATAAAATTTACATAATATTTTATAAAAACTATTAAAATGATAATCATATATTTAATATTATTTCAAACTATGAATAAAAAGTTTAAAAAATTATCATTAAGTGATAACTTATAAATAGTTATATTATTTTATTTATTAAATACATTTCCAACTCAAATAATTATCTTCATGTTAAAACTAGATTTGATTAGCATTCAATTCCACAAGTTATTTAAAAAATTTACGAATATTCAAAGTTATTAAAAAGTTAATTATTAAAAGTATTTCCATATCAAAATTTCAAAATTCTATTAATTTAATAGTAGATAGGCTATAGGCATACTGGCACATCCGGATTCTAGCACACCTTCCAAGTGTTTTAGAATCCGAATGTAAACTAGTATGCCTATAGCGTTTTCTACTTTTTCTACTTTTTTTTTTCTTACAAATGGTTTTGTGAGAGATAGAATAATTTCATGAGTTTGACATTGTGTAGTGCACAGACAGTCTTATGAATTGGATTATGGTTTGTACACACAGTAACGCATTTGAAAGATGGGTTTAATGGGTATCCGTATTCATTGATGTTATAAACGGGAAATTTGAATCTTAGCAACCATTTTCGTTTGAATTCATTAATAACAAAAATTTTTGTAGCATCATGTAAATGTTCACGGAGTAAGTTTGCAATTTAGAGTAATCTAGTCCATCAGTGTTCCAAGCTATTCCATGATTATGTTTGAGTCGAATGTTTTCTTCTTGCAATTCGTCAGAAAGCCTTTTTCATGAAAAAGGTTTTTTGAATAGATGAACAATGGGATCACCACTGTCGTTGAGAGGAATGATTGTTATTTCCTTTAGAACATATTCACCACCCATTTGCTTAAAACCAATCATGTCTACGGCATATTCCATTTCGAAATATTAATTTTTTTGCGTAAAAGTGAAGATAATTCAGACAAGCTTCCGAACATCTCCACTAATAGGATTGTACTGAACGATGCGATCGTGTAAGATCATGCAATAAGCTGAAGTATTAGCTGAAAAGTTAGTTTGAGACTCAAATCCTAGACGTACATCGATAGGAACGCTCTTTAGAGATTCGTTTTGTCGTCACCAGTCAATAACTATGAGTGGTTCAAAGTTGATAAACTGAGACTTTGTCAACAATGGTTGTGAATCTCTTCCGTAATAGCTTTTCTAAAAATTAGCATACATATCATATAGAATAGCGTATTGATTCTTAGATATGTCAAGATTGAGATTGTTGTACGGATAATATTGCGAATTCAAGAAAAGTCTCACATTACTAATATTACAGTGGTCAAAGCGACTGGCATTTTTAGGTCTTGAACCTTTTTTTCCTGATTGTAATCCAAGAATCACGAAACGTGGTTTCTCCAATTGATTTGAAGTTTTTACCGCCCAGACGTGTTTATTTGTTGTTGGAAGAAGAGGATATTCAAATAACTCCCATGACCGAAAACTCATAGAAATAGGATTATCTTTGCCAATGAAATTTAACAGCTGGATTTTTTGTTTATCTGATGCAATAACATATGGCATTAACCACTCTATCTTTGATATTTTTATTTGACAAGGTTCATATGTGGTTGGATTGTTGGCTACAGTACCTTCCTGTATTATAACATTCAGGTCATTTCTTGATCTTGTGAGAATAAGTTCATGCCTCATATAACCTACAGTTTTCTTGTAATCTTCTGCGAAGCCTAAAATCATACTACGAAGGATAGAAACGTCAAAATTTCCATGATCATCTGAAAGTGTTTTGTTTCCTTCTTCAACACCAAGCCAGCCTGCATTTTCTAATATTAGAGTCTGATTTGGATTAAATGAAGTGCATCCCTTCATGAGACTACTTAGACCAACATTTTTACTTTTATCTATCTCTACAGCATTAAGTTCATATCGAATTTCATCAAACAGATAACAAATGCCATTGTTAACAATATTAGTTTTAGTTAGTGCTTGTCCGTCTGGTTTTTGTAATTTTCCACATACATGGATGTAACTACATGATGGTAAGAGGCATAAATCTTGATGCTGAATAGAAATACGGATTTCATCACTGTTATTGAAACTTAATGTGGAGTATGGTTGATGTGCGTGAACCTCATAATGAGCAATAGACTCATCGAATGCGACACCTGATTGAATGCTTAGAATTTCGTCCATTTTTCTGAAAGCAGCAGAGAATGATACAATTTATCTTTTTCCACGTACTTTGAGACCTATGCTTTTGAGAAATTGGATGCTCTTCCGTGTTAACGGTTTGAGTACCTTTGGACGACTGATGGTGGGTTGACATGATGGCTGACTTATATGCACACTTGGATTGTAAACGATTCCCATTATACAGATTTTATGTGTAGTCTAATAGTAATTTCCTCTCCTCGGAAATTCACTAAATTTCCGTCTTGATCAACGATTCGGATTTGAAGTTGATCTATACTTTTAACATTGCGTGGTAAATATATGACATGCGATGGAATTTCTATGATTTTATATCCTGGAGGAACTTTTGGGAAAAACTCATGGATCGTGTGAACTTTTTTGTCGTTGATGTAAGCACCTGTAGTAATATTACACTCTACCATGAGTGCGTTTATTTTCAATATCTTCACAGGTCAATCAGAGCTGTGATTAGTGTCTTTATGAAGAACGTGACGAGTGAAACCGAGAAGACTGCCTATTGAATCCTGAGGTCTAAGATCTATCTGATGGCTGCAATAAATTTCACTTCTGAGAGTATTGTTGTTAGCTTTTAAGGAAAACTCGATTCCTTTAGATTCTAGATCTTTTTGCAAAAATTGATTGATAGCATCGATTTCATAACTGCCAGTAGGAATAGTAATAATTTTCTCTCCGGTTATATAAAGTTTATTATTCGAATCGTCAACATTGGGAATCGAGTTGAATGTTAAAAGTTCGACTAAACCCAAAACAGAATTCTTATGCAGTGGTAGTTATATTGAAGGAAAATATTGAGCTTCTAAGATAAAAGATTTGCCTAAAAGACTCAAAGTGAAACTATCTTCCATGACTGTTTGAAAAAGAATGATCCAGCTTGTCTGAAAACTCTTCTTTTATAATCATTCACACAAGAATTGAAAACAAAGATGACCACAAATAAATGAGTCAAAATTCTGATATCTTTTAAAGTTGTATTTCACTTCTTTCACGTTAAAATATAACATGAGATCTATAGGGGGTTTAAGATCACCAAAACTATCAAAATAAATCACTTCAGAATCTCGTTTTCGATAACATACCCAGTGAGTGCCTTTGTTTTGAAAATCATCTAAGTTAACTATAGCAGATTCGTTATGCCATGGGCCATCAGAAGGTAGATTATTTCTCATGAAAACACCTCAAAAATATGGGATTTGCATCATACGAGAATACTTTATAAGATCATAATCAGTCAGTGCACGATTTGGCAAAGTTAAGTTTTTTTTTTTAACTTGACCATGACCGATATGAGGTTTCATAAATAATCCCATTCCAGTTTTATATGGTTTAAGATAGAGACCTTTTCCTAGAGCAATAGCTTCCATAGTTTTATTATGTCTCTTACTTTCTTCATAATTTTTCTGTGCAGCTTTAGCCTCATTTACTGCTTTAGCTATTCCAGCAGCTCCTCCAGCCAGAGCACCAGTTTCACTTAGTGCTGCGAACAATGGTATGAAAAAAGGCAGAGCGCCACCTATTTTTGATGGAACAGGTAGAATACGTAGAATGATAATTTTTTTCTTACCGCCAACGATCTTGAGAGCTTCACGTGCACCTTTTAAAGCGGACTGCATAACTTTGCGAGAATGTTTACTTGGTTTTAATGATTTTTTACTTGCAGTTACTAATTTACTCAATTTTACACCCATTCCTGTCTTTCCTTTTAATTTCATAGCATTTGCAACAACAAAAGCAGTTGCTTTTTCGCTAAGAGTTGCATCTTTGGCTCTAACACGCTGCCAAGCTTTTTCAGCGAGCTTCATGTCAGCTACTTTTCGATCAGCATTTTTATCAGAATAAGATATGTCATGTTCTTTGCATGCTTGATCAAGTGGATTGATACCTGCATCACCTCTTTTTAGACGCTTTTTCAGTTTTGTTCCGGGACCACAATATTGATATCTAGGAATATGCATTTCAATAGGTAAGTTATTGATTACTTTATCAAGTAACCCTTTACCCTTAGGGTGCTTCTGTGATTTGTGTACGAGCATCTCTCTTCGAGTGCTGATTTACAACTGATGATTAAAATATAAAACAAGCGTTTATATTTTGAAAAGGTTAATCTTAGATTTGACTTTGTTACGTAAACATGGATTTTACTGAGCAGAACGTCAAACTTCCCGTCGCCAACTTTGATTTCGAGAAAACGAAAAGAAAAAAGCGACATGGGGAGTTACTTCCAGATAATATACGAGCAGTATTCCGTGGCTCATCGAACTGTGGAAAAACTAATAGTTTATTGGCTCTTATTGCACACCCTAATGGTCTTAGATTTGAAAATTTTATGTATACTCTAAATCCTTAAATTAACCGATATACCAATTCCTTCAAAAAGTTTTAGAGCCAATTGAAGGTGTATCATATCTACCGTTCAGTGAACATGCATCTGTAGTGTCTCCAGATGAAGCCCTACCTAATTCAATTATGATTTTTGACGATGTGGCTTGTGAGAAGCAGGATAACGTCAGAGCTTTTTTCTGTATGGGGAGACACAAAAGTGTAGATAGTTTTTATTTATGTCAGTCATATGCTCATATACCGAAACATCTCATCAGGGACAATATTAATTTGATGGTTATTTATCGTCAAGATGATGTTAATTTCAAACATATCTATGAAGACCATGTGAATACTGACTTAACTTTAAATGAATTTCTAAATCTTTGTACTGAATGCTGGAAGAATGACAAGTATGGATTTGTTGTTATTGACAAAGATAGAGCAATGAATGATGGTAGATATAGAAAAGGATTTGACTGTTTTGCCATTAAAAAGGAAGTATAAATCTTAATCTTTGCAGTTCGATTGTAGACAGCATCTTGTCAGCATGCCTGACTTTAAGAAAGAAAAAAATGTTCTTAGCGAGCTCTTACGAGCACGTGAGGCTATTAAAAAAAAATATTATTTATTAAAAAAGGAGGGAGATGATTTTGGAAAGGTTATATGTGATACTTTAAAACCAGTTATTACACCACTTGGAAAGCTTGTCGATTCGACAAACGAAAGTGTGTCACGTTCTAATCACATTTCGGCTATAGACAGTAACAGAAAATCGGCAAAAAAAAGATTGAAATTCGATGAATCAAGTTATATTGTAAACGATAATAATTACTCGGGTTCTGCATTTGATAATGACGCTTCTAATGACGATGATTTTTCTCCGGTAAATAGCACAATGATGAATTCATCATTCAATTCTGCAAATTCATCATTCAAATCTATATATTCACCATTTGTACCTGCGCATAAAGAAACTGAACTGACAGACTTTTAATCAATGCTAAATGGAAGCCGCAGCAAAATCGATAACATATACGGAGTGAGAAAAGTCAGTGGGGTATACATCATGGGTGATTCACAAATTCAATTTGATGATAAACTAATAAAAGTGAAAGATTTAAGTTTTCCTAAAAGCAGTGGTCTAATGGAATTGCTTTTCAAAAAAGAACCAGATGATAATCTTTTAAGTACAACAGATCGCAAGAACTATCGCATTATCCTGGAAGCAACAAATGCCTATAGAAAAAGGTATAGCAAAAGTGAGAATATACGCTCTTCGAAGAGTAGAAAATATTCAAAAATCATAGCACCAATGTTCCGCAGTGATCGCAGTAGAATGTCTACCAGCGGAGGGGGTTTCATACCTAAATATAAAATAGCAAAAAAGAATACTTCCATAGATCTAGTCTACTGGGATGATCCAAATGAGCTTGTCGAAAGACTGCGATTATTAATAGCCGAACGATCTGCTGGAAATAATAATCACAACAATGAAATCTAATCAATCATAGAGGAACTACGTGAAGCTGGGCATATATATTGACGTACACAATTTTCAAATCAATAGTAGTAACATGAGTCTCGATGTGTTTGGAAGAAAACTTGAGGGCTTGCAAGTGAGTCGTGGTCCTCGAGTTATTGGATTCAATCTACATCAGATGGTCATTTTGATTTAGAAAATAAGCGGCTTTGCAATATTGGAGAAGCTAATGATCTAAATGATGCCATTAGTTTGAATTCACTAAAGAATATCCTACAGAAAGAAGTTGATTACTTATCTTCTAAAATTATAGAAGTTGCTAAAGCTATACAAGAATATGAGAACAAAGTTGAAATATATAAAGCAGAAATAGACGAAAAATTAACTTATGTCTATGATATGACTCAACGAAATTTTGCAAATATTGAATATATAATTAAAGAAATAAATAGACGATCGGATATTGCTAAAGTTGAAGTTTAAGATGGAACGTCAAAGAGTAGTTGAAGAGCTACACAAGCCAGCACGTCGAAGGTACAAGCGAAGAAAATATGACATACGTGGATTAGATGAGACTTGACAAGCTGACCTTGTAGAAATGATACCTTATTTTAAGGAAAACAAAGGTTTTCGCTACTTACTAACTGTCATAGATATATTTTCAAAGTATGCATGGGCTGTACCAGTCAAATCGAAGAATGGCAATGATGTTACTCTAGCTATTAATTTAATATTAAAACAAGGACGGGTGCCATCGAATTTACAAACTGACCAAGGAAAAGAATTCTACAATTCAAACTTTCAGGATCTTATGAAAAAGTACAAGATAAATCACTACTCTTCACATAGTAATCTTCATGCAAGCATATGTGAGCGCTTTAATAGAACTTTAATAAATGCAATGTGGTTAGAATTTAGCAAACAAGGAAGTTATAAATGATTGGATATCCTGCCTGAGTTAGTGAAAGCATACAATTCAAGAAAACATCGGACAATAGGAATCGAGCCTGAAAACGTTACGAAGATAAATGAAAAAGAAATCAAGAAAAATTACCCAACTGAAAAAAGACCTGTAAAAAAACCAAAATTCAAAGTAGGAGATAAAGTACGATTAAGTAAGATAAAACAAGTTTTTGAAAAAGGTTATACACCAAATTGGTCTACTGAAATTTTCACAATAACAAGAGTTGTAAAAACCAATTCTATAACTTACCACGTCAAAGATTATTATGATGAACCAGTCTCCGGCGGCTTTTATGACACGGAAATTCAAAAGACTATGTATCCAGAAATTTATTTAGTAGAAAAAGTTTTAAAGAAAAGTGGTAAACGTGTATATGTTAAGTGGTTAGGTCTAAGTAACAAGCATAATAGTTGGATAGATAAAAATAAGATTGTTTGAAAAAATTAAAATCTATTTTTCAATATAATAATGTAATACATAAAAAAAATTTAATTGTATTTTGTTATATTATTTAGATATATTTAAATAGAATATTGTAATATAATTATAACTATAGGTGGTGATGATAAATAAAAAAACAAATGTATAATGTTAATATATTTTTATTTATTTATGTATTATTATGTACAAGTTATAATAAATAGTTTTAAAAATAATTTGATGTGTATATTTTATTTTCTCATACTTTTCCATACTTTTCTATACTTTTCCATACTTTTTTATACTTTTTCTATACTTTTTCATACTTTTTCTATACTTTTTCATACTTTTTCTATACTTTTTCTATACTTTTACATACTTTTTCTATACTTTTTCATACTTTTCCATACTTTTTCTATACTTTTTCATACTTTTCCATACTTTTTCCATACTTTTTCATACTTTTCCATACTTTTCCATATTTTTCCATACTTTTTCATTTTACTACAATTATAAAACATTAAATTACAGTTAATGAAAATTTTGACAATATCGAGAACGTGAATAGTATGTTCGCGAACGATTTCCTCGTCTAATCAATAAAACATTAAAATTTTTCTTGTGATATTCTAAATATTTATGCAATTTTAAGTAAAATCGCCAAACTTTAGCACTATCTTGCCATTCTTTCTTTGAGATCCTTAAGGGAAGCGCTATGAAGGTCACGTGTCCAATACTTGAAAATATAGTATTCGCAAGTTCCAATAACTAAAACAAAAAAAAAACAATTCAGACATTTGATGTGTTTGAAAAAAGAAAAATAAAATGAAAATATTAATACTTACAAGCTCACTTCAGGCCCATTTTTCAAGAAGTAGTCCTTCTCTAATTAAACATGCAGTGGCGTCCATGTCTTCACCATGTTTAATTTTTAAAAATATATTTCGAATATGGATCTAAAAAATTAAATTTTTCATAGTACTAATAACAAAACGCTGCCAAGTGCTTTGGCGGAATGCTTTCTCATAGAGCTCTTTGAGTTTCATTAATTTTTTTTATATTTATTTAAATGTGATTTTAATTTAAAAAAATTGTCTAACATTAATATTTACTCATATTGTACTTTATAAATTTCGAACATATATGCCAGCTGTTTGCTTTTTCATCATTTAGAAAACCAATTCTCAATAGCTTCCGCACTAGTTGATCGAAAAATTTAATTGTATGGAAAATTTGAAGTAAATCCATCGAATAGTTTTTAAGATTTTATTGGCTTAATAAATAGAAACATTTTTTTTTTTAATTTCAAAATGCTCTAAAATTAAAACTCAGCTAAAAAAATCAGTTTTTAAAAATTTATTTTATCCGGGCAATCACAAATAATTTCCATGCAAATTTTGAAGCAAATTCATCGTGTAGTAAACAAAAAACAAAAAATCGAAATGTTAGTCAAAAAACTAAATTCCATGCAAAATTAGAAGCAAATCCATCGAGTAGTTCTCGAGATACAGTTTACTAACTGAAATCATACATCCACACACACACACATACGCACGCACACACACACACACACACACACACACATACAGACATTTTCTGGAAACCACTTTTTTCGACTCACCGAGTTCAAATATGTACAAATTAATGAAAAAATAGAAAAAAAATTTTTTTATCGATACAATGCTTTCTCTATGAGAAAGCAATAGTAATAATAATAAAAATAATAATAATGAATAAAACTTACCCATGCATGTGTCCTTTTTGTTTCATTAATCTCTCTAGCAGTTAGATGGTTACACCTGATGTATACTTCCAGACTTATAGGTCGCGGCGCGCACTCGGAGTCGTCGATGAAATTAGGATCACTTTCCATTCCTGAATCAATTCCACTACTATCCTCTTCTGTACTGGTATCATATATATCTTCAGGCCTCTGCATCTGTACATATCTACGTGCACGATTTGTATAATGTTGCATCCTTCTAGATCTGCGTGCAGCTCTTTCAAGATTCCTTACTTGAGCTTGCTGGAAAAATTAAACAAATGTTCAAAAGAAATTAAATAAATATAAAAATTAAATGAATATAAAAATCAAATAAAATATCAATAAGACAATAAATATGAAATTGAACAAAATGAAATCAACATGAAAATAAATACAAAAATTAAATAGAATAAAATAAATATGAAACTAAACAACACATGAAAAAAATTTTTAACACACCTGTTCTGCAAGACGAAGATCCCTATATGATTCAGGCATTGACGGCAACTCTCTCGTAGGAGACTGTAAATAAAAAGAAATTAATGATGTTACCAGTTTTGAATAATAATAATTAAAAAAAATAATAATTTTAAAATACATACCCGATGTCTATCTTCTTCTTCCTCTCCAGAAGAATAAGAGTCACGGCGTCTACGGAACTCGACTCTTGCAAATTGACGGAATTCGCGCCTTTCTCGCGCTCCTCGCTGCCGTCTATCTTCAGCTTCCTGCGCCCATTGTACAGCATTATCTTCGACCTCTAATCTTACCTGGTACATATATTCTGCTTCCCCCATAACTTCAACCTCTTCAGGATAGTCGGTTGTAGCTGATGCTACAGCATGTTCCTTCTCTAAACAGGCTGATTCGTTTTCGCGAACTATCCTAAGGTTGTCGAGAAAGTGATTTCTGTCCTCACGTTGATCCCAAACAGGTTCTTCTCGAAGCACTTCAATATGGTTATTTGGATTATTATTATCCATTTTTTTTCTTCTATTTAAAACCTTCTTTTTTCTTGTAAACAAGAAAAGTTGAAAAATTTTAGAACTGATAAACTATGGCACGTGTCAGAGTTTATATACGAAAATTTAAGCTTTCCGATTTTCTTTTATTAAAAAAAAGAACTATGATTGGTGAAAAAAACTTCCCTCCAAAAATTAAACACCTCCCTTAGAGAAATTTCATCCGTCCTCCGTTGGGCACGAACACGCCTAAAAATTTAATTTTAATGACCCTTTCAATAAATAACTCTTTTCTGAAAAAAAACTTTTGCTTGTGAAATTTCTGATCGCCTGCAAAAAGCTGTTTTTTCTTAAGGAAATGTACACACACACCTGGATCAAGAAAAATATTTTTTAAAAGAAAAAAGATTTTATTTTTTGCAGTGGTGGGTCTCATATATCTTCTTCAAGCATTCATTGCTTTTTTTTGATACATAAAAAAAAATACAACTGACCCTTCAATAAATAACTCTTTATCTCAGAAAACTTTCGCAAGTCAAATCTTTGACCACCTGCAAAATACTTTTTTCTTAAGAAAACAGACATACACCTGTGAAAAAAGAAATATTTTCGAAAAAGCATTTTCCTTTTTTTTAACAGAGTAAAGCCTCGTATATTTTCTTCTTCAAATAAGGATTCTCTATTTTAAAATAAGCAAAAAGGTAGTTGTCCCTTTCAGTAAATCTTTTTTCTCAAAAAAGACTTTCTTTTACAAAAAGTAAGTTAAGACAATATCTTAGAAGTTAAAAAAAAGAATGCAAGTAACCCTTTCAATAAATAACTCTTCGTCTTAAAAAACTTTCGCACGTGAAATCATTGAGCCTCCTGCAAGATACTTTTTCTCAAGAAAGCGGACATGCACCTGTGAAAATAAAAGAAACATTTTCAAAAAAGCATTTTCCTTTTTTTAACATAGTAAAGCCTCGTATATTTTCTTCAAATAAGGATTCTCTATTCTAAAACAAAAAGAGAAAAGGTAGCTGACCCTTTCAATAAATCTTTTTTCTCAAAAAAGTTTTTCTTTCACAAAAAGTGACATAAGACAATATCTTAGAAGTTAAAAAAAGAATACAAGTAACCCTTTTAATAAATAACTCTCCATCTTAAAAAACTTTCGCACGTGAAATCTTTGACCCCCCTGCAAGATACTTTTTCTCAAGAAAGCCGATATCCACCTGTGAATATAAAAGAAACATTTTCAAAACAGCATTTTGCTTTTTTAACAGAGTAAAGCCTCGTATATTTTCCTCAAATAAGGATTCTCTATTTTAAAATAAGAAGAGAAAAGGTAGTTGACCCTTTCAATAAATCTTTTTTCTCGAAAAAGATTTTCTTTTACAAAAAGTAACTTAAGACAATATCTTAGAAGTTAAAAAAGAATACAAGTAACCCTTTCAATAAATAACTCTTCATCTTAAAAAACTTTCGCACGTGAAATCTTTGACCCTCCTGCAAGATACTTTTTCTCAAGAAAGCCGATATCCACCTGTGAATATAAAAGAAACATTTTCAAAACAGTATTTTCCTTTTTTAACAGAGTAAAGCCTCGTATATTTTCTTCAAATGAGGATTCTCTATTTTAAAACAAGAAGAGAAAAGGTAGCTGACCCTTTCAATGAATTTTTTTTTCTCAAAAAAGATTTTCTTTCACAAAAAGTGACATAAGACAATATCTTAGAAGTTAAAAAAAGAATACAAGTAACCCTTTCAATAAATGTCTCTTCATTTTAAAAAACTTTCGCACGTGAAATCTTTGATCCCCCCCCCTGCAGGATACTTTTTCTCAAGAAAGCTGACATGCACCTGTGAATATAAAAGAAACATTTTCAAAACAGCATTTTCCTTTTTTAACAGAGTAAAACCTCGTATATTTTCTTCAAATAAGGATTCTCTATTTTAAAACAAGAAAAGAAAAGGTAACTGACCCTTTCAATGAATTTTTTTTTCTCAAAAAAAGAACAAAAGATAATCTATCAAGAACAGTGACTTAAAAAATATAATAGAAGGCAAATTTATAGCTTTGCTCATGTACTATATCCTAAAAAAAAAGGCGCAATTCATTATTTTCATGCACCTGTGACTTAAAAAAGAACACACACAGTGTACTGCATTTAGAGACAGGTCGCCCCTTTCCCTCTCTTCTAGAAGCAGGTAAATTTTCATGCAATGTCAAAGAAAACGCATAGTAGACCAGCACTGCGTAAAAGGTCTGCCCTTTCCCTCTCTTCTAAAAGTAGGTCAATTTTTCTGCGTCCCCAAAATAGAACATACAGTGGGCGGCGCTCTATCCTTTCCTTAAAAATAAGAAGAGAGAAGGGCTTGCCCTTTCCTAAAAGAAAATACATTTTTTTAAGGAAGGGAAGACTTATACGTATTTTAAATAGACCGGATTGTAACACACTTAGTGGAGGGAGACAAGTGTTTTATCCTTTTTCATTTTTTAAACAGGGGGGAGGAATTCACATGTATTTTAAATGACACGGATTCTAACACACTTGGGGGAGGAGAGGGGTGTGCTACTATCCGGGTGTGCCAGTATGCCTATAGCCTATCTACTTTTAATTTTTTATTCTTTACATTAAAGAATTAGTTTTAAACTTGAAATTTTTTTGTGATATGCAACATGTATATATATTATCTTATAGTAAAATATTTTATCACCTGCTATAAAAATTATTTTTTAAAAGTAGAATAATACTGTGAATAAACAAATGATTATAAGAAAATATTGAAAACTATAAATAACAATAAAAAAGCGTTAGGCTGGAGATAAATAATGATTGTTTATTATCATTTATACATTTTTTAAATGTAGATACTGCAAATATCCGTAAATAACTGTAAATAAATTATAGAATACAATTATTAGAAATAACTCTGAAAAATTTTCATTTTATTTCTTTTTACAACAAACTTTTTTTAATGATTCATTATATACATATATGCGACGTTCCACACCAACTGGAAGAGAAGAAAAATAAAAATCCCTGAAACTCTAAGAATATATTCTTTTTGTTACCCAAAATATGCAAAAAAAAATTTAAGGATTTAGATTTGAAGGATCAAGAGCTATAGCTTCTTGAAATTTGGAAAATTATCAAAATTTTTGGAAAAGTCATAACTTAATCATTTTTTTCCTGAAAATCCTGATGTTTTAGAGAGAAATTCATGAAAATACTTCTTGTTGTAAATGAAGAGCAGAGTTCGCATAATTCTTTACGGACCTGAATTTTGAAGTTTTCTATTGGTTCTTATATGTATTACATGGTAATTTAAATTACTCATTATTCGCCACTTTAGAAATTTCTTTTCGCGGGCTTATTTTTTTCTATTTTACATGAACTTCTAAATGAATTTTTGATCATGTAAGTCAGAGCCATCAATAAGAAGTTAAGACAGTTTAAAATATATATTATCATGTATTATTTATTTTCAATATAAAAATTAATCATACATTAAAATATACGTTTATATTCAATATGAAAAATAGATCATACATGAATATATATATTTCAAACTTTTATAACTCCTCATTAGTGGCTCTTTTTTAAGCAATTAAAAATTTATTTTTAAACTAATAAAAAATAGAAGAAAATAAGCCCTCAAAAAGCAATTTCTGAAGTGTCAAACAATGAGTAATTTCAATTACCATGTAATACATGTAAGAACCAATAGAAAACTTCAAAATTTAGATCTGTAAAATTTTATGCTAACTTTCCTTTTCATTTGCAACAAGATGTATTTTTATTAATTTCTCTTTAAAACATCAGGATTTTCAGAAAAAAAACATAAAGTTGGTACTTTTCCAAAAATTTTTTAAAATTTCCAAATTTCAAGGATCTATGGCTCTTGATCCTTCGAATCTAAATTCTTGAAAATTTTTTTAAACATTTTGGGCAACCAACAGAATATATTCCCAGAGTTTCAGCGATTTCTATTTTTTTGCTCTTCCAGTTGGTGTAAAATGTCCCATATATACATAAATGTATAATTGTCGAAAATAACCATTTTTTATCGTTATATTATTTTTACAAATTTTATTATTATTTATTTATCATATAACAATTAATTCATGGCATTTTTCATAATTTCTTTTATTTTTCAGCTTTAAAAGTATAAAGGCAGTAAATTAAATTAGTTAATATTGCTACGTACATTATATTGTACGTATATTATAATATAAAACATAAAATAAGGCAGAAACTCAGAGAAATGCGACTCCGAGTTTCCGGACCAAGAGTCGCACGATGCGCGAAGTGCTGATTCGGTACTACGTCGCGGGCAACTTACATCGTCGTTTTAGACAACGACGAGCGACAGACCATCGCCGGACGCGCTAGAATACAGTAGTAACTAATCTCTCTCACTGTATTTTTGGTTATAATAAATAACAGTCAACTTCATATCAATTTTCTCTGTAATTATTTTTTCATCCTCACACTCCCCATAGGAGTGCGTATCAAAAATCCCACGTAATATTTGGTGGTAGCAGTGTGGGATACGCAGTGAGGTTTTTAGAAAAAAAATAAAATTTTTTTTAAGAAATAAACTTAAAGCGCGTTTTTTAGAAAAAAAAGAGAGAGAGAGAGAATTTGATTAATTGAGTACAGCGAGCAAATAGATTTTTAGCAAATAGAACAAGAAGAAAGAGGAAGGAAGGAAGGAAGGACATCCGAGAATATTATCCGAAGAAATGAGAGTGTTTATTCTGCTGCTTACTCTCTGCTGTAACAAGTAGGTAGAAATTGAGTAATACATATTAAAGTGTCCCAAGGGGTAGTATAGCTTCTTAAAGTAAATATAAATCGAACTCGTAATAGAACAAATAAAGTTAAAATATTGATTGTGAAAAAAATCGGTAGATAAAAGTGATTAGTGCGTGAATATAATTACGTAAACCAGCAGCGTCGGCCGGTAATAAGTAAATATTTAAAAAATCATAAATAATGTTGTGAAAAAAAGGGATAATTCAAACAAGCGCATACGTGAAAAGAAAATATAAATATTTTTGTTTTATCAATTTTCATCAGGTTTCTTAGTGAAATAAAATAAATTTTTATCATTGTGCTGAAAAAAAAATTATAGTTGATGCCGTAGATAGAAAAAAAAAGGAGTTTATAGTCTTAATATTGGGAAATAATTTTAATAGCAATCTTATAATTAAAGTGATTTATAGAAACGTTTTTATGTCATAAACTTTGTCATTATTTACTAATAAATCTCCGTAAATCAGAAAAAAAATTATTAAGCGCACATAAGGAAACGTAAACGCTTCGCCTTCTCACGCGTAAATTAAAAAGTAAAAAGAAAAATTAAAATTTAAAAGAAAAAAGTTTAATTGTGAAACCTTAGCTCATCAACTTATTTTCGAAAAAGGACGGAAAAGCGAGACGTAGGGGACGCTCCTTATCTCCTGTAAGAAGTCCTCGCAGCGAGGAGTATGGAAAAAGAGTGGTTAGCGAAAACAGCGATAATCCTATAACTTCGTGTCCGTGCGGAAAATTCATGCCGATTTACGATTCAGGAAGCACACAAGTATGGGGCGCGCCGGAATTGCTAGGCGGGTCGGAGGAAGGAATGAAAGAAATGAGGAGAAGATATGCAATGTCCGCATAGCAAGGACCCAATTTGCCGAAAACTACATCAGAAATTGTGAGAGGAATTGACGAAATGAGACGGGATATCGGTAGGGAACTGTCAGTGGGTGCAATGCAGCGGACAAATATAATAGAGACTAATAATGAATCGGAAGCAAATATGCAGTTAAAAAGAGCGGAACAGTTTGGAGCGGCGGAAGCTCATAAAAGAGCAAGTGCGTGGATAACACCGGGACTAAACACAAACTTAAATCCAGAACAACTAGCACGTCCGTCGATACCGTATAATGGCACTTTTCTAACAAATACAAATTCTTCACAAAATAGCCCGCAAACGTGGAATAACATACCAGCGCAAACTACTTCAAATTTCAATTTCAACACGCCAATCAACTCTAATTACGCAATGAACGCACAACAAATAAATTCAGCACCGGGAATGCAGCTCGCAAATTTTCAAAATACGCCTTATTTATCGTTACACCAAGCGATCAGACAAATTCCGACCTTGGACGGCAGCGTAGATAAATTACCTTTATTCTGTTCAGTACTACGAAGCATAGTAAATAATTTCGGGCCTGGCTGTCAAATTTTTATTATGTATGAGTTAGCTACAAAACTCACTGGGAAAGCGGCGGATATTTTTACGGCGCGTTTGATGCAATACGATTCGATAGAAGCTCTCATAGCAGACTTACAGGCACAGTATAATAACGTAACAACATTAGAAGAGTTATCTACACAATTAAAAGTGATAACACAGCAGCAAGGCGAGTCAGCAACAGATTTTGGCGCGCGTGCACAAGCTCTATTGAATCAATTATCAACGATTTACGATACAATACCTGCATTAAATGTACAAGATCGATTAGCAAGGAAGCAATTAATAGAAAGAGATGCCTTACAGTATTATTTGTTCGGATTAATATCACCCTTAGATATGCAAGTGCGTTGCGAAAAACCTCAGACGTAAGAAAAGCTATACAACTTGCAGCCGATTTTGAAAATAAACAAAAGACGCGACTTTTTGCACAGATGCAAAACTCAGTTATAAACGGCCTGCAACCCGTAAATTCGGTAGCACAAAATACACAATCATTATCATTATGGTCTCAACCGAATATTAATAACATGGTGCAAATGGCACAAAATCAACATCGGTTATTAAATAAAAATAAAGTGTATGAAGCACAAATAAAAGCAACGCAAGCTACGCCTGTAAAAATAGAAACAGGTACAAGTGCAGTTAAATGTAGCTATTGTGACAAAGAAGGCCATAAAGAAGGCGCGTGCATTAAAAAGAAATATGATAAAATACAATGCGCTGATTACGATAAGATGGGGCACGCGACGGCAGAGTGTCAAATACTAAGAAATGATGTCGAAAATGGTATTATTCATGCACAAAATAAAAATAATTCGCAAAATGTTAATAACGGTAAGAGAAATAAATTAAACGATAACAAGAATTATACGAGTGGGCCGCGAAATAATTATAACAATAGAAATTTTGATAATAATAATTACAATAGAAACGTTGATAATAATAATTACAATAAAAATTTTGATAATAGTAATTATAGCAGAAACAATTCTAATAATAATTATAACAATGGAAATGTTGTTAATAATTACAGAAATAGTTACAGTAGATTCAACAGTGGGTTCAATAGAAACAGAAACTATGACTCACGTAATAATGAATATAATTATGATGCTCAAGGACCGCCGCGTTATAATAATAATACACGTAATAATAATAATAGAAATGATATAGGTTTTAATAGAGGTCGTAGTAGAGACAATAGACGCAAGAGATATCAGTATATCAGAAACGAGAATCAAACGCGCGACCCGGATAGAGAACGGGATTCGAACGCAAAGATAAATGAGAATAATCAAGGTAATAAAATAAACGAGCCTTTAAACTTGCAGGATGTCCGCCGCAATCCTCAGGCGCCGGGCAGGAATTAATTAATGATAATCAAAATATATTAAATAATAGTTATAATGAGCATGTAAAAATTAGGCGCACAATAAACATGAAACTCGCGTGCGCGGGGCGTAATCCGCCTATTGTCAAACTGGAAAGTCAGAATTTAAAAGAAAATAGTGCAAGATTTTATGTTGATTCAGGAGCAGATATTTCCTACTTAATAAAGGCCAAATGTATAAATGAAAATACAAGTATAGATAGGCATCATATTTTAGAGATTAAAGGCGTCGTACCAGGAGAAATGTATACGTTAGGAAGAGCAGATATGACTCTTCAAGGACTGCAGTGTGAGGTCCATATTGTCCCAGATAGCTTTCCTGTAAAAACAGATGGGCTACTAGGCTGGGAGACTATTAGTGAGCACAATGGACATATAAATGCCATACATAAGTGCATTGATTTTATAAAATTATCGATTCCCTTTGAGCAGGTGGAAACAGTGGAAATTCCCGCAAGAATGAGACGCGTTATTGCTGCAAAAGTTATTAATAGTGATGTAGAAGTAGGCTGGGTGCCACTCCAAAATTTAGGGCCAGCAATGGCTCTAGCGTTACAAGGCTTGCAAGGTTCAGAATTGGAGATTTATCTAGACGATGTGATAATTCATGCAGAAAATTTAGAACAGCTTGCAGTAAGATTTAAAAGATTTTTAAAGCGCATTGAAAAAGTTAATCTAACAATAGAACCAAAGAAATATCAATTTTTAAGACGCGAGGCGAAGGTATTAATACATATAGTAGGAAAAGGGCAAATTAAAACAAACCCTAAAAAGATAGAAGCAGTGCATGATTATCCTATACCTATAAGTAAAAAGAAAGTAAAACAATTTTTAGGCTTTGTTGGTTATTATCGTCGATTCATAAAAGATTTTGCAAGCATAGCAAGACCGTTACATAAATTAAGTTCAAAGAAAGAGAAATTTATGTGGCTAGAAGAACATCAAATAGCATTTGACACGTTACGTGAGAAGCTATGCGAAGAGCCCGTGCTGGCCGCGCCCAACTTAAGCGAGCCATTTATAGTAACAACAGATGCATCTGATTATGCAATAGGCGCAATATTGAGTCAAGGAAAAATCGGCGAGGATCGACCTTGTATATATGCCTCACGATGTTTAAAAGGAAGCGAACTCAGATATACTGTATATGACAAAGAATTGTTGGCAGTAGTTTTTGGAAAAGAACAATTTAGGCCTTATTTATACGGTACAAAATTCACAGTAGTCACAGATCATGAACCGTTAAAGCATTTCCATACAAGCACAAAGCCTGATCTAAGATTAGATAGATTAAAAGCAGCTTTACGAGGATATACGTTTGATGTAGTGTATAGACCAGGAAGGAAAAATAATGCAGCTGATGCATTATCTAGAAATCCGGTGATTGCAGGCGGCGAAGAAAATGCTGAATTACCACGTGCAGAAATGTATCAATTAGCAGATAAGCAAGAAAATCAGGAACCAAACGCAAACGAATGCGGACCGCCAGCAAGAATTTTTATTACACACGCAATAAATAAAAATGCGAATAAAACTAAAGAAGAAGATTCAAGTTCAGAAAATTCTGAAAATCCTAAAAAGAAAATCTTTATTAAAGAAACAAGCGACGAGTCAGAAATTGCGAGTATAACCGGATCTGAAGAAAATTGGAATTATGCAAAAAGAAAGAAAGACCCGTGGAAAAGATCGGCGTACGGAAGGAAAAGGCAAAATAAGAAAGTGTTAAAAACACGTAAAACTCAGGCAGATAGAAAGAAAGAGTTAATTCAAGCTGAAAATATAATAAGTCAAACACAAGACGACGGTAAGCTCGCATGTATGCGAAAAAGCACAAACATGCGAGAAGGAATTCTTGCAGCGAGTACGCCAGTAGATAAGCCACATGCAGTGTCATCAAGAAAAGAAAAGAATACGTATGAGCCAGCGAGCGAAATATCAAAAAATAAAAGTATATTGAAAAATAATAGAAACAGCTGTGACGTAGAATCGCCATTAGAGACAATAATGACGTAGAATCGCCATTAGAGACAATAAATGTAAAATCGAAAGCATCTCAACACAACAGCACCGAAATAGAAAAAGAGGAGGAGACACAGGATGATTCACAACACACTTCGCAAAGTAAATGAAGTAGCCGAGGAAATATATTAAATCTGATTCCAGAAATGATAACAAAAATACTAGCTCGATTTTTAGTTGATGTGCAAGAACAAGAGATAAATGGTAGAGAAGGTGTACAAATAAATATATAGGAAGAAACACCAGAAGAAGTAGAAAAAGCACTAAGAGGCAAAGTACCTCAAGAAATAATTAATCAAACAGATTTTAATGAGCGAGAAAAATTTCGACCTCAAATGCCAAGAGAATACTACAAATTAGTACCAAACATAAGCTCAGAAAAGGATAAAGAGAAAAAATCATTAAAAATAAGTTCTAAAGTTGAAATTATTGACAGTGAAACAGACAAGGACTCATATTTTGAGGACGAGTTTGAGGTACAAGATACAAGTAAAAATCAAGAGAAAGAAATTATAAGTGAGATTGAAAGCGAGAGAGATGAAAGCATGGAGCAGGAAGAGAATGAGAGTTACGTAGAACTAGATAGAAATAATTTAAATAAGACTGAGTCGCGAGACCTTGAAGAAGAAGAAAAAGCTGACGAAGAAAATGAGCACATAAATATAATAGAAACAGCACAAAACGATGACGAAAATGAACCAATAAGTTGGAGTAATTCTTTTAATGATGGTGCAGGTGTATTCGAAGTATATGATGCAAGTGATGAATGCACACAATACTGGTTAGATTTGATAAGGGATGACAATATACCGAAAGACGGTGATTGCTTTTTTCACTCAGTAATTAAAGTATGTAATCTAGGAATGTCCGCAAATGAATTAAGAGACATTTTATTAGACGCAATATCATTAGGAGCATGCGGAGACCCGCAGACAGCAGAAGCTATTTTGACGTTACGCACTAGACACGCAGATGTTGATTGTGTAGTTATATTTTCTTGTGAATTTAATCAAAACATATGCGTGCATTTTATAACAGATTATGATGAAACACTATATTGTCATTTCAAGGCAAATAGTTCAAATAATTTTATTCATTTACATTTAAAAGAAAGGCATTTTACGCCGTACCTTTATGCAAGAAATAATAATAGAGTAAAAAAGCATCGACATAATAAAGAAAACAAAGGAAGTACAGTGTCGAGCGAAAACGACAACGAACAACGAGATAATAATATCAACAAACCAGGTACTCTTATTACACCTACGACAGACTTACTGGCGCAAAGAGAAAAGAATCAATCACATAAGATAAGTGATGCGCTTGAGCGTTGCCTTGTAAAGAATGCAAGGCCGCCGCGCGAGAAACCACCTTGGAAGCTACTAGATAACGAGTCCTAGGAACCATTGCAGAATTATGTTAAATTAAATACCAAAAATTTTCGAAAAGGAGAAAACGTATATTTATTAAAGCAAGAGCGAAAAGAGAAACACAATGTTCAATACGGAGGGCCTTTTAAAATCGAAAAAAAAAACACGCAAAACATAATATAATGCTAAAAACGCGAATAGAATCAAGCAGATAAAACCAACGAGTAACTAGTATAACATAAAACCTCTTTCCTTTTGAAGGAATACAATAAAAATTATTAAGATATAGCAAAAAGCTTTATTTTTTTTTCTTTTTCCGCGGCCTTCGGACGAGGAAAAAGAAAGAACGACATATGATCACTGCTTATTTTACAGAAGAAAATAGAAAATATTTAAAAAAAATGAAAATTAATAATAATGATTGAAATTAAGAAATGAGAATAATAAGATATCCTTAAAGGCGCGACGTTTCAACAAAATATTGTATAAGTGGAAAAAAAGAATCAAATATCTTTTAAATAAAAGCAAAAAAGAAATGAGAAAAAAAATTAGTAGATAGGATTCAGTTGTACAGCAAAGCGTCAAAAGAATTGGCCGCAAGAGAAAAGAAACGTTTTTACTAATAAATAAAAATAATAATTAGCTAATTGTTTTTGAGGATAATTGTGATAAAAATATTTTTATGATCAACAAAATTGTAAAATTAGCAAAAGTTAGGCAACTCAAATAATAATAACAACTATAAAAGAAATGCAGGATCTCGCCTAAGATTCCCTATGAGTATCCTTTTACCCCTCACCCCTTACGGAAAATAAAAGTCCAATGAATAAAAAAAATGAGGTAATAACAGGCATGAGTTCAAAGAAAAAGAATAAATAAAATGTAGATAAAAATTATCACGAGAAGTGAATCTTCTTTATGTTGTAAATAAAGCAGCATGACATGCAATAGTTTAATCAAATAAAACATGCAAAAAAAATTGGAAGTAAAAGTTAAGAAAAAAGCAAAAAAACACTGTTAAATACAGTGAACTATTATATGCATGTGTTATCAAACTTCGTATTGGAAGAAGTTGAATATTAATAATAATTATAAATTATTAAGAACTCAGCTAAAGGACTAAGATCTGAAAAAAATATATCACCTTAACAACCGAACATATCCCAAAAACCCATGGGAATCGAACGCAAGTATCCTTTATAAATTTGTTCAAAAAAGAAGTAAAATGAAAATTCAATGAGTTTTTTGAGTTGAATAACATTGCTTATGAAATTAAAATAATAACACATAGAAAATATTGGAAGCAAAGTAAAATTTTAGAAAAAAAAGGCGATTATCAAGCCAATCGTGGTTGAAATTATTAATATAGCTTTAGTGCGGACAAGACATTATATTTGTTTAATTTATAAATTAGAAAAAATATTGATGAAATAAAAAAAGCATAACTCAATCGCTGCAGCTCCGACATCCCGTTAATAGGAAAATGGTAACAGAACAATCACAATAATATGAAAAAATTTCAGAAAAAGACATTATTATGGAAATGCAAGAAGAAAAAAGTAATGATAAATAAGAACTAAGACCAGTTCAAGAAACTTTGCGTAAGAAAAAAGCTTATATGAAAATGAAAAAAGGACAACCAAATAAATATAAACAGAAATTAGAAAATACTAAGATAACAAAATGGTAATTCAAGGAAACAATGAGTACTGATAAATTTGAACAAATACGTGCGAATGAGACTTTACGCAGGAAAAAAGCTTATATAAAAATTTAAAAAAAACAACCAAAAAAATATGAAGAAAAATTAGAAGATACTAAGATAACAAAATTGAAATTGAAGGAAACAATGAGTACTGATAAATTGGAACAAATACGTGCAAATAAGGCTTCACGTAGGAAAGAAGCTCATATGAAAATCAAAGAAAAAATTCTAAATAAATACGAAGTGAAATTAGAAAATACTAAGATAACAAAATTGAAATTCAAAGAAAAAATGAGTATTGATTAATTGGTACAAATACGTGTGAATAAAGCTCCACGTAAAAAAGAAGATTATATAAAAATTAAAAAAAAAACCCAATAAGTATAAAGAAAAATTAAAAATACTAAAATAACAAAAATGAAATCAAAGATAAAAAAGGGTACTGATAAAATGGAACAAATACGTACAAATGAAGTTACACGAGAGAAAAAAGCTCACATAAAAATGAGAGAAGAATCGTTGTCATAAAGGTCGAGTAGAATTATTAGAAAATCCTCCCTACCCAGAACAATTAAAGTGTTTAGCAACTGAATTAACGGATGAAATTATTGATTTTCGACGAAATGTTAGGTTGTACAATGATGCTTTAGCATTCGCAAATTTTAGTGTTAATTTTGATACATTGCCGGGTAAAGGACCACAAGTTATTAGAATATGTGTAAAAATTTACCATAATGTATATGCGTTACATTCTAATAAAGATGAAGCACGTAAACATGGACAATTATATATTTGGATAATGAAGTGGCAACGATTAAACGGAATGAGTTCAATATAAATTTAACATTATTAAAAAATTTAGATATCTTGATAAGAGACATTAACCCTTATACTAAAGCCTATTAAATGATGCATGAAGTAGGAGAAGAAGAACTACAATGACGTGCAAAAATCTATTGTCCTCCAAGAACTGTTACTATGTCTATTGTCCGCAATAATATTTTGAATGAAAATAGATATAATGTATCTACCTGTAATAAAGTTGCAATAGTATATGTTGGAGAAGACGATCAGCCTCCTATTGAACGTGATATTGTCATTTACTCAAAGTATAATAAACCAATTAGTATACCGACAATTACCAAACATAAAGATCCTATGACATATCCGCTTATTCATCCAAATGGTGGTTTTGGATGGATGCCAAATATGAAACGTAAATTTGGAAAATGTAATATTTCAAATTTTAAATTCTATAATTATAGACTTAGCGTTAGAAATGAATTCAATCCATTCCTTAATTTGGGAAAATTATCTCGACAGTTCATTGTTGATGCGTTTGAAAAAGTTGGAAACTCCAGATTATATTTCATACGAAAAAACCAAAACTTATTAAGAAGTGATTGTTAAAAAGGTGTTATGGACTATTTACATAACAAAAAAAATAAGATTCTTCAAAAATTGGAAAAATGGTAGTATTACCGTCAAACTTTACAGGAAGTCCACGATTTTTAAAACAAAATTACATCGACTCAATGACACTTGTAAATTATCACGGTAAATCTGACTTTTTTGTAACTATGACCTGTAACCCACATTGTAAAGAAATAACTGAAAACTTGGAAATTTATGAAAATGCAATAGATAGGCCAGATATTATAACAAAAGTATTTTATTAAAAAGTAAAAGAATTAAAAAATGTAGTAATAAAAAAGGGAATATTAGGAAAATGAATTGCATATGGCTATGTAATTGAATTTAAAAACGAGGATTACCGCATATGCGTATGTTGTTACTCTTAGATAAAAATGATAAATTTGATACTCCCGAAAAAGTTGATAAAATAATAAGTGCAGAAATTTCAAATAGAGATATTTATCTAAAATTATAAAGTATTGTTAAACAATTTATGATACGCGGTCCCTGTCGTATGCAAAATATTAATTGTCCATGTATGGATAAAAATACGAAACAATGTACGAAAAATTTTTCAAAGAAATTTAATAATACAACAACATTAAAATCAAATGGATATATACTATACAAACGCAAAAATGATAGCGTCAAAATTATTTTCAAAAATAAATTTACAGAAAGAATTGCAGATAATGGATTTGTTGTTCCTTACAATCCTTACTTATAATTAAAATGTAATGCACACATAAACGTAGCAGTTTGTTGCACTGTTCAATGCATTAAATATTTATTTAAATACTGTTATAAAGGTCATGATTGTTCATACATTAAAATACATCATGTAAATGCAGATTTTCAATCAGAAAATAAAGACACTTTTCAAAATGACAATAGTGACAATGTTGAATATGAATATGACGAAATCCGACAATACATTAATACACGATATTTATGTCCACCTGAAGCAATGCACAGATTATTAGAATATCTTTTGCATGTCATTTCACATACTATAAAACGTCTAAGCGTTCATGAAGAAAATCAACTGAACGTATTTTTTAAAGAAGAAAATGAAGAAATGATCATGCAAAAAAATGTGGGAATAACATTAATAGCATATTTTGAATTGAATAGAGAAGATTTTGGAGCACGAAATTACTTGTATTTAGAAATACCAAATTTTTATACATTTGATGAAAAACTGAAAAAGTGGAATAAAGGAAAAAAAAAGAAAACCAATACTTAGTAGAATGTACTTAGCAAGTCAGAAAGATAGAGAACGTTATTTTATTAGGTTATTACTATTACATGTGAAAGGAGCCACGTCTTTTGAAGCTTTGCGTACTGTTGATGATGTGATGTACAATTCGTTTTATGAGGCAGCTAAGTCAAAACAATTAATTAATGAAGATGAAGAATGGGATAGATGTTTGGAAGAAGCATCTTCAACAGAATTCCCTCATGCTCTTTGTGAATTATTTGCTTTTATTTGCGTTTTTAATAATCCTATAAATGCACGAGATTTATATGAAAAATATAAAGATGAATTTTAGCACCCTGAATACAAAAAAAAATATAGGTAAAGATCATGCATTGAATGTTGTTAAAAATAATTTACAAGTCAATGGATTTTCATTGAACGATTTTAATTTACCTAATATAAGCACATTTATAGAAGAAGATAATAATCAAACAATTTTAAATCATAATAATAATAATATTCTTAATGAATTAGAAATGAAAATAAATTCTTTAAATGATAAACAAAGGCAAATATTCAACTCTACTATAAAAAGTTTGAACAACCAAAGTAAAGAAAAATATATTTTTATAGATGGACCAGGTAAAAGTGGAAAAAGTTATTTACTTAACGTTTTAATAGCTTATTTTAAATATCATACCATACATTATTTATGTGAAGCTTGGACAGGTATAGCAGCAAATTTATTAGTCGATGGAAAAACCGTGCATACAACATTTAAACTACCGTTAAATATAACAGATTGTACAACTTGTAATGTTAAGTTTAATTCTGCAGAAGGCAAGCAATTGAAGAAAACGCAAATAATTATTTGATATGAAATATCCATGACTTCAAAATTTGCTTTTGAAGCAGTTGATCGTCTTTTTTAAGATTTATGCGATGTAAACCAACCCTTTGGTGGTAAAACGGTAATTGTCTCAGGAGATTTCAGGCAAACATTACCAATTGTGCGACATGGTAGCCGTATGAACATTATTAAAAATTCAGTTAAATTTAGTTTATTATGGCAAAATTTTAAGCAAATGAAGTTAAACGAAAATCTGCGAGTTTCGGATAGTTATAATAATTTTAAACAATGATTATTAGATATCGGAGAAGGAAAATGCCGCAATGTTTTTGAAGATGATAATGAACGAAGTGCTATAACAGATAATATTATCATTAAAGAAAATCCTGTCGAAGAAAAATTCGAAAAAACAGTAAAAATAAACAATACGAATCTAATAAAAAAAGTTATTTTGGCTCCTAAATATAATGATGATACTAAAATTAATAACAATTTTTTGAATTCAATGGAAGGAAACCAAATATTTTAGTATTGATATAGCTGAAGATGATGACAAAGAAAATTTAGTTATTATGTTACCTACAGAATTTTTAAATAAGTCAACTCCTAATGGACTTCCACCACATAAATAACATTTAAAAGTAGGGGGTATAATAATACTTTAAAGAAATTTAAATGTAAATAAGGGACTTTTTAATGGAACGAGGTTGATAGTGAAAAAATTGCCTAAATATTCCATTCAAGCGGAATTAGCAACTGGTCAAAACAAAGGTAAATTAGTTTTCATTCCAAGAATAAGTTTATCTCCATCTACGAAAGAAATTCCATTCAATATGCAACGAAAAAAGTTTCCTATTAGATTAGGATTTGCAATGACTATTAATAAATCACAAGGACAATCTTATAAAAAAGTTGGTGTTTATTTGCCGTCACCAGTTTTCAGTCATGAGCAATAGGTTGCTCTTTTGAGGACGAATTTTAAAAATAATTTAAAATTATTTTTAGGTGACCACGCTATTGTCAACGGAGAAAATAAAAATGATCAGAACACAATATATACGAAAAACATTGTTTATAAAGAGATATTATAAAGAATATGTCAAAAGATGTTGTATATGTTGTTGTGTAATAGTTGAACTCAAAATATAATAAAAAATATAATATTTACTAATATATATATATATATATATATATATATAAATAAATATATATATATATATATATATATATATATATTTATATATATATGATATCAACTGACGCTTTCAAAATAGTTTGATATGATGTTGAATCAGCCATATAAGAGAACGTGCTGTTAAATCAGCTGCATATGGGGATGCGCTGTTGAATCGGCTGCATATTGGGATGCACTGTTGAATTGGCTGCATAATGGGGTGCACCGTTCAATTGGCTGCATATTGACTGCATTTTTATAGTGCTAAATAAACTATAGGACCTGAAAAATTATCTGGCCCAAAAAAATATTAGGCCCAAAATAAAAAGACCTAAGAAAATAAAAGGCCCAAAAAAATATAAAGCCCAAAAAATATAGAGACCAAAAAAATATTAGGTCCAAAAAATTATTGGGCGCAAAAAAATATAGGGTGCAAGAAAATATAAGGCCCAAAAAATATAGAAACGAGAAAATTATTGGGCCCAAAAAAAATAAGGCCCAAGAAAATATAAGGCCCAAAATAATATAAAGCCC